>CM062815.1:512391767-512924267 GCA_031772625.1 Pinus tabuliformis
TATCACTCATTTCTCAGCCCCCGTACATCAGACCAAAGTTTGAAGTCTGTTAATTAAAGAGATATTGACATTCTTCACTTAAAGGAGTCTATACAATAGACTGTTCTTGTGGAAAAAGCTACATAGGTGAAACTGGTCGCTCCTTCCAGACAAGGCTCAAAGAACATGGCGCTGATATCAGGAATGGAAGATCTCGTACCTCAGCATTGGCAGAACACTCCTTGAAGACTAAACACCATATTTGCCTAGAAAGCGCATCCATTATCGCAAGAGAGGAACATCATCAAAGACGAAAGATCAGAGAAGCTCTTGAGATTATTAAGCATCCTCAGAATCTGAACAGAGACAATGGTATGGAAATTAGCGGAAGCTGGCTCCCCTTGATCAAAGAAATTAAAAGTCGCCAACCCATCCCCAGGTAATGCATCCCTTTGGTATGTTGTCCCCTCTCCTTTTCTTATTCTATTTTTTCATCATTAGAGTTCTAAAATAATTTAATTAATATATTTTTATTATATTAGTTAACTATAAATATTAACTATTTATAATTACTAATATAATTTAAATATATTAATTCAATTTAATTTATTTAATAATTATTATATTAATTAATATATTAATTATTATATTAATTAATTATTATAATATTTATTTAATTATCATTATATATTAATTATTAATTAATTATTATATAACAATTGATTAGTCTTATATTAATATTATATTTATTTATTAGCTATTATATTAATTAAATTTTTGAATAAATTATATTAGTTAGCTATAAATATTAATTATTAATTTGATTTAATATATTAATTAATTTAATAGGATTAAAAATATTATTTAGTTAATTATTATTATATTAGTCATCTATAAATACTAACCCCTATAATTTAATTTATTTAATAATTATAATATTAATTAATACATTAATTAATATATTAATTATTATAATATTTATTTAATTATCATTATATAAGAATAATTAATTAATTATTATATAATGATTGATCATTATTATATTAATATTATATTAATTTATTTATTACTATTTTTTTTTCCCCTGGAAAAATCAGTATATTTCATTGATAATCAGTTTTACATGAGAGTCAGTTTTGACATGATGTTCAGTTCCTTCTTAAATTGCACTACCACGCAGGGTATGCTGTCAGTGTACTATCAGTGAGTTTTTGTCATCAAAAATTTCAAAATAATTACAAAAAATTGCAGTCTATGTCTGTATTGCTGTCTACTAAATGTAAAATATCAGCTAAGATGCTGCACGCTGATCCAGAGTTGGGTACTCTGGATCTATATAAGGCCGGTGGTAAAAAATCTGCTCCTGTAGATTGTTGATTTCCTTGATTTCCCATGTGCCTCTGTCCATCAACGCTGCCTCCTTGGAAAGCTTGTCGGCACTCCTATTATGCTCCCTGTAAATGTGAGAGATGGATATATGGTTAAATGCTGATTTAAGATCAAGTGCATCATGTAAGATAGTGCTGAGTGAGTGCATGTGACAAAATGCATTGCCATTTATCCAACTAATGATGAGCTGTGAATCCCCATATATGTTGATGTTAGCACAATGGTGTCTCAGGGCGAAATGGAGAAGGTGGCGAAGGGTGATGAGCTCGGCGAAGTTGTTTGTCCCAGCTCCTAGGCCGGCTTTGATTCTGAACTGATGATGTTCGTTTATGTGGAGGATAAATCCTCCACCACAGCTGTTTGTGTTGGCAGCGCCATCAAAAAAAGCCCAAGGCATTGTGGGGTCGATGGGTGGAGGCGGTCCAGGCACGCGAGTTCGATTAGGAGGAGGATCAGGCAGTTCTGTAATCGCAGCAATGATGTGTGCCTCCACCAAGGGCCAGAGAATGGGCTTGTTTTCAAAAATGCAGTTGTTTCGAGATTTCCATATTGCCCAATTAACAATGATGGGCAGGTTTATCAATTTCGTCCCACAGTTGTTCTTAGCCCATTCCGTCCATGCCTTTATCACATCCGGACCAGTCCATTCGCCAGCATATTGTATGTGTGTCTTAATGTTGCTCCAAACGGCTCTAGTTGCCCGACACTGTAAAAATAAATGGACAATAGTTTCCGAATCGGCTTTACACAATACGCACCAACTAGGTCCATGAAACCCCCTTTTCATGAGCTGGTCACCCGTGGGGACTTTATTCCGCAATATGCACCAGCTGAACAATCTAGATCGAGGAGATGCGGATAATTTCCAAATGTTCTGCCACCAGCTAGCACAGTCGGTTGGTTTTTTGCCCTCAATTAGGTGTATGTATCCTTCCTTGGGTGTATAAACACCGTGTTCTGCTTTGTGCCATATAAGCTCATCTGTGCCATCTGTGATATGAATATGCGCTTCCAATAATGCCTCTCTGTAATTACCCCAAGTCTCATGCCATCTCTGAGGAATATTCAATTGTATCGCAGATTTCCATGCCTGTTGGAACATATCCGAACGATCCGGATCCGCGATCTGTGATAAGACCTTAATGTTGTGGGCTGAGAGGAAGTCGATGAGATCTTGAGGGAGCAAGTGTCGACCACCACATCCGGACCAGGGATCGAGCCCAATTCTGACTTTGTTACCTGCTTTGATTCGCCATACCAAGTTATCTCTGATGAGGGGAAGTGAGTGTAGAAGAGCCTTCCAAACCGAGGATATGCCTGTTTTATTCCAATTCGGAAGTCTAGCCCAGTCAAGTATGGAAAGAGGCCAAATGTATTTGTGGTATGAGATCGAGGACCATAGACTTTGAGAAGTCAGTAGCGCCCATCCCATCTTTCCAGCTAGTGCCTTTGCAAATGACGGGAGCTCCTTTAATCCCCAGCCGCCCCATTTTTTTGGTATAGCAATCTTGTGCCACCCAATCCAAGCAAAAGTGCGTTTGTCTTGGCTCCCAGCCCATAGATATCTGTTACAGAGCTGCTGCAATTTAGCTAGAATGTTACGAGGGATCCATGCCATAGCCATCCAAAAACAGGGGTAGCTTCGAGAACAGATTTTATGAGAATTAATCTTCCCGCCCTGGAGAGGTATCTGTGGCTCCAGCATGACAGCCTCTTCTCGATCTTAGATACTAACCAAACCCAATCCGCTATTTTTTGACAGGTCGGCTTAAGCCAATATCCCAAGTATTTGAGCCCCCGATCCAGTGGCTGTGTGTTGTAAGGGAAAGCCGTGCTAGCGATGTGTGATTCATTTACAGAAGTGCCTGTCATAGTGATAGAGGATTTTGCAGCGTTTACTACCATACCCGTAGCCTTGGAGAAGAGAGATAGGATGTGTGAGAATGCAGTAGAATCATGTATGCTGCCATCCAGCAATATAAGGACATCATCTACAAATAGGAGATGGGTGAGGTAGCATATATCTGATATTTTAAGACCCCTGATGGATCCTTCCCTTCTGGCCGTGATGAGAAGTCTGCTGAGTGCTTCAATGACCAAGAGGAAAAGTAAAGGCGAGAGAGGGCATCCCTGACGAAGCCCTCGTTCAGAGTGGAAGAAATGAGAGGCGGATCCATTAATCAAGATGCTGAAGGTGGGAGAGGTTATGCAGGCCATGATCCAATTGATGATAGGGATAGGGAAACCAGTATGGATGAGGATCATTTTGATGTACAGCCAGCTTACCCGGTCAAAAGCTTTGGATAGGTCGATTTTCAGCAGAATACAACGGAGGCGTTTGGTCCAAATGGAGTGAATAGCCTCTTGAGCCGAGCCAATGGCTTCATGGATTTGCCAGTTTTCTAAGAAAGCAAATTGTTGGGGAGATATATGCCGAGATAGTATGGGCTTAATCCGATTTGCAATAATCTTAGAAATGATCTTGTAGAGCACATTACAGAGGGAAATGGGGCGAAATTCATCAAATGAGGAAGGATGATCAGTTTTGGGAATAAGGGCAATGAAGGTGGTGTTGATGGCATGGTATATGCTTCCAGTAGTTCGGCTTTCTTCTACCACCTTAAGAATGTCCTCACCAAGAAGTTCAAAAAAAGATGCATAGAACTCGATTGTCCAGCCGTCAGGGCCTGGGCTCTTCTCCTTTTTGAACCATTTAATCGTGCTTTCTAGCTCAGCCATCGAGACAGGAGCTTCTAGGTCATCTGCATCATCCTCCTCAATAAACCGGGGGAAGTGACCTGCCACATTGATAATTTCTGCAAGATTTGTGCCTGCCGGATTTTTGTAAAGATTTCTGAAGTGAGAGGTCCCCAGGTTCGAAAGTTTATTGAAAGTGTCTGCCATGCCTCCCTCAGGCAGAGGAAGATTCCAAATGGTGTTTGCCACCTTCCTCCCCTTTGCGAAATTGTGAAAGAATCTTGAGTTTTCATCTCCCGCTTTCAACCAAATGGCTCTACTGCGGAGCCTGAGAGATTCTTCCCTCCCTTTAAGGATGATATTCTTTTGGTTCTCCAGATCCACAAGCTTGTTCTTGTCCTCCTGGGATATGAATCCTAAATTTCTTTCATCCAGTAGATTTTCCAGGTCCATTTCGATCTTAGAGAGGCGCTCGTCTTCCACTTTCTTTTTCTCCTTTGCCCAGTTGATCACTAGGTGTTTTAATTCAGTGAGGTTCTTGACAAAACCCCTGGCAAAAGAGGGTTCTCTGTCGATGGGGTGTGCTTTCCAATATGAAGTGATCAATCCAGAGAAACTAGGGTCTTGAAGCCACTGATGGTTGAATTTGAAAGGGGCCTTGGGCTTCTGATGAGGCCCAAGGATTTCCATGGCAATAGGGTGATGATCTGATATGCCCCCAATGCAGACCCATTGTTTAAAAGATTGCAGCCGATGGATCAGGGGTCCTTTCATCAGAAATCGATCCAACCTTCTGGCTAGAGCTGCATCCCCTGTTCTTCTGTTTCTCCATGTGGGCTGCTTCTTCTGAACAGGTATGTCTATGAAGTCATGCTGCTCAAGTAATCCACTGATGTAATCTGTGATGGGATCTCTCTGAGCTGCCGCACCCCATGATTCGGAGAATCCAATGGAAAAATTCAGATCACCTCCTATAATGGTGTATTCAGAAGCTAGGAGGTTTCTACTGAGAAGGTTTCTCCAAAAGGGTTCCCTATGGTGACAGGGCCCGTAGATATTAATGATCCTCAGTGGGCAGCCAAGGTCACTGCAGAAGATATCAGCACCAAGAAACCCCTGTCCACCCCAAGAAGATTCCATTTTGATAGTTATGGGGTTGTAACCAAATGCCAGACCTCCAGACCTGCCCATAGCATCCGAGGCAATGTATTTCCATTTTGTTCCGACTGTGGATAGTGCACGAACACAGTCTTCTGTGGAACCAAGCGTTTCTTGAAGGAGGATGATATCCGGGTTCTCGACTTCAAAAAGTCGTTTGAGGGCTAACTTTTTTGGGGTGCTAGCCAGTCCCCTACAGTTGAAAGAGATAACTTTCATGGGGGACCAGATTTAGGGGGGTAATCAGCTCTAAGGACCCCAGTAATGGTAGCTTGTCGCCCAGCAGCAACTTCTGCGCTAGCATTTTTGATGGCTTTTGATAGGTTTGTTTTGCGGCCACGGGAAGATGAGAATCCAGGATCTAGTGGAACAATGCCCAGGCCCGCAGATGGGGGAGGATCCGGTCGATTCGTTCGGGGGCGGAGTGAGTAAGAATGAGCAGAATTAGATTTAGAAGAGGGAGGCGAGGAGGGCGGAGAAGGGAATGGAAGCGAGGGCGGACCAGATGAAATTGAAGGAGGCGGGTGGGGGATATCACATTGTATCATAGTGCATGCAGTGGATGTATAATGCGCATATGATAAATCAGATGTGATAGGGAAAGAGATAGGATGAGTACCCGGTGCGCTTGCGGCCACTGCAGCTGCCCGTGCTCTGGTCATCGGTGGCGACGACGCGTTCCTTTGATGCACAAGCTCTGGTGATGACGGAATAGGAGCAGTATTTTGAAAAGACGATCGCGATCCATTAGTGCGTCCCGAGGTCCTTGGAGGAATTGGTGCAGGTGCAGGGTCCCCTCCGGCTGATGGTCGGGACTGTTTTGGCAGCCCTTCCTGGCAGGTAATCAGAGGGAAATCCTTGTACACATGCCCTATTTGTCGGCATTTGTTACATCTGAAGGGTACCCCTTCGTAGTCCAGAAGCTGCGCATTACAGAACTTCCCCCATCTCAGAGTCATCTTGCCCTCCAATCCCTCCCTAGTATCCAGATAGACCAGTATCCTCGCCATGATCTTTTTATTTGTATCCATGTAGGATCGATCATGATCCAAATAGGTCCCCAAGGCATTCCCAATTTTGATAAATGCTTCCTCAGACCAATATTGAATCGGAAGACCCGGCAAGCGGACCCAAATAGGACCCGCACCTATCTGCTCTCGCTCAGGGTCAAAAAGGGGGCTCCATCGCTTCAGGAGTACAGGAGCTGATTCAATATGCCAATATTGCGCCAGGACGGTATTGGTGTGCTCCTCTTCTGCAAAATGAATAGAAAACCATCCCCTCGGTAGTTCAATAACCTCTGGCATGACTGAGAACATACCTCCCCAGATTTCATTTGCCCAAGCCTTTAATCTTTCAGCCGAGAAAGATCGCCCGCGAACGTGCCCAACCAAGGTCGTGCGGGCCAACGCCATGGATTCTTCAAAATTTGTTGGATCGCCGAATTGAACCGAGATATCCTTTGCCGTTTCCCTGACACACTTCGTTTTCTTTGATCTCGGGGCGGTAGGGTGTTCAGCGAGGGGGTTTGAGCCAGAATCCCTTGGAGAGCGGTTTAAAGCTTGAGGGATTAGGGCCGGCGTACTGAAGCTGCCCGATGTTTTAATAACCGGCGAAATGGGAGGGGTTTGTCTCAGATCCGAGGCAACCGCAGAGGGGACCGGGGGGATCGAGGCAGGGGAGGTTCCAACAGAGGCGGAGGGGTGAAGTGCATGAGGTATATTCAGGTCAGGGGGACCATTCCTGCGAGGAGGTGAAGGAAAATCAATGGTGAAATCTTCAGGCGAAAATGATGAAAGCAGAGCAGCGGAACCCGGGGATAAAGGCAGAGCTTCAGGAGAAAACGGAGGGTAGGGTGAAGATAAGGGAACCCTAGGTGCAGCAGTAATGTCGGTAGAGCACCCGGTAACGGCATGAGAAGTATAACCAAAAATATCAAAACCCTCCAAAGGGTCGACAGAATAGTCGACCATCTCGGTCTCCTCGCTATTCTCCATCCTAGCCAACTGTAAAGAGTATCTGTCGTTGTCAGGACCGAAACCGCCGAATAACCAAAACCCTTACTGCGCTGTCCGAACCCCGTTTTTGCCCTCAATTCCTGCGATCCTGCGGCTATGATTTAGCCGAAACCCTTACGGCGAGTGCGCGAGACTTCCATCGCTCCTCCTCCCACCTCCAATTTATTTATTAACTATTATATCAATTAATATTTGAATTATTAGTTAGCTATAAATATTAATTATTAATTTGATTTATTATATTAATTAGTTAATATGACTTAAACATATTATTTAGTTAATTATTATATATTAGTCACCTATAAACCTAATCATTTATAATTACTAATATGATTTAAATGTATTAATTTACTTTATATAATAATTATATTAATTAATATATTAATTATTATATTAATTAATTAATTATTATTATAATATTTAATTATTAATATACAATAATAATTAATTATTTATTTTACAATATTAATTAATTAATTATTATATAATAATTGATTATTATTGTTTTAGTTTTATATTAATTTTATTAATTAATATATTAATTATAAATAAATATTAATTAGGTCTAATAATTAATATGAATAACAATAAAATATTATTATTATTAATTATTATAACAATTAATTTATAAGGAATTTAGACTTCTGTGATCCATAACATTGTCTAGAAATCTTCGGCAAAATCACATAATCAACCTTTTGTCGACGCGTTTCGAACCAACCAGTGTGGTTCATCGTCAGGACAACTTGTCCTGACGATGAACCACACTGGTTGGTTCGAAACGCGTCGACAAAAGGTTGATTATGTGATTTGCCGAAGATTTCTAGACAATTAATTTATTGTAAATATTAATTATTTATAATAATTAATTTGTATAACAATAAAATATTATTAATATTAATTAATTAATTATTTATAATAATTAATTTATTATAAATATTATTTATTTATAATAATTGATATGAATAAAATAAAAATAAAAATATATATAAAATAAATTAAAAATTCTAGCCGACTCTATGTTCTTCCTTAATCTTCTTCCTCATTAGTATTTATTCTGCCTTATTGCTCTTCTTGTATCATCATTCTTCAACCCTGATGATGGATCCCACTTGGGATTTGAAACGTTGGTATAAAGATTTACAAACTGTGGATTCTCCGATCACTGATTCAAAAGAATCAAGACCATTGATGAATTCCGGATTTCTCTTATTGTGAGTGGCCACCGATTGAAAATTTATCATAAGCCACTCTCAAAAGAAGAATTTGTCAAGATGTTCCAAGAGAATTATGCAATAAGGCTGGTGGAGAAGAATCCTTCTTCCCCACCAGCCTAGCCTTTGTTCTTTCAGTTAAAAAAAAAAAAATAAATAAAAAAATTGTATAAGCCTGAAAACCAATCATAGATTGGAAGTCTTATACATAAAATATAGAGTGAAAATCAGGGACACTTGACACTCTATATTTTCCAAAAAAAAAAAAATTGCTCTCCTCTTTCCATCTTCACTCCACCTCATTTGCCATTCCACTCTATCTCCATCTCATTCACATTTTCTCTTCACTTCACTCCGCTTCATTTTCATTACATTCCATTCATTTCATTTTGATTTCATTAATAAAAGTTCCTTCCAAAACTATTTTCACTCAGTTTGTTCTTTTCTAACTATATTTGTTCAGCTAAGTGGGTGCTGTCCCAGTTTCCGCAGCTGGAAGCAGTTTCCACAGTTGGAAGCAGTTTCCGCAGCCAGAAACAGTTTCCGCAGCCAGAAACGATTTCCGCAGCTACCACCACTCTGTTTTTCAAATTCACAGTCAAAATGTTAGTACAAAAATCATGAAAATGCAGGTGTAAGTGAGAAAATGCAATGAAGACATGGAGCACCTCCAAGACATCAAGAAAGAACAGTTGGTTAAAAGCTATGAGCAAGAAATGACAAAGTTTCCAAAGGTATGAGCAATTTTTTTATATCAAATAGCAATTAAAGTCATGATTATGCATAGTTATCAAACCATAAAAAGTTCTACTATGTGCAATGATTCGATATGATAGCTCCATTACCCACTCCTATCCCACGATATTATTCCATACACCATGCATTCATTTCTTAACGGTCTCATGATGGGTTTTCGGGTTTAAACTCAAGTTGACTGCACTTTCATTTGCCACCTACGCTCATAAGATGTGACCAATCCCTTTACGACTCTTCTCCACCATATTTTCCGCAACTATCTATCAAAACGTGTGATCTCCCGTACGCAGCCGTTAATTCAAAAAAAAAAAATATCTCGCCTCCACTACCGTTCACTTACCATTTCATTTAAGATCTTCCTTTTCATACACACGCATTTCAATTTGTGAACTCATTCACTACTGCTTATCCTCTATTCCGCCTATAATCTGAAGCATTCCCGTTACCTGCTATCGATTGCAGCCATTGCATTTTACCATAAACCCTGCAACCGAGCTACTTCCCTCTGCTAAAATCCTCATACGCAATTACATCCTCAGTTGAAATCTAAAACAGAGAAAGGAATGGGAAAACTACTAAGGGCAGAGCCAGAAGGACCGAAATATCTAGAAGGTTACCCTCAAGCCAAGGATTTACTGAAGAAAGCCAAATGGTTACACTTCATTCAAAAGTTTAAAGGCTATAACAAAGAAGTAACCAAGGCTTTTTCACGGTCTTTCGATGGTCAAAAGGTGGAGATTGGAGATTTGAAGCTCACGGTGACCGAAACAACAGTAGCAGTTGCCACAGGCTTACCTCAGGAAGGTGAGAGATGGTTCAAAAATAAAAGCGTGGATGAAAAAGCATGGAGAATTATGCTAAGAAACCCAGGTATGGACACCACTGTGTTTACTAAAGGAATTCCTGTTCATGCATTGAAGGAAGAATGGGCTAGTCTGCTGTTAGTTATCCAAAAATTTATCACTTGTGAAGGATGCTTTGGTTCAATGTACATGTACCGTGCTAGACTGTTGATGAATTTCTTAGAGAATCAGACTCTTAATTTGCCTTATTTCTTACTGTTGAGTTTGAAGAAGATGAGTATTACAGTCCAAAAACACATAGGCAATATAGACCCTCATCTATACCATCATGGACTTATAAAAATTCTTATTGAAGACCAACTAAAGAAAAACAAAGATACATGAGAACAATTCTTGATAAGAAACTACTTCCAAGAGCCATATGAGGCCTCTGAAAGTAGTACACCAAAGACACCAAGAAAAAGTAGGAGAAGAGAAAAGAGCACCATATTCCAAGACTCCCCTACTACAGAAACTCAAGAAATTGGTCAAAAAGAAGAAGAAGACAGAACTAAAGACAAGAAACAGAATAAAGAAAAAGGCAAAAGGACCATCCAAGAAGTCTACCAATCACCTGAGCCATCCATAGAGGAGGATTATCAACCACTGTCAGAAAGATTAGTACATCTTTAGGCTGCTGCTATAGCAAAGAAAAAGGAAAAAGGAAAACAGAGTATACAAGAAAAGATTACTAGTCCACCATACTTAAGGAGAAGCACAAGGTTAAGAGGAAAAGGGAGTAAAACACAAATAAAATGGCCCCACTTCATTGACTTGGGTGGAGAGACACCTGAGAAAACTCCAGCTGGCCGTAGTCCACCTCGTCCTCAGCTAAGCATTGAAACCAGTCCTCCACATGATGAAAGCCCTTCTCGGCCAGAGCTAGAGAGCAGTCCTCCTCCTCCACCAGATTTTGAACTCAGTCCAAGAAAGACACCTGAAGTAGATCCCAATCAACAGGAAGTATATGACTACTTGGAATCATTAGAAAAATCAGCTGCAGGTCCAAGTACCACTCTGCCACTAGATGCACAAGTTCAGTCCTTAAAAAAGGAGGTATTTGAATTAGAGGTCCTAAATAGGCATATCAAGAAGGAAAATGAAGCACTCAAAGAGCAGATCAAAGTAGATAAAATTATTCATGATAACACTATGCTCCATTTAGGACTATGGCAAAAGAAAAACAAGAAACTGAAGAAAAAGTGCAAAAAGTTGAGCAGAGCATTGATCAATCTCAAGTTTAGATGTCTAATAAGGAAACCAAGAATGGTGGTAGCACCAAAGAAGAAGAAAAGAGGGCTAGATGTCATAGCAGAAGCATCGGAACACATGGATTAGAGAGGAGTGACTAAATTTTGGTTGCATGAGGACATGCAACACCTTCACAGTGGGGGTATGTTGAGTCCCAAACCTGCACTTCCCTATATACCCTTTCAGCCTTCTTTTTCCATTTACTTCATCCACCAAGCTGTCAAATCGTAGCATATTAGTCTAAAAAGAGCTTATGAAATGGTTTCCTAACTATGTTTATGATTGTTGTTTGATTTATATTTTTGTTCAGCAGCTGCGGAAACTTGTCACTTTCCGCAGCCAGCCCAAGTTTCCGCAACCATTTTGTTAAAGACTATGCTACAGGTGTCCAATGGAGAAACTGGCCACATGGGTAAGCTGCAAGTGACGTGTACATGGAGTGTGTCCCCTCAATTCGGCCAAATCACTCATAAACGGTCGTGGTCAACGACGGTCATAGGAAGGGCCAAATGAGGAGTTTTGTGGTGGCACGGCTATGTTTTGCCCACGTGAAGGTTTGCATGGCACGATCCTTAGTTTCCGAAGGTACTGGCACACTTGTAGAGCAGCCCGTGAACTGAATCAAGCAGCCACCACTCCATGGATTCAACTGTCATGATGACCATCACGCTAGATCTCAGGTCAAGGAGATTTACGTGTCTCTTGGCAACATAAAATCTAGGAATTAGTTGCAGCACCTTTACTTATAAATAACGCGTCGATATACGCTGGATAGTTAGTTTTTAAAAATGTAATTTTGACTGTTGTCATCAGCCCACTGTACTGTGTTTCACTTTGTTTTATTACTGCACTTTAAATACATGAGAAGACAACTTTCCTGAATCTGATTTGTGATTAAGTGATTGACTGGCTGAGGTTGCAGAGGGCCCCTGTACACCAAAGCTTTGTATAGTTTCTTACTTGCTTTCATTTACTGTTTTTAAATCATTGCTTGTATATATATTGCGCTGTTTTGATGTTCATTGTTGTCCATATTTCCTTTATGTTTTCTTTTATAAATGTTAGTTGATTAATGCTTCTTTTACAGGTTTTTGTAGGTATCCCGGGCAGATTTACATATTTTTGATAACTACTGACATGAGATCATCTTGTCCTTTCTGCTGATTTTCATTTCCTGAGTTTAATTCCAGCACTTTCATTTTTCAAGTTGTGTTTTGCTTATTTACTTTTCTGCTACTTAGACATCATATTACTCGTTTGTTTATGATTTCCTTTCTATAGTCAAGCGACTCTATTAGTAAGGAATCAGAATATTGCTTATTGTAGTATGATTTAGTTTGCTTTCCTGCAAGTTAGAGATTGGATTACTTATGCCATTTTCAAGAGTTGAAATATGAATGAGTAGTTAAATCTTAGTTTCCTTTTTATGCAATTTAATTTCTTGCAATTTAGATATCATATTGCTCAGCTTGTTTATGATTACTTCCTATAGACGGAGTGAGTTGAAAGGTGAAGGGTCAGAACGGGGGTTGAAGTAGTGTGATTTAGTTTGCTTTGCTTTCAGTCTTTGAGTTGCTTTAAGTTCAGTTTTTACTTTGTTTTTCATACAGCAGTAAAGATACTGGGCCATTGTCACTAGTTCACTGTTTTGATACATTTACTTCCTTTTGAGAATTGATTTCATTACAATCAGTTTGGAACTTTCTTTTTGAAAACTTTTAAGTTTGGAAAATCACTATAGAAATCACCATTACCATCCATACTTAACTTTCAATTTCGCCATCACACACTAGGGAATCCATAGAAGATAAACCCAAAAACAAACTAAAAAAAAACTCAAAAACGACAAAAGACTAAGAAAATGGTTATCTTGTACATATAGTACACCTCACTTCATCAGTTTACGAATCCCGGATTGACATTTTAATTAGCAATTTAGGACACACTAAATTGACCAAACACCTATTGCAGTGATACTTGAGCTTGTTGACATGGCCCGAGGGGCTAGATACCACACTGGTATCATCATAGTCATATTGGGCAATGAGAGTGTTGCAATGACTTGGTGTGAGACAAAACTAGGGGGGAATAAGAAGGGTGTTTGGCTGATAGCATATGGTAAGAAAGAAGGATCAGTAACAATGTTGATGTTGGTATTTGAAACTAGTTATTGATCTTGAGGGGTGTTTGAAGAACTCATCATGCACATTGGTGCTCTTGTGGCTGGAGAAATATCCTCTATCATAGGTGGGTATCATGGGAATGTCCCTAGGAGTGTTGATGGTTTAAATTGTCCTTGGAAAAATTCAATGTAAGTGGTGATCAATTTGGGAGAATATGCGACAAAAGGTAGCACACCATCAGGTGCAATTAATGTCTTCTTCTCGTAATATGTGAGTTGATATATTGTAATAATTCTCCTGTCATGGGGGAACATCATTACCCTGAATATAGAAGAGGCTACTGCTGACATTTTGTACATGTAACTTTGGCCCAACAGGATATTGTAATCCAACTGTGCATCCAATACTTCGATATCTATTAGCATGGTTTTGTCGGCTAATTATACTGGAAGACCTTGGTATAGGCCTACGGGAATCGAAGGGTGCTCGTCGTACACTCTAAGAGTGATGTCAGAAGGTTTGAGTTCGGGAGATCCTATTTTCTACTAAACTAATTTGGACATTATACATGTGGATGCCCCTTTGTCGACTATGCAATGATGGATGGTGTTATTCTAGACTGAGACTGGGATTTTAAAAGCGACGGATGATGGTAGTCGTGGGGTAGCTTTATCCAAATAAAATACCATTAATCGAGAATTGGCTAGGTCGATTACACCTAAGGCGGAAAGTAGGGGTTTCCATTGGGTTGGGAATGTTTGTAGGACTTCTAATGCTTACATAGCTGAGGGAGATTGTGTTAAGTCATCGACAATGCTATAGCTATGAGCAACTTCTAAGTTATGTCCTGCTTGCTGTAAAGGTCCTTTGACCATATTTGGCATGGGTTCTATAGGAAGTTGAGGGATGGTAAACGGTGTTATAAGTGTTGTCATGGTTGAGGTGGATGGGTTGGTTTCTAGGGGAGCTTCATAATTTCTATTTCACGTCTGCAGGAGAATGTCTTCTCCTGCCATGTAAATGTCATGATTATAATTATTATGGGGGTTCCCTCTAGAGGGATTTGGCTGGGATGGTTGTTGATGAGTGTAAACCACTCCCTTATTGGGGAAAGGATCCTGCATTAATGTAGTCTATTGTCCTCCCTGCCCCTATTGTCCTATATCCTTTTCAACTCAGGGAGTTCACGGAGAATGACCAGTATAATGACCGTATTCCTCGCCGATGGCACAAGAATGATTAGTTCGTAGTCTTGTGTTCTTGTTTTTCCTCTGTGAGTGGTTATTGGCCCGCCCCTAGTTTTGATTTTGGTTAGGGTTTCCCCCTTCTGGTGCTCATGGGTGTTGATACCCCCTATCTAGGCTCTCTCTTTGGTTTTCTCTTCATTTTTTTCTTAGCGGAATTAGGTGGATTTTCTGTATTCATCTGTTCAAATGATTGCTACTTTTGAGCGAGGGATGGTTGCACTAGATTAACCCTATATTATTTTGTACTAGTGGGTTATTCTATTGTGGTGCGGGGAAAGGAGAATACTAATTTCCTTTTCCTTGAATGATGTATGAGTTCTGGGAAGGAGGAATTACTTCCAAATTCGTAGGGGTATATTGGTTTCCTTGTGGGGGAGGGTGTGGGACTCCATGCATGGGATGGTATTGATTAACTAGACTAACAACATTCTACATGGGCGTAGGTTTTCCAGGGTGATATGATGTTTGGTGAGGTGGTGCTGTGGCACCAAATGGTTGGCCACTGTAGTTATATCGAGGGTATTGGAGACTGTTGCCGAGGTGATTTTGGGCTATGGTTCAAATTAACCCATCGACAACATTGGATGCGTATGATGTCTCTATAAGTCTACAAACGTGGGGTGTTTGGAAGCACATGATAGAGATGTCCAGATTGGGTGTATATAAGCTATAATTGCTGAGCTTTGCTGATGGCCTCTTCCTCATTATGTGGGGATGCATTCGACATGTATTTTGAAATTTACTATGTGAGGGATCTCATAAACAGGTCAAGGAGGACTTTGTCTTCAAACTGTGCTTTACACAAGCTACGATGTTTCCACCATTCATGGATATGATCTGATATGTGTGTAGTGAGTGTTTGTTTGAAGTGGGTGAGGAGTTCTAGACCCGATTCATGACGAACCAAGAAATGGAAGAATGTTAGGAATGTTGTAACTAGGAAGCTAAAGTTTCCATGATACACAGAAGGTTCGTCAATATACCGTTTAGTTGCTGGCCCAGTAAGGGTGCGTTGAAACAATCGTAATCGAATAATATTGTTTGTGATACTATTAGATGAACACCACAAGTGAAAAGTCATGACATGGTTTCTTGGGTCTTCTCCCCATTTCCCTTCAAATTTTGGAAATTCAGAAGGGACTAGGCATGGATGGCCAATTTTCGTCATGCGCAATCAGGTCATTAGTTAGCTTACTGTTGATGGTGCTGGACCCACCAACATGTTAGGGGATCTCCCTAATAAGAAGTCCCAACTAGACCTCAGACCATTTGGAGTAGGAGTTCCAGAAATGGGTAGTACGATATCGGCTTGACTGTGGTTGCACACAAAGGTAAGTAATATGTCCTTGTTGGAAGAAAGGGTGTGACCTTGTAGCAAGTCAAGGAAGGTGCATGAAAGACTCTAACACATGGAAGGGGGGGGGGGGGGGGGGGAGTGCACCCCTTAGAAGCCTGTGATAGCATGCATATTGAAAGGGAACACACAAGATGAAAGACATCACGAGATGGAAAGCATGATAGTCGACAATCCAAAGTGATGAGTTATACCAAAAAAATGCTTTGATAAGATTCATATAAACACACATGGAATAGTCCATACATACATGCGTAAATTACAACTACATACATCGTTAGAGTAACCAGGATAGCCAAACTACAATAATAATATATGCATGAAATGTGCTGGCTTTGTTATATTAAAAGAGTGAAAGATCCAATCATACATACAACCATGACAACCACTAGCCCCAATAGTGGAACATTATAGTCACTGCAAGTGCTCCTCCAAAGAGATGTACTCACTCTAGACTTTGGAGAAGCCAAGGCTCGTTACAATACACTCCAAGCTTTCTTTAAGTTATACCTATTAGAGGCTTGGCTTCCAAAATCCTATACAATGAGTTATGCGGTTCTATATATAGAAAAGGGTGGGGTGGCCCTTGACATTCCCCTTTGTGACTCTTCAACTATCCTCATGACTCTTCAACTTACACATGACTGTTTACATTCTACTGCTGTCACTTGGTCTTTCAATTTACAACATGTTTACAATACAATCTGCACATGTACCCATGTGAGACAAAAATGGGCTTGAGTAAGCCATACAAGACATCACTGAGATTTAGACAACTGTGGGAAGAATAACTCATTGACATCCTCTTGGTGATTGATGGTGGCGAACTGATGCCAAGCTTGGTAGTTTGTTATGGTGTCCGTGTACTCCATGGTGACATCCTTCTGAAAGTGAAATCTTGCCTCCATTGCATTTGGGTACACTGATTTGGCAGCTCTGTCCAACTTGTCATATAGCATGCACATCATGGTCTTGAGTGAAGTCAGACCAACGACATACTGGTGCATAGTGTTTGCGCTCATCTCCAAATCTGCACTGGTGGCTATGTGCATCAACCACTCGAAGTACATGTCTAGCTCCAGTCAAACTTGGTTCTTTTCTTTCACCTTGGTGAGTGTACCAATGGATGGGATCGAATGCGTGCACACCATTCCATCCATGCTCCTGAACACTTGTGCATGTGAAGTCTGTAAGTTGGTGATGAGTTGTGGGAGTTCCTCAAAGTTCCAAATTTGACTCCGGATGTGTTCCTTCAAGTCCACTACCTTTGGCTTCATCATCTTTGGAAAGTATAATGGGGATCCCTTGTACCTCATTGTCCATATCTGCATGTTATCGACATCAGTGTGTATGTATATCAAAATGTGCGCTCTCATAGCACAACGTTGCTACCAACCGTTAAGATGGACAACTGACTTATGCACGGTGACAAACCTGAAGTACAACTTTCGCATGACCGTCTCGAGGGACGATACTTCATTAAGTATCGATTTCTTCAACTATTCTCTGGTGGATGTTGTAGCTTGATCTTATCCCTCCTTGGCCGCTTGCAACTCCTTCGACATGCACTCGTTCTTAATTATCAAGAATCTAAAACTTGAGCTGGTGGCTTCAACATATGCCTTTGTAGCATTGGTCAATGTAGCTAGATGTTTGTGCACATCGAACACGATCACTCATTCCTAAAAATGTATGGGAGATACATGATCATCCGAAGTGGGCACTCTACGTGATTGCACAACTCTATGTTGTGACTCGTTGAAGGATATGTTGTGCACATCCACTTCCAGATTGTCCTCAAGGATTTCAGTGTCTCCTTGATCGCTCTGAACTTGCTCTACTCCTGGATCTAGTGAAGTTGGTGGAGTCACCTCTTGGTCCTTGGTCATGAGGTATGTATCCTGATCTTGCTCTAGCTGAACCACATCCATGTCCATCTATTCTAACATCTGTTCAATCTCCTGAGCATAGTCCTTCTCCTATGATTATTCACCTTGTTTGCTATCTGCCAACTGTTTTGATGATTCAATAACCTGTGCAGGAAAAATTTCGTCAATGTGTGCATGCCGTGCCTCCTGCTATTCCTGTTCCTGCTCTAGCTTCTGCTTGTCCCTCTGTCTTCGCGCAATCCTTCTGTCGTGATGTCGATTCTTTGCCTCAATCTCCAAAGCTACTCTCAATACAAATGGATCTGCCTTGAACTTGCAGCTTTTCTACGCCTTTGCGCTATCAACAACCTTTCTCTTGCCTTTGTCATGCACAGGCCTGCTGCGGCTGATGTTGCTACTCTCTGAGATGCTTCTTCCTTGTGCACTGCTAACCATTCTACAACCACTCTGATTGGTTCATTGAGCCTTGAGGAGTTATAGAAGTATCTCCATGGCTCTTCCTCAAGCCAATGACATGTCACATGGATCCAAGGATGATACACTCTCGTACAATGGTCTTCCACTAAGCGATGCGGGTCATATGGATTGAAACTTCTGGTGCTAAAGGTGAACCTCTTGAATTCCTCCATCTCAGCCTCAACATGCTTGAGATTCTGGATCTCATACAACTCGATCCGCAAAGGAAGAGCGAGCCAAGGTGCCTTCTTCTTCTTGTGCAGTCTCGCTGACAACCCTATCAAGATGTGGTATGCAACCTCTTGCATGACCAACTTGTCCATGGAAAACTTCGTTAACACATGCGAAGCCTTCTCCACACTGTACATCCAGATGAAGGTGCCAAGGGGTGAGGCATACCAATCTGCTATGTTAAATAATTGCTCCATCGCTGCCTCTGACATGCAAGGTGGATCCTACTCAAATATCATCCTGTACATTGGGTTGACAAAGTGGTGTGATAGTTGTAGTATAACTCCACGGAAACTGCACTCAGAGAAAAATCTGTAATAGGTGTGCACAGAGGTTTCTAAAGGTGTCCATGCCCAACCCAAGCCAAGGAACTGTTGATGCACACAAATTGCATCAAGAATGTAGGCAAACATGAATAGCTTTTCTTGCTAACCCTTGGGTGCATACTGAGCATTTGTCAATTGTCCCTTCAACTGAAGAGCCAACATGTCAGACCAATTGAAAGGTCTTCCTTCGTTTTCC
The DNA here is from genome assembly GCA_031772625.1 of Pinus tabuliformis. NCBI lineage: Eukaryota > Viridiplantae > Streptophyta > Pinopsida > Pinales > Pinaceae > Pinus > Pinus tabuliformis. The sequence goes on from CM062815.1 coordinate 512,410,894, forward strand.
AGCTAATCCAACACAATCATCCAACTTTGCGGGAAGGTTTATGTACTCCCTTGGTCGTATAAGTGGCATGTGAAGATGACCAAGAACTGATAAACCTTATGGAATATCTTTGTATTGTATACTTGTTTGGGTGTTGTCTTGAACTTAGATGGCTATCTCACCTAGATCTTCAAGATGTATCTTGAGTTTGCACTGCTGTTGGGCTTGGTGAAGTGTGCATACATTATGATCATCGACTGCGGCAAGTGATACATCTCCTAAAAGTTCTCTGCCCTGAAGGTAGCAAGTTCTATTCCACTGACACTGCTCAACACCATTATCTCTGGATCAGTATGCCAGACAATCCAATGGATCATGTTCACACATGGAAATGCAACATACTTGCATGCAACCTGATAGAAGCCAGACTTGTGTATGTTGACATAGACTCTGCAGTCCTCCAGATTCTCTTCAAAGGTGCCTGGAAAGGTGTCATTAATGTCCTGCCATTTGATCTTGATCTCCTTGTCTGTGAACAACTTAATGTCTTCATAGATGGGCAATCTCATAGACACTTGCTCAACCACATCTATAGTTGCGCTCTCAATGGTATCCTTTGAAATTGCTCTCTTAGAAGCCATTGTACCTGTACTGCTGAGAGACTGATGAATACATGTGATACTTGGAGATAGAGAAACACTCATGGCAAGAAAATTGTCAGTTGAAAACCAAAAGCAACTTGAGGACTAACATGCAACACACCTGGGTGACTGATTGGGAAATTTGCGCAACTTTCACTAGGAGGCTGGGAGACTGACTACTAGAACTACGCAAAGCATAGTTCAGACTACCAGTGAGCTAAATGACTGCTGAAACTGCGCAGATCACAGTCCATCTTGGCCTTCTAAGGACTACAACCCAGGAAAATTGCATTGCACAATTCTGGGGGCCCACTGAGGCACTTCCTCTTAGAATTACGCAAAGCACACTCTGGGAGGCCAGTGTGAGAAAAGCTCTACACAATTTCTGGGAGCAAGGCAAGGCATTCCATCCCAAGAATGTGTAGTGAAAGATAGGTAAGGCAAAGGTCCGGGCCAAGGCAACTCAGACCCACCGAAGGGCGACTGGAAATAGTAAGGACTATATGCATGTGCAAATTTGGGTGCATATATGAGTGAATGAAAATGCATGCAATCAATAAGTTTATTTTTCAGTAAAATGGGAAAACAATGAAGTGTGTGAAGCAAGTCGCCGCAACGACGACCATTAGTGCAGAAACAGTGTCATGCATGCGACAACAAGGAAATGCAATGGAAAACATGAAACAATGCTTCTACAAGCTAACATGCATTTAAACAACATAAAGAATTCAATGAAACCAAGAAAACAACACTCACACAAACCGAAATACAAAAGGCGACATAAAAGGAGCAAAAGACATGAAAAGTGGACTTACCTGGAAAAAGCTGAGATAAGTGTGCCGAATGTTCCTAGATGCATTGGGGATGCCAGAGCTCCAAGATTGAAGTGAATAATGATCTCTAAAGTGTCCAATAAATAGTTTTGAAAAGATCGAGGCTCATGACGTGCATGCCACAAATATAGGAAAAAGCGACACTTGGCAGGAGGTTTCTAAAACGACTTTTACATGTAACCCCCTAGCTTCTAATTATAGATCCCTAAAATCTAGGGATTATATATATATATGTATATATATATATATATACATATATATATATATATATATATATATATATATATATATATATATATATATATATATATATATATATATATATATATATCTGTGTGTGTGTGTGTGTGTGTGTGTTATTTGCGGAAAATATGCCCATGCATGCAAGGCAATATTGCACAGTCTTGGAGGGAACTGGTCAACTTGTGAGCACATGCAACAGACAAAAAGCCTCAGGATGACTTCTGCGCAGTTTCTGGGTTGAGTGGCTCTGGCTGCCCCTCAATATCTACGCAATTTCTGGACTGAAGCCAAGGCTACTAGCCAGAATTGCACAAATTCTAAGAAGAAGCTCAATGATGGGATGCTTTGTTTAATTGCCAAGGGGAAGGCAACATGCATGCTTTGCTTAATTTTGGAAAGCAGTTGGATGCCTGGATACCGTGCACAATTCTAGAGAGCAAGGCTAGTTTCCCTCTAGTTCAATGCAATACTCCAAGTTAGCACAAGAAATAGTTGAAGACCAAGTCACAGGAAGTCAACTTGCGGGTAAAAGGCAAACAAGTTAGCAAACACCAGTTGATAGACCAAAGAAACTCAATTGAAATCATAAGTACCTGGGTAGTGCAAGACATGTTGTTAAGGATGGTTGGTAGGGAGGCTCCAAAACGAAGATAAGGAAAATTTTTGGAGGATGGTTTTAGCCGTTATAACATTGGCAACACACTGGTAGAACTCCAACTCTCCAAATGGACCTTGTTTCGTGAAAAGCAAGTCTAACTCCTTCAGAAGTATTGTTCGATTCTCTAATCATCATGGTTTCCACAGTAGCTTGAGTGAAATATGTAGCACTTTCCATGCTCTTTATCAGTCAGCACACATTCCAAGCCACATCAACTTAATTGTTTCGATTGGGGATGAGGGGTATATTGGTGCACAAGTAATATAGTTGTCAAAGTTTAAGTTTCATCTCTGGTGTTTCTCCACTGCCAGCAGGCCTGGACAGTACCCTGATGGAGTCACACAAGAACACAAGCATCGCTCCGTTGCCAGTGAGCCTGGTCAGTACCTTGGCAGAGTTACTTGCATCATCTCTCTATGCAGGAAGGATTTCTCTTCTTTTGCCTTATTTGTTTTTTCAATTTTTTCATATTTTCATTTTTTTTCATTTTTTCAAGAATTGTGCATAGGCACTTATTTATTTCAGAGGCAGAAGAGGGATCCCGACTTATTGAGAGAAGAAGAGGTTTTTCCTTTAGAGAAGTATGTTATGTATACTTATGACATAATTTTTAATGTTTTCCCCTTCACCTTACTATACTTGACTGAGCTGACAAGGGTTAACCCAAGACAACCAACTAGAGTAGGTGGTACTAGTTAAAGTGCAAGTGTTGTGTTTTCACCAAGATTCACTTCGAATGTAACATATTTTCCTTTGGTGTATCATTGAATGAAGATAACAAGTTCTACATAAAGAGAGAGGACAATAGATAACCAAGTGTTGATAACTGTACAAGTCCTCTTGTACTTTACCATGCTTGTCTTTAAGACTCGTGCATAGTTTCATGCTAAACTAACCTACAGACGTAAACAAGCAAACAAAATAACAAAGAAAAAAGTAGAAGAAAATGTGAAAGCAAAGCGAGTAAGAAAATCAAGCAGGCAAGCAAACAAACAAGCAAAGTAAGAAAGAAAATATGCATGCAAGAAAACAAGACATAAGGCAAACGCTACTCCTACTCCTAAGCTAATGTTGCATGGGTCTGCTCACGTGAAGTGATATTTCCAATGCAACCACCAGCACATTGGTTGACCCATGTTGGTGAAGGCATGGCTCATGAAAAGGACAGCCAAGCGAACCAACAAACATGAAAGATATAATAATGAAGATCAACACACTCCGAGTTAAAACACGTCCACAAAAAAGAAAAGAGTGAAAGCACAAGACAAGCACTTTGTGGACTTAACATGGTGCTGTGACACAGTGCGTGTAGATGATAGACATGCACACTCTCTTAATTGTGACATACAAGCAAACATGAGAAAGAGAGACAACTTACGCCTTGCAAGTGTGCTTGCTGTGTATGATTCCTCCAATGCGTGAACGATGGCATCATGTGATTGAGGTGGAGGAAGCGAAATATGTGTGTTGTATTGCTCTTCAGTGCATACATATGAGTGATGAGGAGCCTTGGGTGTTTCAACAATTTCTTGATTAGAAGTGAAACTAATCTGAGGAAAACGAGGAGCTGGCATAACCATCAGCTTGGGCTGAAGTGCCTCGACAGCCTATGGGGTTTCAACTTCATCGACAAATAGATCATCATAAGAAAGTGGCTTTGAAAGATCAACAATGATTGAATCAACATTGTGATTGAATATAGGAATAAAGGGATCATGAAAGCTACGACCAGAAAAATCAATGAGTTCATTGACATCCTTATGATCTTATGAGTCATACAGAGGGGTAGATGAGAAGCAAGAATGTTCACCCTCTGCGTTTTTGGAAAAAGTAGATGAAAAATCAAGTGGATTTTCAATGAAAGATTTATCCTCTTCGCTATCAAATGATGGACTGACATTGGGTGTGTTCCGTGAATGATCGGAAGTGGATGCATCCATGGATGAATTTACACAAGGAAAATCAAATATAGTAGAATCACTAAATATGTAAGGAAAAAGTAGAGGAGGCACGGACAGAAGGAGGTCATCCTTTGTCGTGGGTTCATGCTCATATTCCTAGTCATACTCATCGTAAATGACAATGCAGGTTGGTTATGCAACATCAACTCCGTCAATATCTTGATCCTCGTTCACAACATGTGTGGAGTTTGGAATGGAAAAACACAAGACAATACAGTCCAGAGGATCAACAGAATGCAGAGACAAAGGTTGAGGTAACAAGTGCATATGACAACCCATGGGCTTCCCAACCAAATCTGCGTAGAAATTAAGAGTAGTGAGGGTGGGAGGATGTGACAGTTGAAAAAACTTGTGTGCATGCTCTCCCACATCACTTTGCGGGGATGGAGATGTTTGATGAGGGGAAGGCAGACAATCACTCGTGACAGCAACCGTATCCGCTTGATATTGCGCAACTCCATCATTGAAGTATTCTTAGTGGAGTTTGAGCTTTTTCTTCCTTTGTGGACAAAGAGATTTGATACAAGCATACTCATATCTATCCCAAAGATATTGGAATTTCATATGAATTTTTGGAGCTTCAAAACAGAGTAGACGGAAGCGCTGCCAAAAATCCATTAGCAATTCACGTGGGGCCTTCTGTCGTTGTAACATTTTCTTATCAAGTGCTTCAGGATCAAAAAGGTGCAAAATAGATTCTATTAGATCACTGAACTGTTTGAATGAGTGCACACAATTAGGAGGTAGTGTGTGACAGCATAGCAATGGGTATTCACGAAGTGTGTGTGCGAGCAGCATACAAACCTATATGTCATTAAAACCTTCCACATTCTCCATGAATACATGGAATTCAATGAAGTGCTCAGGCCATGCCACTTCGCCTTCACCATCATACGCGATTTCTGAAAAGTCATCAATGAACTCCCTCTCGACTTCAAAGGGATGTCCGTTGGATAAACATTGCGGAGGTTTAACTATAACAATATCCATGATAGATGTGCGAAGATTCAAAACAGTATGTGAGGACTCAATTTGTCATCTGGCCCTCCTTCTAGCTCCATAAATGTTGATGGTACTGGACCTACCAACATGTCAGTGGATCTCCCCAGTAAGAAGTTCCAACCACCTGGTCCGGACCTTAAACAACTCCTTTTTCGTTTGGGGTAGTGGCTCCAACTGGAAATAATGGGACCAATTTCCCAATGAGAGGTAATGAATATGGAATGCTTATAATGGGATGGAAAAATGGATTTTGGAATGATTTATAACTAAAAGATAAAATATATGAAAATAATCTATTTATTACTTGGGTTTAACAATTTGATTGTGATCTAGAATAATTTTCCTTAGTATATGAGTAAGAAATTAACCATTTACTTTAAATTTGAAGAACGATTTAAATTAATTCTTTTAATTAAGAAATTAATTGAAAGAACTATGATAAGATTATATCACAATCGATTAACTGTCTTTGATACATTTCATTAAAATATTTCAACATTTAGACATATTCAGAAATGAATTTATGCTAATGTTGTTTTACAGAAATGCATATAACATAAAAAAGAGAGAAACTGCATATGATAAAAGAAAACATAATCCGGATTATCCACAGTTTCTAGTTCATTCTGCCAACGTTTCAAACCCCAAAGGGGGTCCATCATCAGGACAAATCAGATAGAATATGAGTGAAAGATTATTGAGAGAAGAGAACCTTGCTACTTGGATATAAATAAACAAGAACCCTAATTTTATAAAGGTTGACACATGATTCTTTATTTTTATTAATTATTATATTATTTTATTTATTATTTCTATATAATAATTTTACTTATTTATAAAAGTTTTATAAAAACTTAATTAATCATTTAATTATTCATTATTAGTTTAGGTTTAATTATTTAATCATGAACAAATAGGTTAATTTATTTTATTTTATTAATTTTGAACTTCATTTATTAACTAATTAATTCTTTTTATTTTTACTTAATTAATTACTTAATTTCGAATAAGAACTGTGATATTATTAATAATATTAATAATAATTCGAATAATAACTGTGATATTATTAATAATATTAATAATAATTCGAATAATAACTGTGATATTATTAATAATATTAATAATTCGAATAATAACTGTGATATTATTAATAATATTAATAATAATAGTTATTGCATCAATAATAATAATAATATTAATTCTAATATTAATAATAACAAGAATGATATTATTAATGACACCAGCAAAAGTTCCTATGGCTTCAAATATAATAAGAATAAAGGAGCTGCTGGTAATAAGGTTGTTAGCCTCTCCAGTTTCGTTTTTTCCCCTGCTGTTTTTAAAGTTTTGGGCAAAGGCTTAAATTTTGCCTTAGCCCCTGGAAAAATCCCGGTGGAGGAAATTATCTGTGATGTTGAGTTTGGGATCCGAGGTTTACCTGATAGGATCAAGGATACTATCAGGCAGGATTGTGCAGTGGTCTTGAGAAAGGCTAAGCCGCCTAAGAGTAACCTTAGCAAAGAAGAATCCTTTGCTCTCAGATCCTTAAACCAGAACAAGGATATCATTGTTCTCAAAGCAGACAAGGGTGGTGCTGCCGTGATTCTTAACAAGGCTGATTACCGCAGCAAGATGTTGGATCATCTTCACAATAGTGGTAGCTACAAAAAGCTTCCCAAAAATCCTTTAAAGAAGGTTGCTAGAAATGTGGCTTTGGCCATTAAATCCATTGGCTCTCTGAGTTCCTTGCACCATAAGCTCATTGAAAGCAACCCTATTACTCCTAGAATCTATGGCCTCCCCAAGATTCACAAGGAGGGAGTCCCCTTAAGGCCCATCGTCAACACCATTGGAGGTCCTACCTATCTTCTGGCAAAGTTCCTGGCTTTAAAGCTTAAGCCCCTTGTTGGTCGTACGGAGTCCTTTGTTAAAGACTCTGCTTCCTTTATTGAGGAGCTCAAGGACATTAAGCTGGATCCGGGGGACATTCTGGTCAGTTTTGATGTGGTCTCCCTGTTCACTTGCATCCCCATTAATGAGGCCATGGATGTGATCAACCGCCTTACAGATCCTGACACGGCCAGGTTGGTTGAGATTTGTCTCACTTCCACCTTCTTCAGTTTTGAAGGGGAGTTCTTCGAGCAAACATGTGGGGTTGCAATGGGATCCCCCCTCTCCCCTGTTGTTGCTAATCTGTTTATGGAAGATTTTGAGTCCAAGGCTCTGAACTCTTCTCGGCTCCTGCCTAAGCTTTGGAAGAGATATGTGGATGACACCAATGTCATCTGGTCTCATGGCCAGGTTGAGCTTGATCTCTTCTTTGATCATCTCAACAGGCAATCCTCAGCCATTAAGTTCACGAAGGAGCAGGAGGTTGAGGGATGTCTTCCTTTCCTTGATATCCTTATTTCTAGGAATGATGATGGTTCCCTTGCCCATCGAGTTTTTCGTAAGAAAACTCATACGGAGCAGTATCTTCATGCCAGTTCCCACCATTTCCCGGCTCAAAAGATGGGTGTTCTCAGTACCCTTGCTACTCGGGCCCTGAGGATCTCGGACAAGGAGAGCTTTGAGAAGGAAAAATCCCATCTGCTGGATGTTTTCGTGGAGAATGGTTACAGTAGATACATGGGTCAAAGGGCTTTCCTTAAAGCTTCCAGGAATTCTCTGGCTAAAAGAGAACCGAAAGATCGAGTTCCTGGTGTCCATCTTCCGTATGTTCAAGGGACCACTGATAGAATTGGTAGGATTCTCAGGAGACATAGTATCCCTGTTACCTTTAGGCCGCTGAGCACTATTCGTATGTCCCTCAGATCAGTAAAGGATCCCATCGACCCTAAGGATATGAAGGGCGTTTATATGATCCCTTGTTCCTGTGGGACCCCCTATATTGGGGAGACTGGTCGCTCCATTAATCAAAGGATTAGCGAGCACGCAGCGGATCTGAAGCACAGGAGATCTAAGTCTTCCGCTTTGGCTGAGCATGCTGAGAAAACCAATCATCATGTTTGTATTGAAGAAGCCAGTGTTATTGCTAAGGTTTCGCAGTTCCATCATCGTAAATTCAGGGAAGCGCTTGAGATTGAAAAGAGACCAAGCAATCTCAATAGAGAGGATGGTTGGAAAGTCAGTAGGTGTTGGGTCCCAGTCCTCTCCTCCTAGTCTTCTGTGGTTTTTTTTTTTTAAATAGCTCATAATTATTTTTCTAAATAACTCATAATTATTAAATAATATCTTTTAAACGGACTATTAATACTAATAATAATTACTTCGCCTAATATAACTTATTTTGACCATGGTCCTTATATTAGCATATTTTTTTAAACATATAGTATGTATTTATAATTTATTTTATTTTAATTAAAAAAATATTTTTATACATAATTTAAATAAATTAAAGAATTACTAACCGTTTATTTGTTTATTTGTACCTAATTCCATTAAATAAAATAGTAAATAATAATAATAATTAATATAATGAATAGTTTAATTAACAATTAAATTTAACTTTTTATACTATCCTGATATTTATTTTATTAATCCTAACCTTTACATTTGATTATTATTATTTTAAGTATAATATATATATATATATATATATATATATATATATATATATATAATTTAAAGAAATAAATGAATAAAAAGCTAACCAATAATTTATATTTTTATATAAATATAATTTAGTCTTATAATATCACGGGAGGTCCTACCTTCCTTTTGATTTCTAAGTAGCTCATAATTATTAAATATTATCTTTTAACTAACTATTAATACTAATTATAATTACTTTCATCCATTATAACTTATTTTGACCATGGTCCTTATATTAGCCATTGGTCAATTTATACATATTATTTTAACTAAATAATTTTATTTTATTAAATATATATACATTATTTAAATAAATATAGGAATTACTAACCATTAATTTGTTTATTTGTACCTAATTCACCTTAGTTCTATGAAATTAAAATAGTAAATATTAATGATAATTAATATATATTAATTTAATATATAACAATTAAATTATCTTTTATACCAACCTAGTATTTAATTTATTAATCCTAACCTTTTCTTATCATTCGATTATTATTATTTTAATTAAGATTTATATATATATATATATATATATATATATATATATATATATATATATATATAATCTTAATTAAAATGATTATTATTATTTTAATTAAGATATATATATATTTTAAATACTAACCGTTAATTCATTTTTACTTGGTTATAAATAATAGTAATAATATTAAATTAATAAAATAATAATTAAACCTGGGTTCTAGAGTCAGAAATTAGCCGTTAATCTTTTGTAGCCGTTGGAGTCTCTGCTTGGACTATTTATCTTGCTAGACTGGATCTGTTTCTTCAACTTGTCCTGACGATGAACCACACTAGTTGGTTCGAAACGCGTCGACAAATGAGATTCCATGTGATTTTCGCCGAAGAATCTTCTCTAAAATTAATTAATCAATTAATTGATGATTGATTAATTAAAGGTAGGCAGAAATAATTTATAAATTAATTTAAATTAAGTAATTAATTAAGTAAAAATAAAAAGAATTAATTAGTTAATAAATGAAGTTCAAAATTAATAAAATAAAATAAATTAACCTATTTGTTCATGATTAAATAATTAAACCTAAACTAATAATGAATAATTAAATGATTAATTAAAGTTTTTATAAAACTTTTATAAATAAGTAAAATTATTATATAGAAATAATAAATAAAATAATATAATAATTAATAAAAATAAAGAATCATGTGTCGGTCTTTATAAAATTAGGGTTCTTGTTTATTTATATCCAGGTCGCAAGGTTCTCTTCTCTCAATAATCTTTCACTCATATTCTATCTGATTTGTCCTGATGATGGACCCCCTTTGGGGTTTGAAACGTTGGCAGAATGAACTAGAAACTGTGGATAATCCGGATCTTGACACTACAAAAACTTCCACAGAGGATTAAAATCTAAGAAAACATAATCTTTTTAAAATAGTGATAGAAATACCCCTATCCAAAAAAGCTTGCTTTCAAGAAATTAGCAGTCTCGACCTTTTCTCCTTTGCTTCAACACTTTAATGTAATACAGAAATGCAACGACACTCAAGATTTTTTGCAAAAAATAAAAGAGGCCATGATTCGAAAATTTTATTCAAAAAAATATTCAAGAAGAAATACAGAAATGCAAATTCTTCCTTAGGATTTCTCTGTCAAATTCTGGACCATTAAATCGATCCATCATGTCTGCTTAAATAATAATACAAATTGTTTAAAAATAACAGGTCTGCACACAACGCTGAAAAATGTAAATGAAGTTCCTTGAATCATGAAAAATAAAAACAGTTTGCCATTTCTCACTTATTATCCCTGAATTTCGATCTAAATATCTTTGATTTCTGCAAATTCCGTGGAACTAATCTGCTTCTTTCTCTGCACAGCTTTCTCCTCCTCGTTGTTGAGTTGTGTTTGTACCTGAACAAAGAAGTCATGGATAAGTATATCATAAATCAAGACTAGTATTTCTTAGATAAAATTAAATAAACAAGCGGGCCATTTTGATTAAATCACAATCGGTTTTCAAAATAGGGAAATTCTAATTAAAAAAAGGGAGCATTTTAACAAAAATCCAAATCGCAATCGCTTGAGAATCGGGGGTAGAACCTAGAATAATCGCAATTGGTTGGGGATCGGGAGGGGATGAATTATCATCATTATTTCGAGTAGGGAGAATCCCTATCGAAATAGACGAAAATCCAAAATATATCAATCAAGACCAAATCACAATTGGAATGAGGCAGAGGAGGAATGGCTTAAGTCCCGTGAAAACTTGCAATTGCGACATCATCATCATGGAATTAGTTTTGATGAAACATTAGCGAGAAGGTCAGCACTAACATTTTGAATCCCAGGAAGAGAAGAAATGTTAAAAGCTAAAAAGTGTGAAGTGAGAGATTGAACTAAACACTGATAATGCTTCAAGTGTCCAGAAATGCAATGCATAGTGTTTCTTACTTGTTTAATTACAATTTATGAATCTCCAAAAACTTGAAGGTATTTAACTTTAAGTCCTATTGCTTTGTACATACCTTGGACCAATGCTTCGTATTCTGCAATATTGTTTGTGCATCTGAATTCTAACCTACAAGTTAGCATTGTCTTCTTACCTTCAGGACTAATCAATATGCGACCTGCTCCTACACCATCACTTGACTTTGATCCATCGAAATACAATTTCTAAAACAAAGAATTAACTAATGTTTTTTCTAACATATTTACACATTAGAAGAATCTGTTTGTGAAAAATTTTCAATTTTGGAAATTACTGTATTATTTAGAAAAGGTGACATTTGTTTGTTGAAATTCCAAAAAATTGATTCAGTAGAGTAATTTCCAAGGATGTTATTATTAAACGCTACTGGCTCATTTTCACCCTCAAAATCTGTTAGAAAATTTTTGATGTGTTTTCCTCAGTTGATTTTAATTTGATTTGGCTTACCATTGTAAGGAAGCCACAAGATAGACCAATCAATAGAAAAATAACCATGTAGTTTTTCTCACCAATCCCTACTAAGAATCAAACCATAGAAATCTGGAATGTTGACAACTAGTATATCAATTATTCGATAGACTTTAGTATTTGAAGATAATCGAATGAGGATTGAATTCATTTCTCGTATGACTTCGACTTTTTTCTTATTGAGTTTCACAATATGAATTTCATATTTTTGAGGTGACATGTTCAATTTTAAACAAACTGAATATGGCATAATGTTCGAAGAAGCTCCTGAATTTACCAAGCAGTTATGTACATTTTTATTGAATATCTCAAAAGTCAACAAGAAAGGAGGGGTATGTGAATAAGACATGTCACCTATCAAAATAGCATCAAAGGAATCAAACATTGAGTTAGCATGAGGTTTACCCATTCCATTTGCAGCCTTGGATATTACAGCAGCAAGGAGAGGAGAAGCAAACAATGCATTCAATTCTTTCAATAAAAGCTTATGCTATTGTTTGAGTTTAATGAGTTCATAGAGGGAGATATTTGATTTTACTTTTTTCATGTCCTCTACTATGTTATACTCAATATTATCCGAAACTACTAAGGTTTTGGGTGGATATGGAGAATTAGATGAAGAGGGAATCACTTGATTAGATGTGGAAGTAGATTTTTTATTAACAACTTTATCTTTAGCAAGAGGAGTTGAAGGTTTTTGTTTTTGAATTAGTTGTATAGGATCAGCTTGACCTTTACTTCTTATGCTTATAGGTAATGATTCATGTTCATTTTCACTATTAGATATAGGAAGAATGAAATCCCACATTCCGTTTAATTCAACAGTTTGTTCATCTTGGAATTCCTCAGCAGAAAATGTTGCTTCATCCTCATCCTCATCATCAATTTCAACATTTGATATGGTGTTTGGAGGTTGAGGATTAGTTGGTTGATTTCTCTTGAATGGTCTAAATGGTTTTTTGGAAGAAGATTCACCCACTTGTTTTTTAATCTCTACTATCTCGTTAGACATATTTGTTAAGACTTTTTGTAATCCCCCAAGATCAAAGGGATATTTAGGAGTTTTCTTTTTTAGTTCATCCTTAAATGACACCTTTTTGACTTTTCTTTCATCCGATGCAATTTTCTTTTCTCAACTGCTAATGCTTCTTTCATGTTTTCAACTACAGTAGTTTTATTAGCCCTATTGACAAAGAATGCGATATATGAAGGTAAGGTAGATATATACCACTCATTCTATACATCAAAACCAGGTTTAGATGTATCTGGGATTTTATTTAAGAGTTTATTAAATCTAGAATTAAAATCCTTGATTTTTTCACTGGGACTTGCTTTAAGATTGGAGAGATCACTAATCAAAGTAGCAGTAGTTCGATCATCACCAAACTCGGTTAAGAATTGTTCTTCAAATATATCCCAGCTAGCAATGGATTTGACTGGCAATGAAAAGTACTAGGATCTTGCTGATCCTTGAAGAGTGTAGGGAAATAATCTTAATACACAATCCTCTTCAGATACTTCATTAAGATTGATAGCTAACATATAGTTATGGAGGTGTTCCTCAGCAGACAATCCATCATTGGGATTGAATTTTGGTAGCCATATTTCAGGATGTTTAGGTAAAGCATGGAGAGGTGCTGGCATTTGCACAACACCAGGATTAGCCCATGGTGTTTGAATGGGAGTTTGAGTGGGAGTGTGAGTGGAAGTAGAGGCAGGTTGAGTGCTAGCCCCAATACTTTGAGAAGAAGAAGTGGGAACGAATGGAGGGAATGAAGGTGTTTATGGAGGGGAATTTGAAAAAATCTCACTAGTTGATGTTTGTGACTCAGATTTCTTAGTTTTCTTTCGAAAAGTAGGAAGAGGAAATTCAAATGGAGGAACTCCAAGCTTCTCACTTTGAGAACGAGTTAGAATCCAAGTGGGTTGAAAAGATGAAGATACACTACCTTCAGATGTTTCTGATTGTTGAGGTTTTTTACCGGAGATAGAAATACTTTCTAATTTTTCAATTAAAGTTTCAACCTCTGATTCCTGATGTGAAGAAGATGAATCAGGTAATGTTCTAGGAGATTTTGGGAGTGACTACTCAACTTTTGATTGAGAAGTTGGAGGTGATCGTGAGGGGGAGTGACTCTTGGAATGGATTGTTATTTTAGGTTGATTTCTTTTTTCCATTCATAGTCATGGCCCTCCTTCTAGAGCCAAAATGTTAATGCCTCGAAATTCGTTGCACCAACATGGGGGATAACCACCCGATCCGGACCTTAAACGAATCCTTTTCCATTTGGGGTAGTGGTTTCGACTTGAAATAATGGGACCAGTTTCCCAATGAGAGGTAATGAATATGACATTCTTATAATGGAAAAATGAATTTTGGAATGATTTATAACTATAAGATAAAATATATGAAAATAATCTATTTATTACCCGGGTTTAACAGTTTGATTGTGATCTAGAATAATTTTCCTTAGTAGATGAGTAAGAAATTAATCATTTACTTTAGAATTGAAGAACGATTTAAATTAATTATTTTAATTAAGAAATTAATTAAAAGAACTATGATAAGCTTATATCACAATCAAAATATCATTAACTGTCTTTGATACATGTCATTAAAATATTGCAACATTTAAACATATTCATAAATGAATTTATGCTAATGTTGTTTTATAGAAATGCATATAACATAAAACAGAGAGAAACTGCAGATAATAAAAGAAAACATAATCATTTTAAAATACTAATAGAAATACCCGTATCCAAAAACGCTTGCTTTCAAGAAATTAGTAGTCTCGGCCTTTTCTCCTTTGCTCCAACGCTTTAATGTAATACAAAAATGCAACAACACTCAAGATTTTTTGCAAAAATAAAAGAGGCCACAATCCGAAAATTTTATTCAAACAAATATTCAAGAAGAAATATAGAAATGCAAATTCTTCCTTAGGATTTCTCTGTCAAATTCTGGACCTTTAAATCGATCCATCATGTCTGCTTAAATAATAATACAAATTGTTTAAAATTAGTAGGTTCGCTAACACTGAAAAATGTAAATGAAGTTCCTTGAATCATGAAAAATAAAAACAATTTTCCATTTATGGCTTATTATCCCTGACTTTCGATCTAAATATCTTCACTTTCTGCAGATTCTGTGGAATTGATCTGCTTCTTTCTCTATACAACTTTCTCCTCCTCGTCGTTGAGTTCTGTTTGTACCTGAACAAATAAGTCATGTATAAGTATAACATAAATCAAGACTAGTATTTATTAGATAAAATTAAATAAACAAGTGCGTTGTTTTGATTAAATCATAATCGATTTTGCTACCAGAAAATTTTAATAAAAAATTGGAGCATTTTAACAAAAATCCAAATCGCAATCGCTTGAGAATTAGGGGCAGAAACTAGAATAATCGCAATTGGTTGGAGACCGGGAGGGGATGAATTATCGTCATATTTCGAGTAGGGAGAATCCCTATCGAAATAGATGAAAATCCAAAATATATCAATCAAGACCAAATCACAATCGGAATGAGACAGAGGAAGAATGACTTAAGTCCCGTGAAAACTTGTGATTGCGATATCAGTATTGCAACAATGGAAAGCTAGATGGTTATCGGTTCTGAAGGATTTGCGATTTACGATCTGCGGGATAACGTGGATCATATCGCAATCGCAATCGGCATGAGGCAGGATGCATGAGGCATAATCCTTTTGTATTTGTGATACCCGCGGACGCGGGGTAATTTATGAATTGGCATGTATAATCCTATCGGGTCCGAGGCTTATATCACATATCGCAATCGGTAGTGCAGAGTGGGGTTTGATATTATGCCTTTGGATCTTGCGATAGTCACAGACGCGGGGGATTTATGGATCACAATGTATAATCTCGTCGGATCTGGCTATATGGCATATCGGAATCAGGAAAGGATAGACCACAGGACTTGGGCTATGGGCTTTGCGATGTATCAGATGCGATGTCGTTATAAAGTGAAGTTCACGACCGATTCGGGTCTAGCCTGATCAAATCAAAATCAGGTTAAGGCAGAGACTTAAGTTTGCGATTATTGTGATCTGCGGACACGGGGGATTTATGGGATTGCATTAACTTGGCTGTCGGGTCCAATGTTTATATCGCACTCACAATGCAATTAGTGGAGGGGTCTTTGCTTTATGTTTATTTGCGATGCGAGATTTTGGATGAGTCAGAGTTTATAAAGAATTTAACCTTTGGGAATTAAAAACTCTGATTCATTTTGATTTTTTAATTTTTTTTCAATAACCCATATTGTTTAATACTTAAGTTTTTTTTTAAAACCTAAGTATAAGTCTTGGTCTCAGGGGCTATTTGGAAATTTGGTTTTTTGATAATCAAGTTTTAAGACTTGGGTTTTAATTAAAAAGCCTAAATATTAAAATTTGGTTATGGGATTTTATTAACATTTTTTATGTTGATTTTCTATTTTTCTAATTTTTGATTTTTAAAGAAATAAAATCAAAGATTTTTTTAAAACTAAAGGGTCCCTATTTTAATATAATAAATTTCATAGGAAATTTATGATATATTAAAATGGGTGTTGTTGAATAGTACAACAGAGTCCCAACAGTGGTAGTACGATATCGCCTTGACTGCGGTTGCATGCAGAAGTAAGTAAGATGTCCTTGTTGGAAGTAAGCGTGTGACCTTGCAGCAAGTCAAGGAAGGTGCATGAAAGGCTCTAACACATAGAAGGGGGGAAGAGTGCGCCCCTTAGAATCCTGTGATAAGACACAACTTGAAAGGTAACACACGAGCTGAAAGACATCACGAGATGGAAAGCAGCATAGCCGATGATCCAAAGTGATGAGTTATACCAACAACATGCTTTGATAAGATTCATACAAACACGTACGGAATATATCATACATACATGCATAAATTACAACTACATACATCATTAGAGTAACTAGGATAACCACACTACAATAACAATATATGCATGAAACGCGTTGGCTCTATTATATTAAAAGAGTGAAATATCCAATAATACATATAACCATGATAACCACTAGTCCCAATAGTAGAATGTTACAGTCACTGCCGCCTCCTCCTCCAAAGACATGTACTTGCTCTGCACTGTGGAGAAGCTAAGGCTCGTTACAATACACTCCAAGTTTCTCTAAGTTATACCTATCAGAAGCTTGGATCCCAAAAGCCTATATAATGAGTTATGAGGTTCTACATATAGCAAAGGGTGGGGTGACCCTTGAAATTCCCCTTGTGACTCTTCAACTACCCTCATGATTCTTCAACTTACACATGACTGTTTACATTCTACTATTGACACTTGGTCTTTCAATTTACAACATGTTTACAATACAATCTGCACATGTACCCATGTGAGATGAAAATGGGCTTGATTAAGCCATACAAGAAATCACTAAGACTCAAATAGCTGTGGGAATACTAACTTGTCGACATCCGCTTGGCGATCGATGGTGGAGAATTGATGCCAAGATTAGTAGTCTGTTATGGTGTCTGCGTACTCCATGGTGACATCCTTCTGAAAGCGAACTCTTGCCTCTGTTGCATTTGGGTACACTAGTGATTTGGAGCCTCTGTCCAACTCATCATATAGCATGCACATCATGGTCTTGAGAGCAGTTGGACCAGTGACATACTGGTGCATAGTGTCTGCACTCATATGCAAATTTGCGCTAGTGGTTATGCACATCAATTGCTCGAAGTACATGTCTAGCTCCAGTGGGACTTGGTTATTTTCTTTCGCTTCAGTGAGTGTGCCAATTGATGGGATCACATGTGTGCGCACAATGACATCCATGCTCCTGAACACTCGTGCATGTGAAGCCTATAAGTTGGTGATGAGCTATGGGAGTTCCTCATAGTTTAAGATCTGACTCCGGATGCGTGCCTTCAACTCCACTGCCTTTGACTTCATCATCTTTGGCAAGTACAATGGGGCTCCCTTGTACCTTATTGTCCATATTTTCATGTGATCGAAAATAGTGTATGGCTGTTAAGATGTGTGCTCTCATAGCACAATGCTGCTACCAACCGTTAAGATAGACAATTGACTTATGCATGGTGATGAACCTAATGTACAACTTTCACATGACCATCTCGAGGGATGATACTTCATCAAATATTTCTTTCTTCAACTCTGCTCTGGTGGATGCTATAGGTTGCTCTTCTCCCTGCTTAGCTTCTTGAAACTCTTTAGCCATGCGCTCATTCTTAGCTATCAATAATCTAACACTTAAGCTAGTGGCTTCGACATATGTTTTTGTAGCATCGGCTAATGTAGCTGAATGTTTTTGAACATCAGACATGATCACTCATTCTTGAAAATGTGCAAGAGCTACATGGACATCCAGAGTGGGCACTCTACGTGACTGCACAACTTTGTGTTGTGACTTGTCAAAGGATATGTTGTGCACATCTGCTTCGAGATTGTCCTCAAGGATTTCCGTGTCTCCTTGATCGCTTGGAACTTGCTTTGCTGCTGGATCTGGTGAAGTTGGTGGAGTGACCTCTTGGTCCTTGGGCATGAGGTCTATATCCTGATCTTGCTATGGATGAACCACATCCATGTCCATCTGTTCTAACATCTGTTCAATCTCCTGAGCAAAGTCCTGCTCTTGTGACTGTTCACCTTGTTTGCTATCTACCAACTATTTTGATAAATCAATAACCTGCATAGGTGCATTTTCGTCAATGTGTGCATGTTGCGCCTCCTGCTGTTCCTGTTCCTATTGCACTTCCTTCTCTCTTCTATGCAACTCCTTTTCTTGCCTTTGTTGTTGCTTCAACTCTTGCAACTCCTTTTATGCCTTCTCCAACTTATGCTTCTCCCTCTGTCTTTACGCAATCCTTTTGTCGCACTGTCACTTCTTTGCCTCAATATCTAAAGCTACTCTTAGTACAAGAGGATTTTCCTTGAACTTGAATCTTTGCTCCACTTCTGCACTGTCAACAACCTTTCTCTTGCCTTTGACATGCGCAGGTCTGCTGCCCTCTGCTACTACTAATGTTGCTACTCTATGAGATGCTGCTACCTTGTGCACTGCTAATCACTCTACAACCGCTCTGACTGGTTCATTGAGCCTTGAGGAGTTATAGTAGTATCTCCATGGGTCTTCCTCAGGCCAATGACATGCCCCGTGGATCAAGGATGATACAATCTCACACAGTGGTCTTCCACTAAGAGATGTGGGTCATATGGATTGAAACTTCCAGTGCCGAAGGTGAACCTCTTGAATTACTCCATCTCGGCCTCAACATGCTTGAGATTCTAAATCTCATACAACCCGATCTGCAAAGGAAGAGCGGGCCAAGGTGCCTTCTTCTTCCTGTGCAGTCTCGCTGACAACCCTGTCGAGATGTGGTATGAAACCTCTTGCATGATCAATTTGTCCATGGAAAACTTTGGTAACACATGCAGAGCATTCTCTGCACTATACATCCAGATGAAGGTTCCAAGGGGTGAGGCATACCAATCTGCTATGTTAACCAATGCCTCCATCGCTACCTGTGACATGCAAGGCAGATCTTGCTCAAAGATCATCCTGTACACCAAGTTGACGAAGTGGTCTAATAGCTGTAGTATAACTCCATAGAAACTGCACTGGGAGAACAACCTGCAATTGGTGTGCATAGAGGTTTCTAAAGGTGTCCATGTCCAACCCAAGCCAAGGAACTACTTGTTAGTGTCAATATATGCATACTTCCATCAGGGATCAAATCTTCTCTTTGTATTTTCATTTTAGGTGTCTCATATTGAATTTTTGGATCATTTCACTAGGTCATGTCAAAATGGTCCACTGATGGTTGTCTTCTTCTCAAAAAATCAAATTTTCCCTCATGAGGTGCATTTGCTGACCCATCTCCATTTGCATTCAGTCATGGTTTCAATTATGTTATTTTTAGAGTCAAGGTAGTTGTCTTTCCATTAGGTCTTAGAGTTCATTTCCAAGGTCTTTGCATTAGGTCTTAGGGTCCATTTCCAAGGTCAAAAGTATAGTTTCAAGTGTAAATAAAGGGTAGCAAAGGTATGAGGAAGACCAATAAACAAAGAGTGATTGCTAGTAAGTCATGGTTATTTTACAAAGATCTTATTTCACTAATGTAATTTTCATCTCAAAAACATGTTTTTGAGATGAAAACAAAGTATTTTAGTTGATTTATATTTTTTGATGTAATTCAAGTCATTTCATGTAATAAGTGTTCCTAGCTGCCCCAAGCATTTCTCCTTGCTGCAAGAAAATGAAACCATTGAAGAAATCAGTTCAATCAAAGCATCATCCACCTGAAAAGAGACACAGAAAGAAAAGCATTAAACAGAGATTTGAAGACAAAGAAAAAGTTCCAAAAAACATTAGAAAGTGGGTTTTTTCTAAAGAAAAATCAAAATCACCCTCTATATAAGATTTCAAATTCCTTTTCCAAATTCATCATATTCATTTGACAAAGAGAAAGAAAAGAGTTGAAGGAGAGAAGGGAATTGAAGCCAATTGGTGGCTGAACAAAGAGGAGGCACTGCACATAGAATAGGAGGTGCTGCGCATAGAGAAGATTGAGGAGGCGATGCACATAGAGGAGAGAGCATTGTGCATAGGGATGGAGTGCTGCACATAGGGATGGAGTGCTGCGCATAGGGCCTGTTTGCCAGTGCATTTTTGCACGACGCTGTGCATAGATCCGGAGTGTTACGCACCTATACAAGGTGCTGCGCATAGGGCTAGCAAGCACCAAAACCACCCTATCAATCATCCAAACTTCTCTTTCTCCACCTAGAACTTCTAAACAAGTAAGCACACTCCTTGAAATATCCTCCCGACATTCAGTTGATGATTTTGAAGTTGGTTTGCTATTTAAAATTTCAAACCCTAGGTTGCCTACAAATCCCTCCGCCTATCCCTTATACCCTAATTCCCTCATACAAATCCCTCCACCTATCCCTTATACCCTAATTCCCTCAAATAAATCCCTCCACCTATCCCTTATAAACTAATTCCCTCAAACAAATCCCTCCACCTATCCCTTATACCCTAATCCCCAAAACAAAATCCTTAAAACCATATTTACTAAACAGTCCCTACCAAAAAAAAAAAATACCCTCCTTCTCACTCTCATATCATATATATTTCATCTTACATCACATAAGCTCATCTCTCATTCCCCTATCCCTATTCACCATAACTCACTTCTTGATTACCTTCTCTAGGGTTTCAAAGCTTCAAAATTCAACAAACATGGATAAAGAGGATAGAGATTATGAGGAGGAGGAAAACAGTGGCAGTGAAAGCATGGGAGATGAACCTCAGCATCAGAGAAAACCACATAAGGGAGGCAGAATTATCAGAGAGGAACCATCAAACATTAGAGAGTTACAGGCTTCTCATATGATTGTCTCTTGTTTCAGGCATCTAGGGTGTTATGAGTTTTGTGAGCAGGTACAAAGAGTTCAACATCATCCTGAGCTGACCAGGCTTTTTGTAGCCAATCTCCGTGATAACAAAGTAACTCTTGCCAGGGTGACATTTACAATTTCATCCTCCATCATTGCTGATGCCACAAGGATTCCAAATGTGGGGGAAAAATGGTATAAGGCACAAGATTTGGATGAGCACTACTATGAGCCATACATCAAATCCAGGTACAGAAATGAAAAGAAGAGGACCTTTCCTTTCAGGTTCCTTGAAGACAAGTATGCCCCTATGATGAGGATCATTATGAAGTATTTTACATGTGAGGGTAGATTTTCTAGATTGTACACTTATCATATTAGGCTTCTTATTCACTTCACAAGAGTGAAAATGTTGAACATCCCATATTTCTTATTCAGGAACATTGAGAAGATGGCCTACATTGTACAGAAAAAGCCATACCCCCAGTAAATGAGTAGTATCTATCACTATTCCTTGATTAAGATGATTGTGCTACATCATCTCAACCTCCTCAACATCTCCTGGGATACATTTATTTCCAATGACATCTTCAATGGTCCTCAGATTCCTCCACCGGTGCCCCAAGAAGTAGAAAGGCCTTCCAGCAGTGCCAAAGTAAAGGAAAGTGAGAAGGTTAAAGAGACTAAAGCCGTTAAGAAGCCATAAGCCTATAAAACATATCAGAGAGGGGCTAGAAAGTTGTTTGCAACGGATAAGCAAGTGTTTACTCCATTTGATGTGGAAGGGGCCTTGCCTTCTTCATCAACTCATAGGCAAATACTTGCTCCACAAAATGTGGAAGGGGCTTTGCCTTCTTCATCAACACAACAGGTACAATAGGTGCAGCGGGTGCATAAAGGGAAAGAAAAGATGCTAGAGGAAAGCCTCAATGATGAAGAGGAAAGGGAATTTAATTTGATGGTAGATGATGAACCAAAACAACCACACATTCATCATGGCATTGAGATAGTCGACTTGGAGGCTCAAGATGAAGCAACAAATGAAAATATAACCATAAGGGAAAAAGATGCACAAATCCAAGCACTGATGGACAACTTGGTGAGAGCTAAGTATGTCATTTCATACCTTGAGCAAGAGAACAAGCAGCTAAGTGAAAAACAAGTCCTCATGGAGTTGGAACTTCTCAAAGCAAAGAGGCAAGGTGACAAAGGCAAGTCAATAATGCAAAAGGAAGAAACCCCAACCACCTTGACTACAAAACAAAGACTTGAGAAGGAGATTGAGGAGGATAGAGAAAATTGGCTTTACATGGTCAATTTGAATTTGGAGAAGCTGCTACAAAAGGCCAATAGGGACAATCAAGTCATTAGGCACATGGCTCGTCATTATAGGACGCGGAACAAGATTTGCAACATAAGGGTCAAGCAAATGAAGATAAGGTTAAAGGGGCATCAGGAGGGTGATAGGCTTAGATTGCTTTCTGAAGCTTCCTTGGCTAACCAAGACAATTTATGGTGGTGTTCTCCACAAATTTTGAGTAAGCTTTGAAGAATTTTTTCCTTTTGGAGAATTTAGCAATTTTTGACACATAAATTTTGGCTCTATTCGCAGCGCCACTAGCGTTGCGCTTTTCCTAGGGGCATCCAATGAGGAAATGGTCATAATTTTTTGATTCAAAATGATGAGTACATGCACCCTATGCATTTTCTAAGCTTTTGGAGTAGACTTGGTCAACCAAAAGTTCAAAAAACACTCAACAAATGACCTTTCTGCCTTATTTTTGAGCCACAGAAGCATTCTTGGGATAATCAGTTTTTGAGGGGTCAAATAAACTCAAAATGGGAAACTAAAGAAGTATTTGGAAAGTAGACAGGATATGATTTCCAATGAGCTATCATGAGCTCAATTTGGACACCGGGAAGACCTCCAAAATGGTCCTGCAAAAAAGTGTTGTGCATAGAACTTGGGTGCTACGCATAGGGCAATTTTATCTTGAATTTTCACTTCACTGTGCCATGACTGTAATTTTGAGTTTTCTCTCATGGATGATGTTTTTACTGATGTAAATGGTAACTAGGCATGTAAATAGGATGGATAATAGTTTTTTTTTTTTTTTTTTTTGTTTTTTTACAATGTCGGCTACTCATATATTAAAAAAACTTTCTGAAAGTAGAGCTGTTACATGATGGGGAAGAGCATGAGAGCAGAGGCACAAAATCGGGTACGCAGACCCGCATTCCTCGTAGCTTCTCTTGATTGAAAGCAGAACTGAAAATAAACGACTATACTGCCTTACATAGGATCCTCCTAACCAAATACATTTGCAATGCATAAAATCTCGGAAAGTGTGGAGTAACCGAGTCTTCCTTCTGGGCGCTGGCTCTGATCGATGCTTCTGCCTGATGACTTTCGGGTGCGAAGATGGTCGATTACTGCCTCCATGTGGATGCAGCGGTCCTTCAGGTCTTCAATCTCCTTCTTTCTTTTTCCCAGCTTCTTTCGTTTGGATTCTCGGTCAGCATGGTAGTCCTCTGTTAACTCCTTCAGCTGTTTTTTCACACTGTTGATCATAATAGTATGTGCCATGCACATATTGCAATCTTTGCTATTGAAGAGATTTCCCAGAGGGTCTTTGTTTGGGCCCTGTTTAGATGGCTGCCCTTTGTCCTCCATCGACGAGGCCTGAGGGATGAAGACAGAGAGCGCTCTGCTGAGAAGAGAGCTTGAAACCTCTTTGAAGAGATTTGCGGAGTGCAGGGGCGTTGAATGGTGGGGAGGAGTTCTCCAGAGCTTCGGGAGGGCGCTACTAAGGGAACCAAAGACACTGTTAGTTATGAACAGGATCACCAAAGAAGGAAAGAGACTTACAGCAGAATCAAAACGAAAAAATAGAGCGTTCTGAGGAGAGGGGACTCCCGATCTGCTCCGAGGATTTGCGGGGGCTCTTGCAGTTTGATCTCTGAGTGCAGAGAGGATGGAGAACAGACCACCTTTTATAGAAGGAGGGAGGCTCGTAAACCGGGAGGAGAGGGGTTGGATGGGGCCAGTCTGAGGATGGGCTCGGTCCAAATTCATGATTGCGTTGATGTCCCTGCGCGTGCCAGAGACAGAAGCTGAGCTGTTGTTACAGAGATGGCCTGTTGTGGAGGAGCTCGAGATCACGCAAGCTCTGAGGATGTTGATACTCTTTGTGGCCCGAAAACGAGGAGATCTCCCAAAGTACTCCCCGGTGTAGCTTGGGGATTTGCAAGGAGGATCGATAAGATGGCCTAAGTGCATGAGATGACTGCGCCCTTGGGGAAGGTCGAGTGGAGGCGATGGATTACGGGATATCTCTGACATAGAATTTGTCATTCTCTCGGACCTGACCAACTCTCCTTCTGACCGCTAGATTAGCTTGCTGATCTGCGTCCTTATTATTATTTCTGAGAACATGTTTGAATGTCACTTCACCAAGCGCTTTGATTTTCTCCATGGTTCGATTCTTAATATTGTTTAAAGCCCATTGCTTGTAATCTCTACCTGTGATCATGGCTGTGATAATAATAGCTGAGTCTCCTAGAATCAGAAGATTCTGAAGGCCAAGATTCTTTGCAATGTGAGAGCCTAGAAGGAGGGCGTAGGCTTCTGCTTTGTTATTGGACATATGGCCTAGTCCCCATTCAAAGGAAACCATGAGATTCCCTTGAGAATCCTTTATGATCCCGCCAGCACCAGCTTGGCCTGGATTCTTCTTGGAGGCCCCATCAAAATACAATACAGGCCTGTTTTGGCTTCTGATCCAGTTGTTCACTTCCTCCTCCGTGCCTCGAAGCTTCCAGTCTTGGCTGCCATTCTTTTCTTTCGTTTGAGTTCTTGGATTTGGAATGAGTTTGAACTTACCTAGCCATACCCTATGCCTCTCCTCCACAGCCTCCATTTCTGACTGGGGGACCCCTTTTGCCTCTAAAGACTCCGCAATGAGGGCGATGGAGTTAGCCACGATGCCTGATATGGATGGCTTGACATTGTTGAAGATACAATTATTTCTCGCCTTCCAGATTTGCCAGCATACATTGGAAGGGATGCTGCTCCAGATCCTTTTCAATATGGACTTGCCTTTTTTGGGCTGATAGAGTCTTTTGTCCCAGCTTTTATGTAGGGCCTGAATCTGGGAGGGGAGAGCTTCCAAGGAGATAGTATCAGAGAGAAGATTCCAACATGCTTTAGCAATCGGGCACTCAATAAAGAGATGAGAGATGTTCTCTTCAGCTAGCCTACACATGCAACATATTGAAGGCCCCTGAATACCTCGCTTTCTGAGGTTTTCGGCAGTTAGGATTTTACCATGAAGGAGAGTCCAATTAAAAAGTTTGATCTTTGGGAGGCATTCGGGACTCCAGACAGCTTTGTGAAGGGGCCAGTTGTTTGCCGAAGATATGTCTTGGAGGGCTTTATAACCCTCTTTCACCGAGTAGTTGCCTCCATTTGGGATCCAGACAAACTTGTCTTCTTTCCCTCTGTCTATTGGGGCTGAGCCATTAAGGGAGCATTTGAGATCTGCCCAAAGCTGAGCAAGATCATTAGGGAGGTTGAGGGGAATCCACCCTGCCCAGCGGTCCTCATCCCACATAGAGATGTCTGAGAGAGAGTTGAGGTTGGCTTCTGCCATCCACCTGTGGAGGGGATAAAGATGGGGAATTGAGTCTCTGGCCTGTGATCCCATAATACTGTCTTTCCAGATGTTTATATCTTTGCCATTTCCAGGAGCTCTTGATATGAGAGGTTTGCAGAGAGGGAGCGCTTTCTTGATGAGATTCCAGGATGGGGTACCTTGTCTCTCAGTGATGTTTTCCATGAGGATATTTTTGTTTGGACCATTCAGATATTTCTTCTTTATAACAGCTGCCCACCATGCTTCTTTTTCATTGAGGATTCGCCAAATGAGTTTGAAACCCATTGCTAAATTGGCTAACCTAGGGACCCTGATTCCTAGCCCACCTTTTTCCACTGGAAGGATCACTTTCTCCCACTTGACCAAACTGAACTTCTTCGTATTTTGTCTACCTCCTTGCCACAGGAAGCTGCGCATTATTAGCTCCATGTGCTTATGGATGCTTGCTGGGGCTAAGGTAATGGCGAACTGATAAATAGGGAGAGAGGCAAGAATGGACTTGATTAGTGTCAAACGGCCTGCTAGATTTAGCCAATGCATTCCCCAATTTTGCAGTTTGCTTCTGAGTTTTTCAATGATCTTGACCCAGATCACTGATTTGATTTTTTCTTTGGCCAGAGGCAGCCCCAGGTACATGAAATATGACCAATTTAGCTGGGCTGGAATTTCCATGATGCGGGATATGCGCTGAATGATATGGTTAGGGATGTTCCATGTATATATCATACATTTGTTGTTGCTAAGTTTGCCACCAGAGGCCTGAAGGAAGAGGTCCAAGACTTTTTTGAATCTCCTCGCCATAATGCAAGAGGCGCCACCAATGAGGAGGGTATCATCAGCGAACAAAGAGTGGTTAATACCTTTCGAGCCTCTTATGATATCTATCCCCATTATTTCTTTTTTTCTCCTCATGTCTTCCAATTTGGAGCTAAAAGCTTCCGCCATGAGAATGTAGAGGAAAGGAGAGAGAGGGCAACCTTGTCTCAGGCCTCTAGTGCTTTTGAAAGCTGTGCTGGGTCTCCCATTAATGAGAGGAGCTGTCCAATTGCCCGAGATGCACTCTTGCACCCTGCTGATGAAGAGTTCTGATAAACCAAGCTTTTTGAGGACTGCAAGGAGAAAGGAGTGGTTTACCCGATCAAAAGCATTTGCCATGTCCATTTTCATTATCATACCCTTCTCTTTCCTGTTCATACTGCTGTGAATGGCCTCTTGGATGAGGATTACGTTGTCTGCTATTTGCCTCTTTGGGACAAAACCACCTTGATTTTCAGAGATGAGGGAGGGGAGGATAGGTTTAAGTCTGTTGGCAAGGATTTTGGTTATGATTTTGTAGGACACATTACAGAGGGAGATAGGTCGGAAGCGGTTGAAAGAGAGAGGGTTGGGCTCTTTGGGTATTAGGGCCAGAAAGGAGGACTTCATACCACTACCCATCTTGCTTTTTTGGAAAAAGTTCCTAACCACTCTAATGAAGTCCTTTTTAATGATGTCCCAATGAGCTTTGTAGAAGTCTATCGTGAACCCATCTGGTCCCGGGGCCTTGTCTGAGGCCATGTTGCGGATTGTTAGCTCTATCTCTTCTTCAGTAAACTGTTTGTCCAGCTCAGCGTTTTGTACATCAGAGGTTTTGCTTTCCAATGTGTCAAGGATTTCCATGCCTCCTCTGTCGTGTTGATCCTCCGTGAGAAGATTTTGGAAGTGGGAAGACGCTGCCTCCATGATTTCATTTTGCTCTTTTAATTCTGAACCATCCACTGTAATCTTTTCAATATTGTTTGCAACTCTCCTCATTTTCATACTGTTGTGGAAGAAGGAAGTGTTCCTATCTCCCGCCTTAAGCCAAAGACACCTTGACTTTTGCCTTTGTTCCTCCTCCTCTTTTCTATTTAACTTGTACAGCTCTTTTTGAAGTTCCATCTCTTTGATCTACTCTTCTTCCGTGTCCTGTCTTGCCTCTTTCTCTTGATTCCATAGCGTTAACTTATCTTGGAGCTCTGTTTTGGTTTTTTCCTCTTCAATTGCCTTGAATTTGGCCCACTGTTTTATGGCCGATCGGAGGAGTTTAATCTTGGTTTCCCAAACGAAATGCGGGGACCCTCTGATCTCTGATGACCACTGATCTTTAACCAACGCTCGGAAGTCCTCCTGATTTTCCCAAGCTCTGTTATACCTGAAAGGAAGCGGGCCCATATTCGATCCTTTGTCTAGTTTTAGGGCCACTGGTTTGTGATCAGAGAGGTATCCCTGGATGATGAAGCTTTTGATACATGCAAAACTAACTACTATTCTCTCTTGAACCAATATGCGATCCAAACGTTCTTTGATGTTATTTCTGCCTGCTCTCTTATTTGACCAGGTAAAGCGCCCGTTCTGAGGGTGGAAATCCACCAAATTATGGTTGAGAATAATTTCTTCCAGGGTATCCCTTGAGGGGTCAGCCAAAAAATTCCCTCCAATTTTTTCTTCAGAGTTTCTTATGAGGTTCAGATCCCCCCCTAAAAAAATGTTTCTGCCTTGCGTTTCCAGGAGGTTTTCTTTAATAGAATTCCAGCAGGCCGCTTTGTCATGGAGTTGGGGAGGGGCGTAAACATTGTAGATAGTATATTCTTCTGTCTTTGTTAAATTCTGGATGTCTGAGCGTATCCACCAACTGCTGTGTCTTTGACTTAAAAGAGTCCATTTTCGATTATCCCAGATGGTACCTATACCACCTGAGGCCCCAGATGCGCTTACTGCTATTCCTTCGTAGATTTTGTTGTTTTTTAGATAGTTCTTAAAGTCCTGCTCATTGATTTTGGTCTCCTGGAGAAGGAGGATGTCTGGGTGTTCTGATTTGAGGAGATCACGGACTGCGTTAGCCTTAAGGGAGGAGCCCATCCCCCTACAGTTCCAAGAGACCAGGTTCATCATTTATTTGTCTTGAAGTGGGCACCTCCTTTCTCTTTCCCTTTTTCTCCATTTCCTTTCGTCTTGTCCAGATAGGTATCCATTGGTTGTTGAATCCCTGTGGTCATTTCTTTTGCTGCGGTCTCATCCCTTATTTCTTTATTTGATTTCCTTTCGACTTTTTTTGGGGGGTCTACAGATGTGCTGCTTTCCTTGGACTTATTCCTGGTTAATATTCTCTCTACAGTATGGGGTGGGGAGGAAGGCGGGGGGGAGGTGAGCGGAGGGGAGGCGGGGGTAACAGGGGGGGCTCTCGGGGATGGAGGGGGGGAAGGAGGCTCAACCTCTGATAGAGTTTCGAATTGATTAGAGGATGAAGGAATAGTCGGGCCTTGCTGAGTAGTAGGGAGAGGGGAGGCTGTTGGATTCTTGTTGTTTCCATGTGGGGGGTTGGTTCTCTTCTTCTTGACAATTTCCCAGGCTTCCTCTGCTTTTTCAGTGTTAGATTCAGAGAGATTTGCATTAGCTTTACTGCATCTATTAGCGAAATGGCCATACTCATGACATACCTTGCATTTGAATGGGAGTTGTTCGTAGTCGACTTGCTGAAGGTGCGTCCATTGGTCGACTCTGAGCTTGATGGCTTCTGGTAGTCCCTTCCCCAAGTCCACTTCAACACAAATTCTTGCGCATGCGTGCATGTTCTCCTTGGGTTCCGATCTATCAATGTACTTCCCTATTCCGTTTCCGATTGCTTTCACTGACTCATCTCCCCAGCAGTGAAGGGGCAGGTGCGGGAGCCGGACCCAAACAGGTACAGCATTGGGGACGTCCATCTCCGGGTCGAAGTCAGGGGTCCACTTGTTCAAGTAGAGACCTCTTGTGTCCATGAAGTATGGGCCATTCCTGAAGATTAAATTTCGATCTTCCACTGTTTCAAAGAGGAAAGTGAAGAACCCTCTTCCACAAAAACGGATCGCAATCTTGCCTTGAACCATCGAGTTCCAATTTCTTTCAACCCATCGCTGGACAGTACGAGGGGAGGGCCATAAGCCCGTAAACTGACCAACTAAGCCTCTGTCAGCGAGAGCCACCGCCGCTCTCCTTGGAAGGGCAGGGGGGAGCGGGATTTCTGGGACCTCATCCATTTTTTTAACGAAGCGAGAAGTAACAGGCCGGATCTTCTCCGAAGAGTTTTCCTAAGTGAGGGAGGCAAAGGATTTCATTAGTTCGTCCTGGTCCGGTCCAGAAGGGCCCGTGGCCGCCATGATTGGGGAGCTGAGAGATCCAGAGCGACCTAGCAGCAACGCTGCTAGGCGCGGAGGCAAAGCGGGCCAAGGGGGAGCTCAGAAGGCAGGATGGGACGGGAGAGGGGAAGGGGACACGAGGAAGGAAGAAAATGGAGGGGAGCGCCCGAGGGCAGGAGGCCCGACAGCAAGGGGCGCAGAGCCTCGCAGCAGAGCTGCCAAGGCACGGGCCGCGGGAAGGTCAAGGGGCTGCCATGGCTAGAGGGAGGCGCGCGCAGCAGATCCTTCTCTGTATCTCGAGTTAAGACCTAATTCAAAAAAATTTAAGTTCAAAAAAAAAAATCCACTGCTACAAGATTTCTTGTAGGATAAAAAATTGTGTTAGGATGGATAATAGTTACTAGAAGGTAGATTCATTAGATAAAAAGTTATCTTGAGGACAAATGAATCAGTTTCCTCCCTTTTAGAGGCAAGTTGTTAGGTTGCCTAGATTCCAGTTTCTTGTTCAGTTTTTGATGGATTAGTTCCTCATCCTAGGGATTCGACCCCTGAGGATGGGAGGAGGTTGAATAAATGTCTATATATTCTTCTTCTTTCTCATTGTAAAGGGTTGGACTCAGTTGGATGCTTATGCTTTGAGTAAACATCATTTTATATCAGTTTTCAACAGGAGATTAATGAAAAGTTGCAACTATTTCTTTGGGATCCATGTGGTATGATGTTTAGTTCAGTTTTCTCTATTGTGATCATATGTTAAATTTTTTTTTGTACTTCATCAATCATTTCATTTCTTTTTAAGTGGATGTTTTCAAGTGGATAGGCAAAACCCATAATATTTATAATCTGTTTTGGGAAAATATTCATAGTCTATGTTTTCTTTAGTTTAGAAAGAATCCATGTTTGCTTGCATGCTCTTTCTAGCTCCTCACCTATCTTGAATCACCTCACCCATCAAACCCTAGAGTACTAAGCCTTGTGCCTACCTTGCCCCATCGAATATCCTGCAATTTTGACCTAATTTCCTTGCCCTATCTATTTGGCTCCTCCTGATCCAGCAAAACCCTTCAAAATAAAATCAAACCTTGTGCTACTATACCTAACCTAATATCATTTTCTTGATCCAGTCATCTTGGATGAGATCCTTACGGAGAGAGCCCTCTCCTGGCCTAGTAGGGCTAGCTACTTGGCTAAGTGTGGTTTGTGGTTACCCTGGCATTGCCTTCCTTCAACCTGAGGTTCAATCCAGGTGATAACACTACTAATGGGCACAAATTGCATCAATAATGTAGGCATACATGAATAAATTTTTTTGCTAACCCTTGGGCAGATGTCGAGTATATGTCACTTATCCCTTCAACTAGAGAGCCAACATGTCAGACCAATTGAAAGGTATTCCTTCGTTCACCAGCTGATCGAACACAGTCACCCAAATTTGCATGAAGGTTTCTGTACCCCCTTGGCCATATAAGTGGCATGAGAAGATGACCAAGAAATGATAAGCCTTCCATAATATCTTTGTCTTGTATAATTGGTTGGGTGTTGTCCTGAAATTAGATGGCTTTCTCACCCAACTCTTCAAGATTTTTGCTTAGTTTGCACTGCTGCTGGGCTTGGTGAAGTGTGCATCCATTGTGATCACTGGCTGCGGAAAGTGATACATCTCCTAAAATTTCTCTACCCTGAAGGTAGCAAGTTTTGTTCCATTGACACTTCTCAACACCATTGTCTCTGGATCAATATTCGAGACAATCTAATGGATCATGTCTGCGCATGGAAACACTGGATACCTGCATGCAACCCAGTATAAGCCAGACTTGTTTATGTTGACATAGACTCTGCGTCCTCCAGATTCTCCTCAAAGGTGCTTGAAAAGATGTCATTAATGTCCTACCATTTGATATTGATCTCATTTTCTATGAATAACTTAGTGTATTCATAGATGGGCAAGCTCATAGACACTTGCTCAACCACATCTCTAATTGCGCTCTCAATGGTGTCCTTTGACCCTGCTCTCTTAGAAGCCATTGTACCTGTACTTCTGAGAGACTGATGAACACATGTGATACCTGGAGATAGAGAAACACTCATGGAAAGAAAATTTTCAGTTGAAAACCAAAAGCAACTTGAGGATTGACATGCAACACACCTGGGTGACTAACTGGGAAATTTGCGCAATTTTCATTGGGAGGCTGGGAGACTAATTGTAAGAACTACATAGAGCATAGTCTAGATTTCCAGTGAGCTGACTAATTGTTGAAACTGCGTAGAGCATAGTTCAACTTGGCTTGCTAAGGACTGGAACTGTGCAATGCGTAGTTTCAGTCAGCTTGATTGCATCCCAGGAAAATTACATTGCATAATTTCGGGGGCCAACTAAGGCAATGCCTCTTTGAATTGCACAGAGCACACTCTGGGAGGCCACTTTGAGGCAAGATCTGTGCAATTTTTGGGAGCAAGGCAAGGCCTTCCATCCTAGGAATACACAGTGCAAGTCAGGCAAGGCAAGATCTGGACCAAGGCAGCTCAAACCTGCCGACAAGCGATTGGAAATAGTAAGTACTGAATGCATGCGATAAGCTGGGTGCATACATGAGTGAATGAAAATGCATGCTGTTAGCTACCTATACCAATAGGTTTCATATTTCATGATTGGCTGTAGAAGTTCCAAATATGCTCTGCTTTGATCATGCAAAGATCACATATTTCCAAAGGAGTACAAGGTGTGTAAATAGCTTAATGCGTCCCAATTTTGATGGATGGTCCAACAGTCTAATCTGGATCATTCCATGGTTTAAATTTGCAGTTGTAGATTAGAGAAAGAAGTCTGTCCAAACTGTTTAATCTTGGCAGACAAGTAGTTCAGGTAGAGAAGAAAAGGCTCCCAACAGCTTAATCTGGGACCTTGGAAGAAATAAGGGTAGAAGTAGATAGAAAAACAAAAGAAAAAGCCAAAGAAAAGAAAAGGCAGGTAAGGGTCTGCAAGTCCAAGTGCACCCTCCAAGAAGAAATAAAAAATGCTAGGCAAGTAGCTGGGTAAGTAGTTGGGGTTGCAGAAAGGTTATCTTTACCATTGCAGGTGTGTTAACTTTGTTTACCAAAGCAAAGTCAATGAATTGAGAAGGTGTTCTTCTTCATCAAGTTGTAGCAAGCAAAAGAGCATGTCTAACCTCCCTTTTTCCCCTTTTCATGTCACTTACTAACATTCCCTCATCAGTTGAGATTCATGGAAGAATTATGGTTTCATGGTGGTTCGT
Source organism: Pinus tabuliformis (assembly GCA_031772625.1). NCBI lineage: Eukaryota > Viridiplantae > Streptophyta > Pinopsida > Pinales > Pinaceae > Pinus > Pinus tabuliformis. The sequence continues at coordinate 512,444,204 of CM062815.1, forward strand.
AATCTTTTAAGAAGCCACATTTCTTGTCTACAGTTCTTTTCATTTTGATCTACTCCCTAAACTAAGTGAGTTTCAAACAAACTTAGTGGTTTCCCCTTCATTTACCCTTTCATACATCTTAACCCCTAACTCTACTATCTAAATCCCCTATGTCCCCCTTTCCCTACTATAATAACACTATGGTGTATAAATCCCAGCACTATGTACATATCCTCCTCTTGGCACTATAGCCAAATAAATGGTCAAGGGAGACTTTAGTCCATCTAGGACTGTGGTCAACCCTATCTTGGAGCTGCTCTAACCTCTGGTTATGAGCAGCAACCTCTTCCCTCAGCCCTCACCATCCCTCTGCTCAAAAACACAAAAAACCCCTTTTTCCCTTGCTAAAATCACTCCTATAAACCCCTTTCTCTTATAAAGTCCTTGAAAAAACCCGAAAAATCCCCAAAACACATGAAAAACCCACTATCCCAAGGTTCCTCGCCTGAAATATTAAATTGAATATTATAATAGGCCAGCGGGCCCCCCCCCCCCCAAACCTGCACGATCCGTCGGAGGGCCTGCCAGCCGTCGATCTTCCGCCACCCATGATCCAACGGTGGGCGGTCATTTCTGTTCCCCGACCTGCCGACCTTTAGCGTCCGAGGAAATGGTTTTCCGCCTTGTACAGAGACGCGTGTCAAACGCTGGGGTTGTTCGGAGGCCCCCTCCCCAATACCACTCATCAGCAAAGGCGGTGCGGGGAACCCACTTACCACCATTCCGATACCGCCGTCCCTTATGTCATCGTTGCGTCATCCTGACGTAGCACCTTTCGCCCACCCCCGCGCCATGTGATCCTCCACGTACTCCTGCCACCTTATTCACCCGCCACCGTGTCCTGCCACCCTGGCTCACACCTCAGCAGCCACGTCACCTCCGTACCCGGGCCCCGCCATGACGTCATGCTGACGTCATCGGCAGAAAAGCGCCAAATGCATACTTTTTCCAAATTTAACGTTATAAACGACCAAATGAGCCGTTTTGGGTCATTTTCACGCACAAAAGAAGTAGCCGTTGTCAACCAGCTGCCGCGAAATTTGTCCCCAGCCATCAAATTCAACATTTCGACCGCTACAAGTCCAGAATTCGACGGCATTAAACCTCCACAGCTCGGCCCGCAAGCTTCCAAGCTAGTTTTTCCAGGTATTTCACCAGTTTTCCCCACTTTTGCCCATGCATTCCAATTCTCTGTGAATTCACCATTAAAAAACTGGTAAAAATCCCAAATTCAACTCTGCTTGTTACCTAAAGTAAGCCCAAGCAACCTGCACCACCCCTGAACTATAATTCGACATTAGAGCGGTCATTCCACGGGCTGAAACCATAAAATTGTCCTCGAGGTGCTCGGCATTGTTCCCTTTTGCCGAGTACAGGCCAGCTGCATTTTTACCAAAAGAAACCTCATTACCTCTGCAACTTACCCTTGGCAGTTCACGTCCCTGAGAGGTTGCAGCAAACTGCAGAAACCAGCTTGCATTTTCACTGAGAAATACACTTCAGACTTGGTCTGTATTGGTCCTATTACTCAAGCTTTTAAAAAGACTTTGTAAACAATTGCCATCACCTTATTTCAAATCAAGTTTTACAATGGCTGCTTCTGCATCCTCATCCCTCAGTGTAGCTCCATTGAATCCAACAAATAGAGAGCTGGAGGCCTTGCCATTGGTTGACAAGGACTGTCTTATTGAAGACTTTGAGGGCAACAGGGACTTCTTGCAGACCTTCAGTCAGTTGAGAGAGGACTATAAGGATGGTCATGGTACACATGGGATATGGGAGTCAAACCTACCATACTATTGTCTCCCAGCTGTAAATGTCTTTCCTGAAATCATTCACCTATGTGCTGAAAACTATAATGTGCAGCACAGAAATGTTAGCACTCCATCTGGAAGGATCCTTTTCTACATTAATGCTGAGTCTATCAACAAAATGTTACATTTTGATCAGACAGAATTGCTAATCCCGTTTTCCATGAGCTATTTGCTAGAGACTGGTGAAAAGATGACCAGTGAGGAGATTCAAAAGGTCACCAGAGATTTCATGAGACCTGAGTGCCAGCCTACAGAGCCACCTCCCTACCTGGGTATCCATTTCAATGATATAGGCAGGCTTTTATTGGACATGATTGCCTATGTGCTGGGATACAAAAACAGTGAGCATGTGGACAAAACAATGCTGGTATTGCTATCTGCATATAGCCCACGCCAACCCCCTGCCAGGAAATATAACTTTGCTAAATTCATTGCCAATAAGATTCATGATCAGCTGAGCAAGGTGGACAGGCAGGGGGTCTTCAGGTACTCAGCCTATATTTACCACCTATTCATGTACTACCACTCTGAAGCCTTCCCATGCTACATCAGAAGGCTGGATCACAAAGGGGAAAGAAGATCTGTTATCTTCTGGACCTTTGTCTTTCATAAGGTCACAAACTCACCCTATACCTACTGTGAATTTGTTGACCAATTTGTATACCCAGTCTCTTGCCTGTTGATGAAGTCCCCTCCTCCCAGAGTATCAAATGAGATAAAGAAAGCCCTGCAGCTTTCTAGAAAATATAAAATAGGTGACTGGTACCTATATGAGAACCATACTGTCATTAGGATCTATGGCTGTGAGCTCTGTCCATACAGGCTCCCAAAATATGTACCTATGAGGTTATTTTCCTTGGAATATTACAGGCAGTTGATTCAGTCAGACCTCACCCATTTCCACAGCGCCAAAAAGAAGGCCCACCTCAAGTTCAAACACGAGTTGGGCCCCTTCATCATGAACAAAAAAGAAGGGTGGGAAGAGGCAGACCTAATCCTCAAGGATAAATACAAGTTATCCTATAGTTTTCGGTGGGTCCATTATGACCCTCAAGGTTTCATCACTGCTAGAAGAAACAAGTATAGGCTTATAGGCATTAAACATTGCCAGTACTCTCACATTGAAAAATATGCCAACCTGCAAGAATGGCAGATGGACACTCTAGTTGAAAATCTAACTGAGGAAGAGAGAATGCTAAAGAGTAGGAGGGAGCTTGAAAAGACTATTGACCTAGACTATGTGCAGCAGGTACCTTTCAGACCGCCTTATTCAATAGGAGAAGGGACCTCCGCTACAAAGACTGCACCACAGGCACCTTCTACATCAGCACCAGTGTTAGATAAAGGCAAGGGTATAATGGGTACAGAAGAGGAGGTAACAAAAGAAAAGCCTGCCCCTGAAGCAGACCAGCAAACAGGGCAGCAACAAGAACAACAGCAAGGGAAAAATGTCCCTCCACAGACTCAGCTACCAACAGCTCCAACACTGCAAATTCCACCTCCACAAAAAGAGCCAGTAACTGCCCCAATCTTACAGACCCCAGCACATGAGGAAAGGGGAACTAAAAGAGATAGAGAAGAGTCCACTCCTCTCAGTGGATCCTCCCACCAGCCAGAAGCCAAAAGGCAAAGAGCAGACTCCCCAAAGGTAGAAGACATTACTGATGATGTCTTGGAGAGTGAAAGAAAAGACAAGGAGGGCAGTCAACACACAGGTACAAGCTCCTTTCAGCAGGAGCAAACTTTACAATTCGGCTTAGAGGTGTCCTCCTCTTCCCAGCTGACCAAGAAGCCCAAAAGCACCAAGGCTTCTTTCAAACAGATAAAAGCTCAGAATGAGCTGCTAAGGGCCGAGGTCTACAAGCAATTCGTAGATGCAACACCAGCCCAACAAGAGAGACTATTGTCGGTATATGACATTCAGCAGGAGAAATTGCTCCTGAGCCACTTCAAGCCAATGGGGCCGGAGCCTAAGACACCTGCAGATTTCATAAAGACAAGGGTGGAGGTCCTAGCCAGGGATATACATCCCATGGACCAGATTGAACTCCACAAGCAAACTGGAGAGATGGTCTATGCAACCCTAGTAGAGAAGGCCACCTTGGCCCATGAGCTGAAGGAGTCCCTAAAAAACACCAACACCCAGTTGGATTTTGAGAGATTGTCATCCCAAGCCAAAGACAACAGAATAAAATCCCTGGAGGAGATCATCATCGATCTAGGACATGATCCTAGTGATCCAACGGGTGTAAAGGCCCTCATGAAGAAAAAAGATGATGACTTGAACGCATTAAAGAAGAGGTTGAAGCTGCAGCCCACAGAGCACCCTCAAACAACAGAACTTCGAAAGCAAAAACGGGCTGAGGACCAGCTAGACCTCCTAATGCAGCAAGACCAAAGGATTAGGGAACTGGAGAAAGAGCTGGAAGGAATATTACAGGAAAAACAAGCAGATTCCACTTCCCAAGCTCCTCCAACTACATCAACAACAGCAGCAACTTCAGGGGCAGCAGTGCCCCCTACAGCAGAAGCAGCAGGAACAGCAGCAGCCCCAGATGCCAGTCCAAGTATAGAAGAATTGACCAAGGCCGTCAAAGCAATGGAGCTCCAAGCAGACGAAATAAAGAAGGCCAAGGAAAAATTGGCAGAACTGGACTCCAAGTATACCAACTCCAAAATGACTGTAGCAGAATAGGGCAGAGAAATAAAGGCCCAAAGAGACAAGATAAAGGCCTTAGAAAAGGAGCTGAATCTAGAGACAGCTATGGCTGACATAAAGAGAATCCTATGGGCTAAAATTGGCCAATCCATCAAACAGCAGTGGAGGTCAATAAAAATAATGCATGAGCAGATGGATTTGATGGGCCAAGCACAAGCGGAAATTCAGAAGGCCAAGACAGTACTAGGAAACAAAATAGAACATGCAAACATGATGATAGACTTCCTGAATAGACAGGAAAGGGAAGAATTGGCAGCCATAGGCATTCCAAACAGAACAGAAGCTGTCCTCTCTGCCAAGAAGGCACTGACTCTAAGAAACTATATACAAACAGTAGAGAGGAAATTTTTTGAAATGCAAGCAGATGTGGAGGAATACAAGGCCAAAATGGGAGTGCTGCAAGCAAAAGGCCTGCCCAGCTTGCTAAGTGGTGCAGGAAAGCTGATCTCCCTAGATCAAATGGCCAACAGAATGGCAACCACTATTGAAAATCAGATTATTGCATCTGGCAGTACATCTGAACCAGCAGGGCCTCCTACAGGACAGAGTTTATATGAAAAACTTGAAGGCATGTTCTTCATTGAGAATGAGGTGAATCACCTGTTTGAGACCCCTCCCAATCTTTACAAACATACAGAGGCAGAGGAAACATTGATAAAAATACGCAGGCATCAAATGCCTAAGGAGGATTGGTGGCAGTTTATGCTTCAGATTTTGCCACGGTAATTCCAGCTGTTTGGTCACTGCCAGCTCAAAGTCACTTTAAAGACAGACAGCATGATAAAGTCAGCATTGAAAGCAGCTGAGTGATGACTCAGCATATAGACTCCAACGACCAGCCAAAAGATAAAGAATTGCGCAAATTTGGACAACGTACCCTCAGCCGACTCTAACTGCCACCGGATCAACAGGCTCTGACCAATTTTGACAGCTAAAAGACAGGAAGTTATTACAACATTAACTTTCTCAACTACTACACTCCAGCAGTTGGCAGGATATTAATGCAGCATGTACTCTTCATTTTAGATATTTTCTTGTGTAAACTTTCTATATATACTCCCCTTGGTAACGCATAAGGGTTGAGAATTTTCACTCGAAGGCATGTATACTGTATATTTTCAGAAGAGTTTAATACAAAGAGCAAGCTCAGCTCAGTGATTTCTGGAAGTATGGTGTTTTGCTGATGATCTAAGTGCTGTTGCAGAATTCTTGTGCCGTCTGGTGGAATGATATGTTTTCTTAAATCTCTGTTTTGTTTTCCTATATTGTTACATGCTCATGTTTTCATCAAATCTAGCAATAAAGAAAAAGAATAGTGCAGGATATGTTTCCTTCACACCCTGTGCTCAATCTTGTTTTGCTGTAAATGTTTTCTTCAGAATTAAATGGACATGAATTCTTAAATGCTCATGTTTTGTTTAAATCTTTATTGTAAATGCTATTTAGAAATCCTTCACTGCTTCTAGGTAACATTATCTCTTTATCACTATTTCAGTATTTCAGTTTAATGAAAGATCCTTAAGTGCCTTTCATATTCTGAGCATATCACACTAAACCACAAATTCATAGCATCGTTTCTCAGACAGTTACCCAGCTCTGCAATTTCATTACTTTGTTAAATCAGCACACCAAACTAACGGACCACTGACTCCATAGCCCAATGGACTAAAACTCTTTGGAAAGTACATAAGCACCTTGATTGAAATTATCATCCAAGCAAAAAACTTAAAACATACCTGAACTTATAGCTAGCCTAAAATCATTACAAACAGAGATAAATTATAAAGAGAGAGCCCTCTCTGACTATAGTTTGGCTAGAAACTGTCGTCCAAAGATTGGTTAGTGGTTACCCCAGCCGTATTCCCTTGGGAGTCATAGGGAACAACCTGGGTGTTAACATAATTGGCGACTCAACTGGGGACTTCTTAGGATTTTCCAATTTCTATACATCCCTCAAAGCCTGAAATCAAGCCTGAAACAAGTCAGGAGACCTTCAAAACTGTTTCTGTGTAACATTGACAGTTTTAGGGAAGAGCTCTGTCAGAGAATCTTCATCTCAGCTTTGAAGTATATATAGCCATTCCAAAATCTTTATCCAGTCCTTACGGATATAAAAATTTCCTACAAAATCCTAAAAAACAGTTAGAAGCTGGCTCCCAAGAAAAATCCACGGCATACTAGGGCAAATCCTGACCCTAATCCACCCATCATTGTTGATAATCCAAATACCATCCCTAGAAACATCAGGAGGCAGCAAAGGCAGGAGCAGCCTGCTGATTTAACCTCGGACTTAGATCATCCCAGCCTCATCCCTACTCCATGCAAGGTCCTTTTCCGGTCTACCCCTAGTTCCCCTAGTTCACCATCCACATCTCAAAGTCCTCCTCTCCCATATTCATCCACTGCACATATCCCCTTGACCAACACTCTAGGTTCACCCCTACTTGTTACCCCTGTGGTACCCACTATTCCTATTATCCCAGCTGCCCCTGTTAATCCTCTAAATCCTGTAAATATGGCTAACAGATATGCACCCTTGCAGATACCAGCTAATGCTGCAGCTCTACCCCAAGATTACCAAACCAAAATCTCATATTTTGACTCCAATGGCCCTCTGACAGCTGTCCAGCATGCTAAGAGGATGCAAGACCATTTTGAGACCTATGAAATAGATGATGACAGTGTCAGAATGAGGATGTTTGTTCAAAGCCTAACTGGGGATGTAAGAACTTGGTTTAGATCCCTGAATGCAAACTCCATTACAACTCCTGATGAACTGTATCAAGCCTTTACCAGTAGATGGGAAAAGAAGAAAGATCCTCTGCACATACTTGGGGAATATGACACTATCAAAAGAGGTCCCCAAGAGACTGTTTTGGAGTATTGTGCAAGATTTAACAATGTATATAACGCGATTCCACAAAATTTAAGACCTTCTCCTGATCTAGCTTTGTACAAATTCCCTGATGGTTTTGACCCTGACATGGCCTATCAGTTGAAGGAAAGAGATCCTCAATCCCTTGCAGAGGCCCAAAGGGTTGCAGTTACAGTGGAAGCCAACCTAATTGCCAAAAGAAACAGGGCAAGGTTGGAAAAGAGGACTGTTTTCAAAGAAGAACCCTCTGCCTTTGATCAAAAGCTAGATGCGATACTCAATGGAATGAAAAGATTGGGTGATAGAGTGGAATCGGTTGAGAGAAAATCATCATGGGAAGCACCACAAAACAACCCTCCTAGGAATCCAAATTTTAGGAGAACTCAAAACCCAGGCATTGGCAAAACCAGTGCTAATCAAGACATAAGACCCCCTTTCCAAGAAAATTATGCAGAAACTTCCACATCAACAGAGCCCAATGAAGATCCTGAGATTAATTTAATGGGTCTAGATGGTGAAAGTCAGGTTTTCTTAACACAAGAAGATCATGAGGATGATGAAACCAAACTGTTCCAAACTAAATCAGGTGAATCCTTTGACTTTAAGCAAGGCTATGACACTACTGTTTATGAGGTCCATAAACAATACAAGCTAAGGAGCAGAACTGTGAATGTAAACCAGCCTGAAAAGATAAAGAACAATCAGCAGCCTGAAAGAGTCATAGTCACAGAGCCTAATGACAAAACAAATTCACCTGCAGAAGAAGTGATTATTGAAGAGATCACTGAACCACTGTCCTTAAGACAGCAGCCTCTGGCCACTTCATCTTCTCATCCTAATTTAAATATTACTCCCCAAGAGATGAGTAAAAGAGGCAAGTCCCAAAGTCAAGATAAAAATCAAGAAGAAGATTTAATGAACAAGGAAAGGACTGTTATCTATAACCCCAAAACCCAATCTGAAAAACCTTTTGACCTAGAAACTGAAATCGGCAAACTAAAAATAGCAATCCCTCTCTCAGAACTAGCCAAGCATGACATCTATAAACTACAAATTAAGAAGTCCCTTCAACTCACTAGCAACAAAGATGATGTCAATGTGCTGGATGACACCCCAGAACTCCTGTTTGGCCCAGAAGTGGATGGAAAAACAGTAGTCACAGGGATACTACCTTTTTATGTCAGTCTACATATTCATGATAAAATATTACATAACGCAATGTTTGACTCAGGTGCCTCTCACAATCTCATGCCAAAAGCGGTCATGGAGAGATTGAATCTAGACATAACAAGACCATACAAGGACCTGTTTTCCTTTGACTCCAGCCAAGTCAAGTGTTTAGGTCTCATAAAAGACTTATGTGTGTCTCTGGTTCAATACCCAAACAAGACAATCCTAATGGATGTGGTAGTTGCTGATATCCCACCTAAGTATGGGATGCTGTTATCAAGATCATGGGGAGCTAAACTCCAAGGTTCCCTACAATTAGACATGTCATATGCCACCATCTCTGTTTTTGGGCAACCAAAAAGACTGTACAGAGAAACACTTATGAAATATATGGTCAGCAGTGAAGAAAAGCCTCAAAACTTTCCCATATATGCTGTCCACTCAGACATAGACTCATACATTCTCTTCAATGACAGCACAACTCCCTCAAAAGGTGAGGTTGAAACCAAGATACTCATACAGGAGGAAAACTCAAATGAAAGAATTACTACCCATGAAACAACAATCAATCAAACACTAGATACTGCTGCTGTTCTAAATATCAAGCATACCCAATCAAATGATGAAACTGTCCTAGAAGACAAGCTGGATGAAAAACCACAACTGCTACTCACATTGCCAGCCCATGAACCGATCATCAAATCTTCCCCACAACAAGATATTCTATGGTTCCTTGAATTTGATGGCTCAATCAACAAATTAGGGGCAGGAGCTGGAGTTTGGGTACACAATAAAGAGAATAGTCATGCAAAAGGCAGAGCCTATAGATTGAACTTCAGATGTACTAATAACATGGCAGAATATGAAGCTCTTTTACTAGGCCTCAAGTTAGTAAAGTTCTTACAAGCTGCCAGGGTTTCAATCATGGGTGATTCAGATTTGGTTATTCAACAAGTGAAGGGAAACTTTGTCACCAATGACAAAAGACTAAGGACTTATAGGTCTGCTGTTGCTGAGGTACTAAACTTTTTCTCTGAATTTCAAATCACTAAAATTCCTAGAACCCACAATCTACATGCTCATAGTTTAGCCACCTTTGCAAGTACCTGCAAGCTGCCTTTTGAGCCCCATCATTGTTTTACAGCTGAGGTAAAACACAGACCCTCCATCCCGAACAATGTTAATGATTGGCAAGTATTTGAGGATGACAAGCAAATAAACCATTTTTTAACTCTGCAACAAGAATTTGCAGGATTAAATATTGACACTGATACAGCAAGTCAATCACAAATACTTGATACAGCAAGTCAATCACAAATACTTGATACAACAAGTCAATCACAACTACAGTTTCAACAGGTTGTTCACCCAATATCACCTAGAACAGCAAAACAAATGCTCAATCCAACCATTTTCAACAAGGAAAACATTCAGCAAATTCAACAAATTAACTGTGAAGAGGTAGCCAATGCTGAAGCTGAAATCATAGAGCTGAAAGACAATTTTCTTCCAACAGGCCTAACTCCACTAGAAGACATCTTTGACTCAAATGACATCCCCAGAAAACCAAAAATGCAGCCCTTAAATGCAGCCATTGAAGAATGCAACATAGGTACAATTGACAAACCCAAAATAATTAAATTGTCTGCATCTTTACCTCCTGATCAAAAGCCAAAATACATTGACCTCTTTAAAGAGTTCCAGGATGTTTTTGCATGGAGCTATGAGGACCTAAAGTCCTATGACACCTCTGTAATCCAGCACACTATCCCTCTCAAGCCTGATCAAAAGCCCTTTAAACAAAAATTGAGGAGAATCAATCCTATGCTTCTCCCAGCAATGGAACAAGAAGTACAGAAAATGTTTAAGGCAGGCATCATAGCACCAATCAGATTCTCTGAATGGATCTCCAACTTAGTCCCTACAAGAAAGAAGACTGGGGAAATCAGGCTGTGTGTGGACCTAAGAAATCTGAACCAAGTATCCCTCAAAGACAACTATCCCTTACCCAAGATGGATCACATTCTCCAAAGAGTGGTAGGGGCCTCAAGGATCTCATTACTGGATGGATTTTCAGGCTTCAATCAAATCTTGGTGCACCCTGATGACCAAGACAAAACTGCATTTACAACCCCATGGGGAACTTTCAAATATGTAAAGATGCCTTTTGGATTGAAAAATGCAGGGGCAACTTTTCAAAGAGCCATGGATATTGCCTTTGCCAAGGAGATTCATGACTTTTTAGTCATTTACCTAGATGACCTTACACCTTTCTCAAAATCAGACCAAGAACATATAAAACATCTGAGACAGATCTTCCTAAAATGCAGAAAATATGGAATTTCCTTGAATCCCAAGAAATCCCTGTTTGGTTTAGAGGAAGGTAAGCTATTGGGCCACATCATTTCTAAAGATGGCATTAGAATTGACCCAGATAGGATACAGGCTATCCTACAAATGCCCCACCCAAGAAATGTCAAAGAGTTGCAAGGATTCTTGGGAAAAATCAATTTCTTGAGAAGGTTTATCCCAAACTTAGCAGAACTAATCAGATTATTAAATAACATGCTAAAGAAAGATTCAAAAGTCAAATGGACTGTTGAAGCCAATCAAGCCTTTGAAGGTATAAAATTGGCCCTTACCCAAACCCCAGTGTTGACCAATCCTCAGTTTGACAGAGAATTTATCATTTTCTCTTTTGCCTCCCAGCATACTATTGCTGCTGTTTTATTGCAAAAAGATGACCAAGGAAATGAGAAGCCAATTGCTTTCTTTAGCAAAGCTCTTAGAGATGCACCTTTAAAGTATCAAATCATGGAAAAGCAAGCTTATGCTTTAGTCAAAGCCATTAAAGACTTTAGGATTTATATCCTTTATTCCCATGTTATAGCATATGTGCCAAGTCCTATTGTCAAAGACATTCTCACCCAAGAAAATTTAGAGGGCAGAAGAGGAAAATGGATTGCCAACATCTTGGAATTTGACATTGAGATAAAACCTACAAAACTAATAAAAGGGCAAGGCTTGGCCAAATTAATGACAGAAACAAATTTCCAAGCCTTAGACATTAACCAGCTGGACAGTGAACCGGAGCTGGCGACTCCAAAGATCAATGTAGCCTTTGAACAATCCCCCTGGTATTCTGATATCTGTTATGTGTTACAAAACCTGTGTGCTCCCCCAGGACTGTCCAGAACTAAGTGTAGATTCTTAAAAATGAAAACCTCAAGATTTTGTGTGATGGATGGCAATCTGCTTTGGAAAAACCATGAAGGTATATTGCTGCACTGTTTAATTGAAAATGAAACTGACAATATCATAAAAGAATTTCATGCAGGTGACTGTGGTGGGCACTTGTACTGGAAGTCCACTGTGGACAAGATACTAAGGGCTGGATATTACTGGCCCACCATGTTCTCTGATGTCAAGAAATTCATCACCTCATGTCATAAATGTCAAGTGTTTGAGGGAAAGAGACAGTTGCTGCCACTTCCTTTAAGGCCTATTGCAACAGAGAGACCTTTTCAACAATGGGGCTTGGATTTCATTGGGGAAATTCACCCCTCATCTTCAGGACAACACAGATGGATTTTAACAGCAACAGACTACTTCACTAAGTGGATTGAAGCTGCCCCATGCAGACAAGCAAATGATTCAATAATTATTCAGTTCTTGGAGAGCAATATATTGGCTAGATTTGGCTGTCCTGACAAGATAATAACAGACAATGCTGCTGCTTTCAGATCCAAGAAAATGGTGAACTTCTGCCATAAATTTCACATCACTTTGGGCCATTCTACTGCATACTATCCCCAAGGAAATGGCCTTGCTGAGTCATCAAATAAAAGTCTGGTAAATATCATAAAGAAAGTACTTGAAGAGAACAAAAAGAATTGGCATAAGAAGCTTGTGAATGCCCTATGGGCAGATAGACTAACAACCAAAAGATCAATTGGGACCAGCCCATATGAGTTGGTTTACGGATTAGAGGCCAAATTCCCCTCATCACTAGGAGTGCTTGTTATGAAGCTTCTTCAAGAAAGCCAAGCTGAACCAAATGATATGCAAAGAAGAATCAATCAAATCATATGTCTGCAGCAAACCAGAGATCAAGTTTTCAGCAGAGTTCAAGTGTTACAAGAAAAGCTAAAGAAGGCTTTTGACCGCAAAACTAAGGCAGAAGATTTCAGTGTGGGAGACAAAGTCCTCAAGTGGGATGCAAGAAGAGAAGACAAAGGAAAACATGGAAAATTTGATTCCTTATGGAGAGGACCATTTGCTATCCAAGCAGTGCAAGGTAACAACACTTACTTTCTAAAAAGTCTTAATGAAACTGACTTGGATGAAGGTCCTGTGAATGGCAGGATGCTGAAGCATTATTTTGACTATTACCCATGAGTACAGCCTGAGGTTCCCTTGTATATATGCAGATGTATATATTATTTTCTGTTAGATTGTAAAAATGCAGTTTTCCAAGTTTATTGACTGTCAGCAAAAGGCACATAGATTCAGAGATCTACTAAGAAGGAAAAGCACAAGTTTGGCATTTCAAAGCAGCACACTTCAAGTTTTGGGTAAAACATGTCAAGGGCCAAGGCAATCTGACCTGCTGTTCTTGGTCTTTCAAATGAAAAACCATCCCCATGTGGAGCCACTGTTAGCTACCTATACCAATAGGTTTCATATTTCATGATTGGCTATAGAAGTTCCAAATATGCTCTGCTTTGATCATGCAAAGATCACATATTTCCAAAGGAGTACAAGGTGTGTAAATAGCTTAATGCGTCCCAATTTTGATGGATGGTCCAACAGTCTAATCTGGATCATTCCATGGTTTAAATTTGCAGTTGTAGATTAGAGAAAGAAGTCTGTCCAAACTGTTTAATCTTGGCAGACAAGTAGTTCAGGTAGAGAAGAAAAGGCTCCCAACAGCTTAATCTGGGACCTTGGAAGAAATAAGGGTAGAAGTAGATAGAAAAACAAAAGAAAAAGCCAAAGAAAAGAAAAGGCAGGTAAGGGTCTGCAAGTCCAAGTGCACCCTCCAAGAAGAAATAAAAAATGCTAGGCAAGTAGCTGGGTAAGTAGTTGGGGTTGCAGAAAGGTTATCTTTACCATTGCAGGTGTGTTAACTTTGTTTACCAAAGCAAAGTCAATGAATTGAGAAGGTGTTCTTCTTCATCAAGTTGCAGCAAGCAAAGGAGCATGTCTAACCTCCCTTTTTCCCCTTTTCATGTCATTTACTAACATTCCCTCATCAGTTGAGATTCATGGAAGAATTATGGTTTCATGGTGGTTCGTAATCTTTTAAGAAGCCACATTTCTTGTCTAAAGTTCTTTTCATTTTGATCTACTCCCTAAACTAAGTGAGTTTCAAACAAACTTAGTGGTTTCCCCTTCATTTACCCTTTCATACATCTTAACCCCTAACTCTACTATCTAAATCCCCTATGTCCCCCTTTCCCTACTATAATAACACTATGGTGTATAAATCCCAGCACTATGTACATATCCTCCTCTTGGCACTATAGCCAAATAAATGGTCAAGGGAGACTTTAGTCCATCTGGGACTGTGGTCAACCCTATCTTGGAGCTGCTCTAACCTCTGGTTATGAGCAGCAACCTCTTCCCTCAGCCCTCACCATCCCTCTGCTCAAAAACACAAAAAACCCCTTTTCCCTTGCTAAAATCACTCCTATAAACCCCTTTCTCTTATAAAACCCTTGAAAAACCCGAAAAATCCCCAAAACACATGAAAAACCCACTATCCCAAGGTTCCCCGCCCGAAATATTAAATTGAATATTATAATAGGCCAGCGGCCCCCCCCCCCAAACCTGCACGATCCGTCGGAGGGCCCGCCAGCCGTCGATCTTCCGCCACCCATGATCCAACGGTGGGCGGTCATTTCTGTTCCCCGACCTGCCGACCTTTAGCGTCCGGGGAAAATGGTTTTCCGCCCCGTACAGGGACGCGTGTCAAACGCTGGGGTTGTTCGGAGCCCCCCTCCCCAATACCACTCATCAGCAAAGGCGGTGCGGGGAACCCACTTACCACCATTCCGATACCGCCGTCCCTTATGTCATCGTTGCGTCATCCTGACGTAGCACCTTTCGCCCACCCCCGCGCCATGTGATCCTCCACGTACTCCTGCCACCTTATTCACCCGCCACCGTGTCCTGCCACCCTGGCTCACACCTCAGCAGCCACGTCACCTCCGTACCCGGGCCCCGCCATGACGTCATGCTGACGTCATCGGCGGAAAAGCGCCAAATGCATACTTTTTCCAAATTTAACGTTATAAACGACCAAATGAGCCGTTTTGGGTCATTTTCACGCGCAAAAGAAGTAGCCGTTGTCAACCAGCTGCCGCGAAATTTGTCCCCAGCCATCAAATTCAACATTTCGACCGCTACAAGTCCAGAATTCGACGGCATTAAACCTCCACAGCCCGGCCCGCAAGCTTCCAAGCTAGTTTTTCCAGGTATTTCACCAGTTTTCCCCACTTTTGCCCATGCATTCCAATTCTCTGTAAATTCACCATTAAAAAACTGGTAAAAATCCTAAATTCAACTCTGCTTGTTACCTAAAGTAAGCCCAAGCAACCTGCACCACCCCTGAACTATAATTCGACATTAGAGCGGTCATTCCACGGGCTGAAACCATAAAATTGTCCTCGAGGTGCTCGGCATTGTTCCCTTTTGCCGAGTACAGGCCAGCTGCATTTTTACCAAAAGAAACCTCATTACCTCTGCAACTTACCCTTGGCAGTTCACGTCCCTGAGAGGTTGCAGCAAACTGCAGAAACCAGCTTGCATTTTCACTGAGAAAAACACTTCAGACTTGGTCTGTATTGGTCCTATTACTCAAGCTTTTAAAAAGACTTTGTAAACAATTGCCATCACCTTATTTCAAATCAAGTTTTACAATGGCTGCTTCTGCATCCTCATCCCTCAGTGTAGCTCCATTGAATCCAACAAATAGAGAGCTGGAGGCCTTGCCATTGGTTGACAAGGACTGTCTTATTGAAGACTTTGAGGGCAACAGGGACTTCTTGCAGACCTTCAGTCAGTTGAGAGAGGACTATAAGGATGGTCATGGTACACATGGGATATGGGAGTCAAACCTACCATACTATTGTCTCCCAGCTGTAAATGTCTTCCCTGAAATCATTCACCTATGTGCTGAAAACTATAATGTGCAGCACAGAACTGTTAGCACTCCATCTGGAAGGATCCTTTTCTACATTAATGCTGAGTCTATCAACAAAATGTTACATTTTGATCAGACAGAATTGCTAATCCCGTTTTCCATGAGCTATTTGCTAGAGACTGGTGAAAAGATGACCAGTGAGGAGATTCAAAAGGTCACCAGAGATTTCATGAGACCTGAGTGCCAGCCTACAGAGCCACCTCCCTACCTGGGTATCCATTTCAATGATATAGGCAGGCTTTTACTGGACATGATTGCCTATGTGCTGGGATACAAAAACAGTGAGCATGTGGACAAAACAATGCTGGTATTGCTATCTGCATATAGCCCACGCCAACCCCCTGCCAGGAAATATAACTTTGCTAAATTCATTGCCAATAAGATTCATGATCAGCTGAGCAAGGTGGACAGGCAGGGGGTCTTCAGGTACTCAGCCTATATTTACCACCTATTCATGTACTACCACTCTGAAGCCTTCCCATGCTACATCAGAAGGCTGGATCACAAAGGGGAAAGAAGATCTGTTATCTTCTGGACCTCTGTCTTTCATAAGGTCACAAACTCACCCTATACCTACTGTGAATTTGTTGACCAATTTGTATACCCAGTCTCTTGCCTGTTGATGAAGTCCCCTCCTCCCAGAGTATCAAATGAGATAAAGAAAGCCCTGCAGCTTTCTAGAAAATATAAAATAGGTGACTGGTACCTATATGAGAACCATACTGTCATTAGGATCTATGGCTGTGAGCTCTGTCCATACAGGCTCCCAAAATATGTACCTATGAGGTTATTTGCCTTGGAATATTACAGGCAGTTGATTCAGTCAGACCTCACCCATTTCCACAGCGCCAAAAAGAAGGCCCACCTCAAGTTCAAACACGAGTTGGGCCCCTTCATCATGAACAAAAAAGAAGGGTGGGAAGAGGCAGACCTAATCCTCAAGGATAAATACAAGTTATCCTATAGTTTTCGGTGGGTCCATTATGACCCTCAAGGTTTCATCACTGCTAGAAGAAACAAGTATAGGCTTATAGGCATTAAACATTGCCAGTACTCTCACATTGAAAAATATGCCAACCTGCAAGAATGGCAGATGGACACTCTAGTTGAAAATCTAACTGAGGAAGAGAGAATGCTAAAGAGTAGGAGGGAGCTTGAAAAGACTATTGACCTAGACTATGTGCAGCAGGTACCTTTCAGACCGCCTTATTCAATAGGAGAAGGGACCTCGGCTACAAAGACTGCACCACAGGCACCTTCTACATCAGCACCAGTGTTAGATAAAGGCAAGGGTATAATGGGTACAGAAGAGGAGGTAACAAAAGAAAAGCCTGCCCCTGAAGCAGAGCAGCAAACAGGGCAGCAACAAGAACAGCAGCAAGGGCAAAATGTCCCTCCACAGACTCAGCTACCAGCAGCTCCAACACTGCAAATTCCACCTCCACAAAAAGAGCCAGTAACTGCCCCAATCTTACAGACCCCAGCACATGAGGAAAGGGGAACTAAAAGAGATAGAGAAGAGTCCACTCCTCTCAGTGGATCCTCCCACCAGCCAGAAGCCAAAAGGCAAAGAGCAGACTCCCCAGAGGTAGAAGACATTACTGATGATGTCTTGGAGAGTGAAAGAAAAGACAAGGAGGGCAGTCAACACACAGGTACAAGCTCCTTTCAGCAGGAGCAAACTTTACAACTCGGCTTAGAGGTGTCCTCCTCTTCCCAGCTGACCAAGAAGCCCAAAAGCACCAAGG
This sequence comes from Pinus tabuliformis, assembly GCA_031772625.1. Lineage (NCBI taxonomy): Eukaryota > Viridiplantae > Streptophyta > Pinopsida > Pinales > Pinaceae > Pinus > Pinus tabuliformis. The sequence goes on from CM062815.1 coordinate 512,461,776, forward strand.
CTTCTTTCAAACAGATAAAAGCTCAGAATGAGCTGCTAAGGGCCGAGGTCTACAAGCAATTCGTAGATGCAACACCAGCCCAGCAAGAGAGACTATTGTCGGTATATGACATTCAGCAGGAGAAATTGCTCCTGAGCCACTTCAAGCCAATGGGGCCGGAGCCTAAGACACCTGCAGATTTCATAAAGACAAGGGTGGAGGTCCTAGCCAGGGATATACATCCCATGGACCAGATTGAACTCCACAAGCAAACTGGAGAGATGGTCTATGCAACCCTAGTAGAGAAGGCCACCTTGGCCCATGAGCTGAAGGAGTCCCTAAAAAACACCAACACCCAGTTGGATTTTGAGAGATTGTCATCCCAAGCCAAAGACAACAGAATAAAGTCCCTGGAGGAGATCATCATCGATCTAGGACATGATCCTAGTGATCCAACGGGTGTAAAGGCCCTCATGAAGAAAAAAGATGATGACTTGAACGCATTAAAGAAGAGGTTGAAGCTGCAGCCCACAGAGCACCCTCAAACAGCAGAACTTCAAAAGCAAAAACGGGCTGAGGACCAGCTAGACCTCCTAATGCAGCAAGACCAAAGGATTAGGGAACTGGAGAAAGAGCTGGAAGGAATATTACAGGAAAAACAAGCAGATTCCACTTCCCAAGCTCCTCCAACTACATCAACAACAACAGCAACTTCAGGGGCAGCAGTGCCCCCTACAGCAGAAGCAGCAGGAACAGCAGCAGCCCCAGATGCCAGTCCAAGTATAGAAGAATTGACCAAGGCCGTCAAAGCAATGGAGCTCCAAGCAGACGAAATAAAGAAGGCCAAGGAAAAATTGGCAGAACTGGACTCCAAGTATACCAACTCCAAAATGACTGTAGCAGAACAGGGCAGAGAAATAAAGGCCCAAAGAGACAAGATAAAGGCCTTAGAAAAGGAGCTGAATCTAGAGACAGCTATGGCTGACATAAAGAGAATCCTATGGGCTAAAATTGGCCAATCCATCAAACAGCAGTGGAGGTCAATAAAAATAATGCATGAGCAGATGGATTTGATGGGCCAAGCACAAGCGGAAATTCAGAAGGCCAAGACAGTACTAGGAAACAAAACAGAACAGGCAAACAGGATGATAGACTTCCTGAATAGACAGGAAAGGGAAGAATTGGCAGCCATAGGCATTCCCAACAGAACAGAAGCTGTCCTCTCTGCCAAGAAGGCACTAACTCTAAGAAACTATATACAAACAGTAGAGAGGAAATTTTTTGAAATGCAAGCAGATGTGGAGGAATACAAGGCCAAAATGGGAGTGCTGCAAGCAAAAGGCCTGCCCAGCTTGCTAAGTGGTGCAGGAAAGCTGATCTCCCTAGATCAAATGGCCAACAGAATGGCAACCACTATTGAAAATCAGATTATTGCATCTGGCAGTACATCTGAACCAGCAGGGCCTCCTACAGGACAGAGTTTATATGAAAAACTTGAAGGCATGTTCTTCATTGAGAATGAGGTGAATCACCTGTTTGAGACCCCTCCCAATCTTTACAAACATACAGAGGCAGAGGAAACATTGATAAAAATACGCAGGCATCAAATGCCTAAGGAGGATTGGTGGCAGTTTATGCTTCAGATTTTGCCACGGTAATTCCAGCTGTTTGGTCACTGCCAGCTCAAAGTCACTTTAAAGACAGACAGCATGATAAAGTCAGCATTGAAAGCAGCTGAGTGATGACTCAGCATATAGACTCCAACGGCCAGCCAAAAGATAAAGAATTGCGCAAATTTGGACAGCGTACCCTCAGCCGACTCCAACTGCCACCGGATCAACAGGCTCTGACCAATTTTGACAGCTAAAAGACAGGAAGTTATTACAGCATTAACTTTCTCAACTACTACACTCCAGCAGTTGGCAGGATATTAATGCAGCATGTACTCTTCATTTTAGATATTTTCTTGTGTAAACTTTCTATATATACTCCCCTTGGTAACGCATAAGGGTTGAGAATTTTCACTCTAAGGCATGTATACTGTATATTTTCAGAAGAGTTTAATACAAAGAGCAAGCTCAGCTCAGTGATTTTCTGGAAGTATGGTGTTTTGCTGATGATCTAAGTGCTGTTGCAGAATTCTTGTGCCGTCTGGTGGAATGATATGTTTTCTTAAATCTCTGTTTTGTTTTCCTATATTGTTACATGCTCATGTTTTCATCAAATCTAGCAATAAAGAAAAAGAATAGTGCAGGATATGTTTCCTTCACACCCTGTGCTCAATCTTGTTTTGCTGTAAATGTTTTCTTCAGAATTAAATGGACATGAATTCTTAAATGCTCATGTTTTGTTTAAATCTTTATTGTAAATGCTATTTAGAAATCCTTCACTGCTTCTAGGTAACATTATCTCTTTATCACTATTTCAGTATTTCAGTTTAATGAAAGATCCTTAAGTGCCTTTCATATTCTGAGCATATCACACTAAACCACAAATTCATAGCATCGTTTCTCAGACGGTTACCCAGCTCTGCAATTTCATTACTTTGTTAAATCAGCACACCAAACTAACGGACCACTGACTCCATAGCCCAATGGACTAGAACTCTTTGGAAAATACATAAGCACCTTGACTGAAATTATCATCCAAGCAAAAAACTTAAAACAGACCTGAACTTATAGCTAGCCTAAAATCATTACAAACAGAGATAAATTATAAAGAGAGAGCCCTCTCTGACTACAGTTTGGCTAGAAACTGTCGTCCAAAGATTGGTTAGTGGTTACCCCGGCCGTATTCCCTTGGGAGTCATAGGGAACAACCTGGGTGTTAACATAATTGGCGACTCCACTGGGGACTTCTTAGGATTTTCCAATTTCTATACATCCCTCAAAGCCTGAAATCAAGCCTGAAACAAGTCAGGAGGCCTTCAAAACTGTTTCTGTGTAACATTGACAGTTTTAGGGAAGAGCTCTTTCAGAGAATCTTCATCTCAGCTTTGAAGTATATATAGCCATTCCAAAATCTTTATCCAGTCCTTACAGATATAAAAATTTCCTACAAAATCCTAAAAAACAGTTAGAAGCTGGCTCCCAAGAAAAATCCACGGCATACTAGGGCAAATCCTGACCCTAATCCACCCATCATTGTTGATAATCCAAATACCATCCCTAGAAACATCAGGAGGCAGCAAAGGCAGGAGCAGCCTGCTGATTTAACCTCGGACTTAGATCATCCCAGCCTCATCCCTACTCCATGCAAGGTCCTTTTCCGGTCTACCCCTAGTTCCCCTAGTTCACCATCCACATCTCAAAGTCCTCCTCTCACATCTTCATCCACTGCACATATCCCCTTGACCAACACTCTAGGTTCACCCCTACTTGTTACCCCTGTGGTACCCACTGTTCCTATTATCCCAGCTGCCCCTGTTAATCCTCTAAATCCTGTAAATATGGCTAACAGATATGCACCCTTGCAGATACCAGCTAATGCTGCAGCTCTACCCCAAGATTACCAAACCAAAATCTCATATTTTGACTCCAATGGCCCTCTGACAGCTGTCCAGCATGCTAAGAGGATGCAAGACCATTTTGAGACCTATGAAATAGATGATGACAGTGTCAGAATGAGGATGTTTGTTCAAAGCCTAACTGGGGATGTAAGAACTTGGTTTAGATCCCTGAATGCAAACTCCATTACAACTCCTGATGAACTGTATCAAGCCTTTACCAGTAGATGGGAAAAGAAGAAAGATCCTCTGCACATACTTGGGGAATATGACACTATCAAAAGAGGTCCCCAAGAGACTGTTTTGGAGTATTGTGCAAGATTTAACAATGTATATAACGCGATTCCACAAAATTTAAGACCTCCTCCTGATCTAGCTTTGTACAAATTCCCTGATGGTTTTGACCCTGACATGGCCTATCAGTTGAAGGAAAGAGATCCTCAATCCCTTGCAGAGGCCCAAAGGGTTGCAGTTACAGTGGAAGCCAACCTAATTGCCAAAAGAAACAGGGCAAGGTTGGAAAAGAGGACTGTTTTCAAAGAAGAACCCTCTGCCTTTGATCAAAAGCTAGATGCGATACTCAATGGAATGAAAAGATTGGGTGATAGAGTGGAATCGGTTGAGAGAAAATCATCATGGGAAGCACCACAAAACAACCCTCCTAGGAATCCAAATTTTAGGAGAACTCAAAACCCAGGCATTGGCAAAACCAGTGCTGATCAAGACATAAGACCCCCTTTCCAAGAAAATTATGCAGAAACTTCCACATCAACAGAGCCCAATGAAGATCCTGAGATTAATTTAATGGGTCTAGATGGTGAAAGTCAGGTTTTCTTAACACAAGAAGATCATGAGGATGATGAAACCAAACTGTTCCAAACTAAATCAGGTGAATCCTTTGACTTTAAGCAAGGCTATGACACTGCTGTTTATGAGGTCCATAAACAATACAAGCTAAGGAGCAGAACTGTGAATGTAAACCAGCCTGAAAAGATAAAGAACAATCAGCAGCCTGAAAGAGTCATAGTCACAGAGCCTAATGACAAAACAAATTCACCTGCAGAAGAAGTGATTATTGAAGAGATCACTGAACCACTGTCCTTAAGACAGCAGCCTCTGGCCACTTCATCTTCTCATCCTAATTTAAATATTACTCCCCAAGAGATGAGTAAAAGAGGCAAGTCCCAAAGTCAAGATAAAAATCAAGAAGAAGATTTAATGAACAAGGAAAGGACTGTTATCTATAACCCCAAAACCCAATCTGAAAAACCTTTTGACCTAGAAACTGAAATCGGCAAACTAAAAATAGCAATCCCTCTCTCAGAACTAGCCAAGCATGACATCTATAAACTACAAATTAAGAAGTCCCTTCAACTCACTAGCAACAAAGATGATGTCAATGTGCTGGATGACACCCCAGAACTCCTGTTTGGCCCAGAAGTGGATGGAAAAATAGTAGTCACAGGGATACTACCTTTTTATGTCAGTTTACATATTCATGATAAAATATTACATAACGCAATGTTTGACTCAGGTGCCTCTCACAATCTCATGCCAAAAGCGGTCATGGAGAGATTGAATCTAGACATAACAAGACCATACAAGGACCTGTTTTCCTTTGACTCCAGCCAAGTCAAGTGTTTAGGTCTCATAAAAGACTTATGTGTGTCTCTGGTTCAATACCCAAACAAGACAATCCTAATGGATGTGGTAGTTGCTGATATCCCACCTAAGTATGGGATGCTGTTATCAAGATCATGGGGAGCTAAACTCCAAGGTTCCCTACAATTAGACATGTCATATGCCACCATCTCTGTTTTTGGGCAACCAAAAAGACTGTACAGAGAAACACTTATGAAATATATGGTCAGCAGTGAAGAAAAGCCTCAAAACTTCCCCATATATGCTATCCATTCAGACATAGACTCATACATTCTCTTCAATGACAGCACAACTCCCTCAAAAGGTGAGGTTGAAACCAAGATACTCATACAGGAGGAAAACTCAAATGAAAGAATTACTACCCATGAAACAACAGTCAATCAAACACTAGATACTGCTGCTGTTCTAAATATCAAGCATACCCAATCAAATGATGAAACTGTCCTAGAAGACAAGCTGGATGAAAAACCACAACTGCTACTCACATTGCCAGCCCATGAACCGATCATCAAATCTCCCCCACAACAAGATATTCTATGGTTCCTTGAATTTGATGGCTCAGTCAACAAATTAGGGGCAGGAGCTGGAGTTTGGGTACACAATAAAGAGAATAGTCATGCAGAAGGCAGAGCCTATAGATTGAACTTCAGATGTACTAATAACATGGCAGAATATGAAGCTCTTTTACTAGGCCTCAAGTTAGTAAAGTTCTTACAAGCTGCCAGGGTTTCAATCATGGGTGATTCAGATTTGGTTATTCAACAAGTGAAGGGAAACTTTGTCACCAATGACAAAAGACTAAGGACTTATAGGTCTGCTGTTGCTGAAGTACTAAACTTTTTCTCTGAATTTCAAATCACTAAAATTCCTAGAACCCACAATCTACATGCTCATAGTTTAGCCACCTTTGCAAGTACCTGCAAGCTGCCTTTTGAGCCCCATCATTGTTTTACAGCTGAGGTAAAACACAGACCCTCCATCCCGAACAATGTTAATGATTGGCAAGTATTTGAGGATGACAAGCAAATAAACCATTTTTTAACTCTGCAACAAGAATTTGCAGGATTAAATATTGACACTGATACAGCAAGTCAATCACAAATACTTGATACAGCAAGTCAATCACAAATACTTGATACAGCAAGTCAATCACAACTACAGTTTCAACAGGTTGTTCACCCAATATCACCTAGAACAGCAAAACAAATGCTCAATCCAACCATTTTCAACAAGGAAAACATTCAGCAAATTCAACAAATTAACTGTGAAGAGGTAGCCAATGCTGAAGCTGAAATCATAGAGCTGAAAGACAATTTTCTTCCAACAGGCCTAACTCCACTAGAAGACATCTTTGACTCAAATGACATCCCCAGAAAACCAAAAATGCAGCCCTTAAATGCAGCCATTGAAGAATGCAACATAGGTACAATTGACAAACCCAAAATAATTAAATTGTCTGCATCTTTACCTCCTGATCAAAAGCCAAAATACATTGACCTCTTTAAAGAGTTCCAGGATGTTTTTGCATGGAGCTATGAGGACCTAAAGTCCTATGACACCTCTGTAATCCAGCACACTATCCCTCTCAAGCCTGATCAAAAGCCCTTTAAACAAAAATTGAGGAGAATCAATCCTATGCTTCTCCCAGCAATGGAACAAGAAGTACAGAAAATGTTTAAGGCAGGCATCATAGCGCCAATCAGATTCTCTGAATGGATCTCCAACTTAGTCCCTACAAGAAAGAAGACTGGGGAAATCAGGCTGTGTGTGGACCTAAGAAATCTGAACCAAGTATCCCTCAAAGACAACTATCCCTTACCCAAGATGGATCACATTCTCCAAAGAGTGGTAGGGGCCTCAAGGATCTCATTATTGGATGGATTTTCAGGCTTCAATCAAATCTTGGTGCACCCTGATGACCAAGACAAAACTGCATTTACAACCCCATGGGGAACTTTCAAATATGTAAAGATGCCTTTTGGATTGAAAAATGCAGGGGCAACTTTTCAAAGAGCCATGGATATTGCCTTTGCCAAGGAGATTCATGACTTTTTAGTCATTTACCTAGATGACCTTACACCTTTCTCAAAATCAGACCAAGAACATATAAAACACCTGAGACAGATCTTCCTAAAATGCAGAAAATATGGAATTTCTTTGAATCCCAAGAAATCCCTGTTTGGTTTAGAGGAAGGTAAGCTATTGGGCCACATCATTTCTAAAGATGGCATTAGAATTGACCCAGATAGGATACAGGCTATCCTACAAATGCCCCACCCAAGAAATGTCAAAGAGTTGCAAGGATTCTTGGGAAAAATCAATTTCTTGAGAAGGTTTATCCCAAACTTAGCAGAACTAATCAGATTATTAAATAACATGCTAAAGAAAGATTCAAAAGTCAAATGGACTGTTGAAGCCAATCAAGCCTTTGAAGGTATAAAATTGGCCCTTACCCAAACCCCAGTGTTGACCAATCCTCAGTTTGACAGAGAATTTATCATTTTCTCTTTTGCCTCCCAGCATACTATTGCTGCTGTTTTATTGCAAAAAGATGACCAAGGAAATGAGAAGCCAATTGCTTTCTTTAGCAAAGCTCTTAGAGATGCACCTTTAAAGTATCAAATCATGGAAAAGCAAGCTTATGCTTTAGTCAAAGCCATTAAAGACTTTAGGATTTATATCCTTTATTCCCATGTTATAGCATATGTGCCAAGTCCTATTGTCAAAGACATTCTCACCCAAGAAAATTTAGAGGGCAGAAGAGGAAAATGGATTGCCAACATCTTGGAATTTGACATTGAGATAAAACCTACAAAACTAATAAAAGGGCAAGGCTTGGCCAAATTAATGACAGAAACAAATTTCCAAGCCTTAGACATTAACCAGCTGGACAGTGAACCGGAGCTGGCGACTCCAAAGATCAATGTAGCCTTTGAACAATCCCCCTGGTATTCTGATATCTGTTATGTGTTACAAAACCTGTGTGCTCCCCCAGGACTGTCCAGAACTAAGTGTAGATTCTTAAAAATGAAAACCTCAAGATTTTGTGTGATGGATGGCAATCTGCTTTGGAAAAACCATGAAGGTATATTGCTGCACTGTTTAATTGAAAATGAAACTGACAATATCATAAAAGAATTTCATGCAGGTGACTGTGGTGGGCACTTGTACTGGAAGTCCACTGTGGACAAGATACTAAGGGCTGGATATTACTGGCCCACCATGTTCTCTGATGTCAAGAAATTCATCACCTCATGTCATAAATGTCAAGTGTTTGAGGGAAAGAGACAGTTGCTGCCACTTCCTTTAAGGCCTATTGCAACAGAGAGACCTTTTCAACAATGGGGCTTGGATTTCATTGGGGAAATTCACCCCTCATCTTCAGGACAACACAGATGGATTTTAACAGCAACAGACTACTTCACTAAGTGGATTGAAGCTGCCCCATGCAGACAAGCAAATGATTCAATAATTATTCAGTTCTTGGAGAGCAATATATTGGCTAGATTTGGCTGTCCTGACAAGATAATAACAGACAATGCTGCTGCTTTCAGATCCAAGAAAATGGTGAACTTCTGCCATAAATTTCACATCACTTTGGGCCATTCTACTGCATACTATCCCCAAGGAAATGGCCTTGCTGAGTCATCAAATAAAAGTCTGGTAAATATCATAAAGAAAGTACTTGAAGAGAACAAAAAGAATTGGCATAAGAAGCTTGTGAATGCCCTATGGGCAGATAGACTAACAACCAAAAGATCAATTGGGACCAGCCCATATGAGTTGGTTTATGGATTAGAGGCCAAATTCCCCTCATCACTAGGAGTGCTTGTTATGAAGCTTCTTCAAGAAAGCCAAGCTGAACCAAATGATATGCAAAGAAGAATCAATCAAATCATATGTCTGCAGCAAACCAGAGATCAAGTTTTCAGCAGAGTTCAAGTGTTACAAGAAAAGCTAAAGAAGGCTTTTGACCGCAAAACTAAGGCAGAAGATTTCAGTGTGGGAGACAAAGTCCTCAAGTGGGATGCAAGAAGAGAAGACAAAGGAAAACATGGAAAATTTGATTCCTTATGGAGAGGACCATTTGCTGTCCAAGCAGTGCAAGGTAACAACACTTACTTCCTAAAAAGTCTTAATGAAACTGACTTGGATGAAGGTCCTGTGAATGGCAGGATGCTGAAGCATTATTTTGACTATTACCCATGAGTACAGCCTGAGGTTCCCTTGTATATATGCAGATGTATATATTATTTTCTGTTTAGATTGTAAAAATGCAGTTTTCCAAGTTTATTGACTGTCAGCAAAAGGCACATAGATTCAGAGATCTACTAAGAAGGAAAAGCACAAGTTTGGCATTTCAAAGCAGCACACTTCAAGTTTTGGGTAAAACATGTCAAGGGCCAAGGCAATCTGACCTGCTGTTCTTGGTCTTTCAAATGAAAAACCATCCCCATGTGGAGCCACTGTTAGCTACCTATACCAATAGGTTTCATATTTCATGATTGGCTGTAGAAGTTCCAAATATGCTCTGCTTTGATCATGCAAAGATCACATATTTCCAAAGGAGTACAAGGTGTGTAAATAGCTTAATGCGTCCCAATTTTGATGGATGGTCCAACAGTCTAATCTGGATCATTCCATGGTTTAAATTTGCAGTTGTAGATTAGAGAAAGAAGTCTGTCCAAACTGTTTAATCTTGGCAGACAAGTAGTTCAGGTAGAGAAGAAAAGGCTCCCAACAGCTTAATCTGGGACCTTGGAAGAAATAAGGGTAGAAGTAGATAGAAAAACAAAAGAAAAAGCCAAAGAAAAGAAAAGGCAGGTAAGGGTCTGCAAGTCCAAGTGCACCCTCCAAGAAGAAATAAAAAATGCTAGGCAAGTAGCTGGGTAAGTAGTTGGGGTTGCAGAAAGGTTATCTTTACCATTGCAGGTGTGTTAACTTTGTTTACCAAAGCAAAGTCAATGAATTGAGAAGGTGTTCTTCTTCATCAAGTTGCAGCAAGCAAAAGAGCATGTCTAACCTCCCTTTTTCCCCTTTTCATGTCACTTACTAACATTCCCTCATCAGTTGAGATTCATGGAAGAATTATGGTTTCATGGTGGTTCGTAATCTTTTAAGAAGCCACATTTCTTGTCTAAAGTTCTTTTCATTTTGATCTACTCCCTAAACTAAGTGAGTTTCAAACAAACTTAGTGGTTTCCCCTTCATTTACCCTTTCATACATCTTAACCCCTAACTCTACTATCTAAATCCCCTATGTCCCCCTTTCCCTACTATGATAACACTATGGTGTATAAATCCCAACACTATGTACATATCCTCCTCTTGGCACTATAGCCAAATAAATGGTCAAGGGAGACTTTAGTCCATCTGGGACTGTGGTCAACCCTATCTTGGAGCTGCTCTAACCTCTGGTTATGAGCAGCAACCTCTTCCCTCAGCCCTCACCATCCCTCTGCTCAAAAACACAAAAAACCCCTTTTTCCCTTGCTAAAATCACTCCTATAAACCCCTTTCTCTTATAAAGCCCTTGAAAAAACCCGAAAAATCCCCAAAACACATGAAAAACCCACTATCCCAAGGTTCCCCGCCCAAAATATTAAATTGAATATTATAATAGGCCAGCGGCCCCCCCCCCAAACCTGCACGATCCGTCGGAGGGCCCGCCAGCCGTCGATCTTCCGCCACCCATGATCCAACGGTGGGCGGTCATTTCTGTTCCCCGACCTGCCGACCTTTAGCGTCCGGGGAAAATGGTTTTCCGCCCCGTACAGAGACGCGTGTCAAATGCTGGGGTTGTTCGGAGCCCCCCTCCCCAATACCACTCATCAGCAAAGGCGGTGCGGGGAACCCACTTACCACCATTCCGATACCGCCGTCCCTTATGTCATCGTTGCGTCATCCTGACGTAGCACCTTTCGCCCACCCCCGCGCCATGTGATCCTCCACGTACTCCTGCCACCTTATTCACCCGCCACCGTGTCCTGCCACCCTGGCTCACACCTCAGCAGCCACGTCACCTCCGTACCCGGGCTCCGCCATGACGTCATGCTGACGTCATCGGCGGAAAAGCGCCAAATGCATACTTTTTCCAAATTTAACGTTATAAACGACCAAATGAGCCATTTTGGGTCATTTTCACGCGCAAAAGAAGTAGCCGTTGTCAACCAGCTGCCGCGAAATTTGTCCCCAGCCATCAAATTCAACATTTCGACTGCTACAAGTCCAGAATTCGACGACATTAAACCTCCACAGCTCGGCCCGCAAGCTTCCAAGCTAGTTTTTCCAGGTATTTCACCAGTTTTCCCCACTTTTGCCCATGCATTCCAATTCTCTGTGAATTCACCATTAAAAAACTGGTAAAAATCCTAAATTCAACTCTGCTTGTTACCTAAAGTAAGCCCAAGCAACCTGCACCACCCCTGAACTATAATTCGACATTAGAGCGGTCATTCCACGGGCTGAAACCATAAAATTGTCCTCGAGGTGCTCGGCATTGTTCCCTTTTGCCGAGTACAGGCCAGCGGCATTTTTACCAAAAGAAACCTCATTACCTCTGCAACTTACCCTTGGCAGTTCACGTCCCTGAGAGGTTGCAGCAAACTGCAGAAACCAGCTTGCATTTTCACTGAGAAATACACTTCAGACTTGGTCTGTATTGGTCCTATTACTCAAGCTTTTAAAAAGACTTTGTAAACAATTGCCATCACCTTATTTCAAATCAAGTTTTACAATGGCTGCTTCTGCATCCTCATCCCTCAGTGTAGCTCCATTGAATCCAACAAATAGAGAGCTGGAGGCCTTGCCATTGGTTGACAAGGACTGTCTTATTGAATACTTTGAGGGCAACAGGGACTTCTTGCAGACCTTCAGTCAGTTGAGAGAGGACTATAAGGATGGTCATGGTACACATGGGATATGGGAGTCAAACCTACCATACTATTGTCTCCCAGCTGTAAATGTCTTCCCTGAAATCATTCACCTATGTGCTGAAAACTATAATGTGCAGCACAGAACTGTTAGCACTCCATCTGGAAGGATCCTTTTCTACATTAATGCTGAGTCTATCAACAAAATGTTACATTTTGATCAGACAGAATTGCTAATCCCGTTTTCCATGAGCTATTTGCTAGAGACTGGTGAAAAGATGACCAGTGAGGAGATTCAAAAGGTCACCAGAGATTTCATGAGACTTGGGTGCCAACCTACAGAGCCACCTCCCTACCTGGGTATCCATTTCAATGATATAGGCAGGCTTTTATTGGACATGATTGCCTATGTGCTGGGATACAAAAACAGTGAGCATGTGGACAAAACAATGCTGGTATTGCTATCTGCATATAGCCCACGCCAACCCCCTGCCAGGAAATATAACTTTGCTAAATTCATTGCCAATAAGATTCATGATCAGCTGAGCAAGGTGGACAGGCAGGGGGTCTTCAGGTACTCAGCCTATATTTACCACCTATTCATGTACTACCACTCTGAAGCCTTCCCATGCTACATCAGAAGGCTGGATCACAAAGGGGAAAGAAGACCTGTTATCTTCTGGACCTCTGTCTTTCATAAGGTCACAAACTCACCCTATACCTACTGTGAATTTGTTGACCAATTTGTATACCCAGTCTCTTGCCTGTTGATGAAGTCCCCTCCTCCCAGAGTATCAAATGAGATAAAGAAAGCCCTGCAGCTTTCTAGAAAATATAAAATAGGTGACTGGTACCTATATGAGAACCATACTGTCATTAGGATCTATGGCTGTGAGCTCTGTCCATACAGGCTCCCAAAATATGTACCTATGAGGTTATTTGCCTTGGAATATTACAGGCAGTTGATTCAGTCAGACCTCACCCATTTCCACAGCGCCAAAAAGAAGGCCCACCTCAAGTTCAAACACGAGTTGGGCCCCTTCATCATGAACAAAAAAGAAGGGTGGGAAGAGGCAGACCTAATCCTCAAGGATAAATACAAGTTATCCTATAGTTTTCGGTGGGTCCATTATGACCCTCAAGGTTTCATCACTGCTAGAAGAAACAAGTATAGGCTTATAGGCATTAAACATTGCCAGTACTCTCACATTGAAAAATATGCCAACCTGCAAGAATGGCAGATGGACACTCTAGTTGAAAATCTAACTGAGGAAGAGAGAATGCTAAAGAGTAGGAGGGAGCTTGAAAAGACTATTGACCTAGACTATGTGCAGCAGGTACCTTTCAGACCGCCTTATTCAATAGGAGAAGGGACCTCGGCTACAAAGACTGCACCACAGGCACCTTCTACATCAGCACCAGTGTTAGATAAAGGCAAGGGTATAATGGGTACAGAAGAGGAGGTAACAAAAGAAAAGCCTGCCCCTGAAGCAGAGCAGCAAACAGGGCAGCAACAAGAACAGCAGCAAGGGCAAAATGTCCCTCCACAGACTCAGCTACCAGCAGCTCCAACACTGCAAATTCCACCTCCACAAAAAGAGCCAGTAACTGCCCCAATCTTACAGGCCCCAACACATGAGGAAAGGGGAACTAAAAGAGATAGAGAAGAGTCCACTCCTCTCAGTGGATCCTCCCACCAGCCAGAAGCCAAAAGGCAAAGAGCAGACTCCCCAGAGGTAGAAGACATTACTGATGATGTCTTGGAGAGTGAAAGAAAAGACAAGGAGGGCAGTCAACACACAGGTACAAGCTCCTTTCAGCAGGAGCAAACTTTACAATTCGGCTTAGAGGTGTCCTCCTCTTCCCAGCTGACCAAGAAGCCCAAAAGCACCAAGGCTTCTTTCAAACAGATAAAAGCTCAGAATGAGCTGCTAAGGGCCAAGGTCTACAAGCAATTCGTAGATGCAACACCAGCCCAACAAGAGAGACTATTGTCGGTATATGACATTCAGCAGGAGAAATTGCTCCTGAGCCACTTCAAGCCAATGGGGCCGGAGCCTAAGACACCTGCAGATTTCATAAAGACAAGGGTGGAGGTCCTAGCCAGGGATATACATCCCATGGACCAGATTGAACTCCACAAGCAAACTGGAGAGATGGTCTATGCAACCCTAGTAGAGAAGGCCACCTTGGCCCATGAGCTGAAGGAGTCCCTAAAAAACACCAACACCCAGTTGGATTTTGAGAGATTGTCATCCCAAGCCAAAGACAACAGAATAAAATCCCTGGAGGAGATCATCATCGATCTAGGACATGATCCTAGTGATCCAATGGGTGTAAAGGCCCTCATGAAGAAAAAAGATGATGACTTGAACGCATTAAAGAAGAGGTTGAAGCTGCAGCCCACAAAGCACCCTCAAACAGCAGAACTTCAAAAGCAAAAACGGGTTGAGGACCAGCTAGACCTCCTAATGCAGCAAGACCAAAGGATTAGGGAACTGGAGAAAGAGCTGGAAGGAATATTACAGGAAAAACAAGCAGATTCCACTTCCCAAGCTCCTCCAACTACATCAACAACAGCAGCAACTTCAGGGGCAGCAGTGCCCCCTACAGCAGAAGCAGCAGGAACAGCAGCAGCCCCAGATGCCAGTCCAAGTATAGAAGAATTGACCAAGGCCGTCAAAGCAATGGAGCTCCAAGAAGACGAAATAAAGAAGGCCAAGGAAAAATTGGCAGAACTGGACTCCAAGTATACCAACTCCAAAATGACTGTAGCAGAATAGGGCAGAGAAATAAAGGCCCAAAGAGACAAGATAAAGGCCTTAGAAAAGGAGCTGAATCTAGAGACAGCTATGGCTGACATAAAGAGAATCCTATGGGCTAAAATTGGCCAATCCATCAAACAGCAGTGGAGGTCAATAAAAATAATGCATGAGCAGATGGATTTGATGGGCCAAGCACAAGCGGAAATTCAGAAGGCCAAGACAGTACTAGGAAGCAAAACAGAACAAGCAAACAGGATGATAGACTTCCTGAATAGACAGGAAAGGGAAGAATTGGCAGCCATAGGCATTCCAAACAGAACAGAAGCTTTCCTCTCTGCCAAGAAGGCACTAACTCTAAGAAACTATATACAAACAGTAGAGAGGAAATTTTTTGAAATGCAAGCAGATGTGGAGGAATACAAGGCCAAAATGGGAGTGCTGCAAGCAAAAGGCCTGCCCAGCTTGCTAAGTGGTGCAGGAAAGCTGATCTCCCTAGATCAAATGGCCAACAGAATGGAAACCACTATTGAAAATCAGATTATTGCATCTGGCAGTACATCTGAACCAGCAGGGCCTCCTACAGGACAGAGTTTATATGAAAAACTTGAAGGCATGTTCTTCATTGAGAATGAGGTGAATCACCTGTTTGAGACCCCTCCCAATCTTTACAAACATACAGAGGCAGAGGAAACATTGATAAAAATACGCAGGCATCAAATGCCTAAGGAGGATTGGTGGCAGTTTATGCTTCAGATTTTGCCACGGTAATTCCAGCTGTTTGGTCACTGCCAGCTCAAAGTCACTTTAAAGACAGACAGCATGATAAAGTCAGCATTGAAAGCAGCTGAGTGATGACTCAGCATATAGACTCCAACGGCCAGCCAAAAGATAAAGAGTTGCGCAAATTTGGACAACGTACCCTCAGCCGACTCCAACTGCCACCGAATCAACAGGCTCTGACCAATTTTGACAGCTAAAAGACAGGAAGTTATTACAGCATTAAATTTCTCAACTACTACACTCCAGCAGTTGGCAGGATATTAATGCAGCATGTACTCTTCATTTTAGATATTTTCTTGTGTAAACTTTCTATATATACTCCCCTTGGTAACGCATAAGGGTTGAGAATTTTCACTCGAAGGCATGTATACTGTATATTTTCAGAAGAGTTTAATACAAAGAGCAAGCTCAGCTCAGTGATTTCTGGAAGTATGGTGTTTTGCTGATGATCTAAGTGCTGTTGCAGAATTCTTGTGCCGTCTGGTGGAATGATATGTTTTCTTAAATCTCTGTTTTGTTTTCCTATATTGTTACATGCTCATGTTTTCATCAAATCTAGCAATAAAGAAAAAGAATAGTGCAGGATATGTTTCCTTCACACCCTGTGCTCAATCTTGTTTTGCTGTAAATGTTTTCTTCAGAATTAAATGGACATGAATTCTTAAATGCTCATGTTTTGTTTAAATCTTTATTGTAAATGCTATTTAGAAATCCTTCACTGCTTCTAGGTAACATTATCTCTTTATCACTATTTCAGTATTTCAGTTTAATGAAAGATCCTTAAGTGCCTTTCATATTCTGAGCATATCACACTAAACCACAAATTCATAGCATCGTTTCTCAGACGGTTACCCAGCTCTACAATTTCATTACTTTGTTAAATCAGCACACCAAACTAACGGACCACTGACTCCATAGCCCAATGGACTAAAACTCTTTGGAAAGTACATAAGCACCTTGACTGAAATTATCATCCAAGCAAAAAACTTAAAACAGACCTGAACTTATAGCTAGCCTAAAATCATTACAAACAGAGATAAATTATAAAGAGAGAGCCCTCTCTGACTACAGTTTGGCTAGAAACTGTCGTCCAAAGATTGGTTAGTGGTTACCCCGGCCGTATTCCCTTGGGAGTCATAGGGAACAACCTGGGTGTTAACACATGCAATTAGTAAGTGTAGGATTTAGTAAAATGGGAAAACAATGAAGTGTGTGAAGAGAGTCACTGTAATGACGACTATTAGTGCAGAAATAGTGTCATGCATGCGATAACAAGGAAATTCAATGGAAAACTTGAAACAATGCTTCTATAAGGTAACATGCATTAAAATGACATCAAGCATTCAATAAAACCAAGAAAACAACACTCACACAAAACGAAATACAAAAAGCGACAGAAAAGCAACAAAAGACATGAAATGCGGACTTACTCGGAAAAAGCTGAGATAAGTGTGTCGAATGTTCGTAGATGCGTTGGGGATACCAGAGATCCAAGATCGAAGTGAAGAATGAGCTCTGAAGCATTGAATAAATAGTTTGACAAGATCGAGGCTCATGATGCACACGCCACAAATATAGGAAAAAGTGACACTCAGTGAGAGGTTTATAAAACGACTTTTGCATGTAACCCCCATTTGCTAAATCTAGATCCCTAAAATATAGGGATGCTTTTTTCTTTTTTCTTTTTCAGGAAAAATTTTCCCATGCATGCAAAGCAATATTGCATAGTCCTAGAGGGAACTAGTCAACTTGTGAGCACTCGCAATGAACAACAAACCTTAGGATGCCTTCTACGTAGTTTCTAGGCTGAGTGGCTCTGGCTGCCCCTTAAGCTCTGCACAATTTTTGGACTGAAGCCAAGGCTTCCAGCTAGAACTGCGGGCTGCTCTGCGCAATTTCCAAGAGGAAGGCAACTTGCATGCTCTACGCAATTTTGGAAAGCAGCTAGTTGCCTAGATACTCTGCATAATTCTAGAGAGCAAGGCTGATTTCCCTCCAGTTCAGTGCAATTCTCCAAGTCAACGGAAGAACCAGTTGAAGGCCAAGTCATGAGAAGTCAGCTTGCGGGTGAAAGGAAAACAAGCTAGTGAACACAAGCTGATAAGCCAAAGAAACTCGACTAAAAAAATAATTAATGGGCAGTGCAATACATGCTGCTATGGATGGTTGGTAGGGAGGCTCCAAAATGAAGCTAAGGCAAAATTTTGGAGGATGGTTGTAGCCGCTACAACACTTATGCAAATACAAAAGGTTTAAAGAAGCTAAGAATGAGATTTGTGAGTTGTTCGCCATTGCGAAATGATTTTGGACAACAATATGAATGGGGTTTCCATAATGAGGGTGGTTACCTTGGTGAGTGCCGTGTGGACTCCTCGGAGGGGATTTATGGGGACTTGCCTTAGGGGTAGTGTATGGGGTACTTTGATGAGGAGGAGTTCCAAGCAAATTTGCATCGATAAAGGAAGACCCTATAATGGTAGCTAATTGGAATCTTCTACACCTAAATGGAGAGAGACCTGGCACTCCTCCTGGTAATGGAGGAAGGTTTAGAAAACATCTAGATCTATGGGGAGCTGTGGGGTCCCTTATGGTGTTGAGTAGAGTGTGTGCTACTTTGTGTGATTGAGGAAAGGAGATAATTCTTATAGAAAATAAATCACATACATAAAACAAAGCGAAAATAAAATGATTACTTTCTCTTTAACTTTAGCCTATGAGATAAATCAAACAAAAATGGTTGTCCTTTGTTTTTTGTGTATGATAAAAGATCCTATGAAGACCTATTTGTCCTTTCCACTCTCAAAGTAACTAGGCCTTGCGAATATATCTTCTGATGGGTACTGGGGCAACACCTGAAAGAACTGGCGACGCCTTCCAGTAGGCGAAGGATCGACCAAGGTAATGGAGGAGACTTTGCTGTTGCCCACACTTCCACCTATAGGGATGGATTCCCTAGATTTTGGCCATTGAAGTACCTTCATCCCACGTGAGAATTCAAGTCTTTAGATTCTTGGTAGTTAGTTACAAGTACTGAGCACTATATGGGTCGGGTAGCCCCAAATAGTACCACACACACTGGACCTAAGCCGAACCCCCTCTGAATCAGGTCTCTGCCATGCTCAGGTATTCTTTTCCATGGGATGAATGAAGGATTTTAAGCTCCGTAAAAATTCAACTACTATGTCTCAAAGATGTAACATGACCATGATGGCTTATGGGATGCCTACCCCCAATGGTTCTAACCTGAACTATAAATTCTTTAGTGGCCCCCGTGGGGAATTTAATTGGTTCAAGTTATGGTTGATTTTAAGGGTCTTACTTTTCTTTAGGGTGTGAGATGTAAGATAAAATAAACTAAGTATAAAAAGCTCCAGAAACTGGATGCCTTCTAATACAAAATTTATAGAATCTTAGTGTGTGATGTTTAATTGTGTGCAAGTGATCAATTGAGCATGTAAAGTGTGAGAAGATGTGGATATTCGGTGATCTGTTTCAATGTCCTCCTAATTAAACTAGATTTCAATTTTTCCTTGCATGAAAAAGAAATGATATGCGGATAATGGACCGCTTACTCTTTATCCTATTAAACTATGTGAATTTCAAAATAGGGAGATGGAAATTCAAGTGATTCAAGAAAGTTTTCATATGCAAACCCAATTTCATCTTAAGAGATGCAAGGGAAGTAGACATTACTTACTTTCTGTAATACCACTTGCTCCTAGTCCCACAAAATGAAAGAAACAAATGCTTTGGTTAGTAAAAATATTTGTGGATGATGGGCCACTTAATCCTTTACTAGTTAAGCTAAGTGAATTATGAACCAAAAAGTAAAGATAATCTTATTACTCTACTAATTGCGATTAGTAAAGAAACTAAGTAATATGAATTGACTGTAAAAAATTGTAGAGGTGAAGGCAATACAATAGAGGGCCGCCAATCACCTGAAAAAAGGGAAATTACAAGATATTTTTCACTTTTTGGAACCATGCAGGTTTCACTATGCACATACGTGGCAGTGCGTCTGTCAGAGGAAAATATGTGGTGTGCACGTCTATCTGAGAAGAAGATGCGTGGTTGACAAGAAACTGTAAACACACAAGATTTCTCAGCCAACAACAGGTCCAAAAGGTCATGCAAAAATTCTAGAGAGGTATTGAACGCCTTGTAAGATGATGATGTAGAGAGAGGGTCCTACAAACACAACCTTTAGATTAAAGAAAAGACAACAGTATGGTCACCATTTTTGTAGTAATGGTGTACGAAAAGACAAGTCCTTAGCAGTTGGTTGTTTCCTGTAAAGGAATACAGATGGAGTTGGTGTTGTTAGTGAACAGACTGAGATAAACAAAGCACTGCAAATGGTGAAAATAATGCATATACAAACATAAACTAAAACAAAGAGATAAATACACAAATAATGCTTAATGAAGCAAACAAGTCAACAAAATAATGGAAAAGGGCTCCCTTTATTGACTGTTGGTGGTAGAAGATGAATACAATAGATGAATACTAAACACTTGAAGAGAATTATTTGAGCTATGGTGCTAAAAAATCCTCAGCAAGGAGGTTCCTTTCCTCAATCTCTTTGCAAGCTTCTCCTCTCTCTCAAAGAAGTATGAAGACTCTCAATGGTGGACTCTTCCTTCACTAGGATGATGGATTTCTTAGAAGCAATATGGATAAAATACTAATGTTCTTACTTCTTTTGCTTCAAAAATGAAATGTAGGGTTTCTCTGACAGAAATTTGGCTACCATAACATTGTCTCATGTTTTGGTTCTCCCATGGCCTGCTTATATAGAATTTTTGAATCCATCTTCCCTCTCTTGGTTCATGAATGATAATGACTTATGAGTAGGACGATATGATTCCATTTAGGGCTTCATATCTTTAGGGTGAGTTGAATATAATGTACTTGACTAAGATCCTGTTAGGGAATCATCTTCCAAGTGTGGGAAGTGGTCCCGAATTGCTAAGTCGACCATTTTCTCGACCGCGCTATTTTCGAAGGAAATACTATGTGTTGAGCGACTATCAAAGAAAAAGTTGTGCAAACTTCAATTTTCCAATTCCATATACTTTGGACCTTAGGAGAAATTAATTTTTTTGAACTTCATAATGTCTTCAGCTGGAAAATATTCACTTGTGCATTCTGCTGGATGACTTTAGGCGTCTTTTGGATTGTACAAATACGTGTACAATTTTCTGGTGTTAACACCTACCATTGAGTGGAAAAAAGGAAGAAGTTGATGAGTATGACAGATGCATAATAGGGGATTCTTGACATAAAGGCACTATGAACAATATGGTTGTGTCTGGAAGTGTCAGTGACATTCAACATTTCAAAGGAAATGAGAACAAAAGGTTTAATGACGATATTGCAAAAACTATATGAAAAACCATAGACCTTAAATAAGGTATTTCTTATGAAGCATCTATTTAATATGAAGATGTCAGAAGGTGGATATTTTGTTAATCATTTAAATTGATTTAAGTTATGTAGGGGTAAATTTTGATGATGAAGTTAGATCTCTATTGTTTCTATGCTCATTGCCGATGGAAACCAATGGCTATTGAAGGAGGCAAGGCATGCTCCAAATCTGAAGAAAAATATAATTTCAATAGGGAAGTTAGGTAGTGAAGGCTGTGTAACTACATTCACAGAAAAAACCTGGAAGGTCACTAAAGGAGCCCTGGTAATAGAAAAAGGAGAAAAGGTTGGTACGTTGTATTTATGCAATGGTATTTCTGGTTTTGTTAATGATTTAACCTCCACAAGAGCATATATGACATTGTGGCATCATAGGCTCAGGCACATGAGTGAGAAAGGGATGTTGATTCTTCACTCAAGAAATTTGTTTCCAGGTTTGAAGCATGTTGATTTGGATTTATGTGAGAATTGTGTTTACGAAAAACATAAGAGAGTCAGTTTATCAGAGTTGGGAAGGAAAAGAAGAGAGAAAAATTAGAGCTTGTGCATACAGATGTATGGGGACCAAATTAGGTATCATCTCTTGGTGGTTCTCAATCTTATCTTACTTTTATTGATGATGAAACTAGAAAAACCTGTATTTATTATATTCGAAATAAATCTGATGTATTTGATACTTTCAAGAAATGGAAAGATTTGGTTGAGAATGAGACAGGAAATAAGTTGAAGTGTCTTAGATCAGAAAATGGTGGTGAATACTACAAAAAAGAGTTTGATAACTACTATTTAGAACATGGAATTTGCAGAGATAAGATAATTCCAGGAACGCCACAGGAAAATGATGTGTCAGAAAGGATGAATAGGACAATCATGGAGCATGCAAAGTGCACCAGATTGCATGCATGATTTCCCTTACAATTTTGGGTAGATGCTACAGATACTGTCGTTTATCTAATAAAAAGAGGGCCTTCAAGTTCCTTAGATGGTGGTATTCCAGAGGAGGCATGGACATGTAAAAAGGTAAACTACTCATTTTTAAAGACTTTCGATTGTAGAGCCTTTGTCCACATTAATAATGAAAATAGAACAAGTCTTGAGGGAAAATCAAAGAAATGTACCTTTATTAGATACCGTGTTAATGATTTTAGTTATCACTTATATGATTATGAAAATCACAAAATCATTAGGAGAAGGTATGCCATATTCAATGAAAAGGTCTTGTATAAGGATCAGATGCATGAAAAGAAATATGAAAAGTAAAACAAAGAATATACAGTGCTTGATGAGATCATAGAAAAAGTAAAGGTGCCTGAAAATCATAATGATGAGAAACCACAACAACAACAAAAAACAAAACAACAACAGGAACCTCAAACACCTTAAAGTGGTGTTAGAAGATACTCTCCTTCATTATATTATGCATTGTTGACTGATTTTGGTGAACTAGAAAGATATGAAGGAATAATGCAGATAGAAACCAGGAAGAAGTGGGAGCAAGCCATGGAGCAAGCCATGGAAGAAGATATTGACTCCTTAATGCATAACCAGATTTGAGACTTAGTCAAGTTTCCTGTAGGTAGAACAACATTGTAGAATAAATGGGTTTACAGGTTGAAGGAAGAAGATGGAGGAAAAAAAGGTATGAGGATATGCTTATGGTGATGGGGTTTCCACTAAATAAAGGTATAGAATTTGATGAAATTTTTTCTCCTGTTGTTAAAATGGCTTCAATCAGAACTATTTTAAGTCTACTGGCAACATAATATTTGCATATCGAGCAGTTAGATGTAAAGACAACCTTTCTCCATGGGGATTTGGAGTAAGAAATATATATGCAAAAACCACAAGGGTATGAGTCAAAGGAAAGGAAAAATTAGTTTGCAAATTAAAGAAGAGATCGTATGGCTTAAAACAGGCTCCAAGGCAGTGGTATCTAAAATTTGACAGGTTTATGTCTGAACAAGATTATACCAGATGTCACTTTGACCATTGTGTTTATCTTAAAAAGTAAAATGATCGAAACTATATTATATTGATATTGTATGTCAATGACATGCTTGTTGTAGGGTCTAACATATAGGAAATAAATGTGCTCAAAATAAAATTGGTAAATTCATTTACAATTAAGGATTTGGGTGTTGCAAAATAAATCCTTAGTATGAGAATAACTAGAGACAGGAAAAATTGCAAATTAACATTGTCTCAAAATGAGTACATAGAAAAGGTGATGGAAAGATTTAATATGCAAAAAGAAAAACCAATTAGTACCCCTTTGGCTAACCATTTCAAACTAAGTAAGGAGATGCGTCCCAAGACCCAGTAAGAGATGGATTATATGTGTAAATTTCCATATGCATCAATAGTTGGAAGCTTAATTTATGCAATGCTATGCATAAGGCATGTCATTGCACATGCAATGGGAGTTGTAAGCAGGTATATCAACAATCTAGGAAAAGAGAATTGAATGGTAGTGAATTGGATTCTCCGGTATTTGAGAGGTACCAAAAATAAAGCATTTTGATTTAGTGGTTCAAACATTGCTCTATAGGGCTATGTTGATGTAGATATGGTAGGTTGATCTAAAATTGGAGGAGAACTTCTCCTTCCTAAAAAGTGATCGTCCTATGACGCTTTGCAAGTAAAAATGGGTCTTATGAAAACACAAGTTTTAAATGTCTCTTCAAGGTTAATAAGTTAGTTTACATGTGAACTTCTAAATAAGCACATATCATCATTTAACTCATAAAGGCATTCAAGAAGAGAAACACCACAAAATTTGGTGACATAGTTCACCCCTCCAAGGCCACATCTCTGATCTTGCTAACACATCTAGACCACTCCATATATTTAGTGAAGAAGAGTACATAAAGTTTTCTGACAATATGAGTGGATAGTTTCCCCTTCAAGGAAACGTTCTCCTGCAAAGAACTCTCACTCTAAAAATCATGACAACCTATAGTTAATCATGAAACCATCAACAAGAAAAGGGTTCTCCTACAAAGACCCAATACTCCATCTAAAAATGAGCATACATGAGCATACAAGTACTAAAATTCCACATTGAAGTACAAAAAGAGAGATTTCATCAACAAGACATAGTGAAAAAAGACAAAAATGAGTTGTAACATACAAGTCACAACTGCTGCAATAAACATATGAAGGCTAGAAAACCCCTACAAGGTCCTCTCCATGCTCAAAAGACTTCAATAACTGTTCCAAAACACTATTTGATCATGACACCCATGGAATCAAACCTGCAAAATGTCTCTTCAGATGTGCTCTGTTATCACTAGGTTAGAACAGGTTGGGTTGTGTCAATCTCCAACCAAGCATAACTATTTCAAACCAACTTTTAACTAGAAGTTAGCCCTTCCAATCTGAGAGGGATGTCTCAAAATACTTATAAAATTCACTGTATAAAACTCAAAAATTTCAAGTGGCTAACTCTGGATTTTTATGTGATTTTTCTGGTGAAAGGGACTGTGATGGCTACCAACATTGGGCATGGAGTCAGTTAAGAAAAATTCAATTAAAAACAACACTGTTTAATGGAATTTGAGGCATTTTTGGCTTTAAACTGGTGTGAAGTAAACATTTACAGTAAAACACAACAAATTGAAGGAAGTTGGAGCAATCTGACATGAATTCCAAGTAATCAATATGCTATGAACAATGATAAAAACATAAAAGCATGATAAGAAAACATAAAGCCAAAATTGAATCTCAGCTATAAAAACAAAGTCTGCTGCAAATGTATATTAATTGGATAAAATATTTACATAAAGTTTCCTTCTCACATCATCGATCAACCCCTTTAGAGTCAATAAACTACACATATATAGAGTCAGATCTCCTTTACAAAATTTGCCACATGGGCTAGGTTTGATCAACAACTAAGAGACCTAATCCTATTTGACTTACAGAACATTGAGCCTTTGTAGGGATTTTTTTTGTTTTACACAATTTCAATACAAATAGGATTCTTCCATCATTTATGAGCTCAACAAAATTCTCTTGATGAACCTTATCGAATTCAAGCAACTGCTGAATGTGTTAGACTGCTGTTGTGCTTTTGACACGTGGATGCTGACTTGGTTGACTTACTGACATGTCTTCCTGAAAAATAGGAGTCCTTTGTGTGATGATGTGGACACTCCTATGACTTGTAGCCCATCTAGTTGCCTTGCTATCTGATGCCCAATCAAAACTTTTATAACGCAGAAAAACAGAGTTTAACAGTTCCATAGCAAAAATTGGTAGCAAATTACAAAAAACACCCTTCTGCTACCATTCTGATCTTTCTACAAGTTCTAAAGTCTTCACTGATGTTTTTTAGCTAAACACATGCCATTAGAACTCCCTTAGATGAGATTTTTACTTGCATTATCCTCCATGAAAAGCTACAACAATTTTGTAGCAAATATCTAGCTTAACTATGGGGAGTTGCTACGAAACTGTGAAATTTTTGAGTTTTTGATTTTTCATGATTTCTTGTGCCTCCTTATTACTCCTAATATCATGTTCAACTATGCACAATGTTGAAACTATTAGTTAAACATAGTATAGGAAAAAATGAGGGTTTTACCATATTCAAGGAGTGCCATCTACTACAACAAAAATCTTGAGATTTCTCTTTAAGAGCTCAACTTTGATCATTTCAATTTGAGTTTCTAATGCTTTGACTTGTCCCTGCAACTTATTCCTATTTGCTTGTAGCCAACTATTCCTTCTCTATATGTGTTTCAATATTATATGCAAAGGTAAAGTACCCTTCACCATTTTCCTGGATTTTTCCACAACTTCTTCATAAAAATCTGATCGCTTTGACATCTCCTTCCTAAAATCCTTAACTTCTAGCTTGATTTCTATTACCTCTATTCTAGATTCTCTTAACTGTTCTCGCAAAACCTCTATTTGGCTTTTTTCTTGTATAGGATCTTTGCCTTTTCTTTTCTTTTCTAGCTATGTTTTTTCTAAAGGCACTTCTGACATCTTTTCAATTTGTTGCATTGACCTTGTAACAAGTTTCCTTGGCTTGAAGACAAAACCCGATTCTTCTTGTATAAAATCTAGCTTCTTGGCCCTCTTGCTCTTTTTATGAGTTCCTGATTTTGTCACTTCTACAGGCAGTACATCTCGGCTTTCTTCAATCTCAATGGCTTCTAGGATATCAGTTAGCTTTCCTTTCCTTTTACTTTTCCTTCTGGTCATCCTCCTCTCAGTGCTTGTACAAGTTTTTACTTTAGGTTCTGCTACAGGTTGCTTCTCTTCCCTAGGGGTTATTGATTGATACTTTGGAGTACTCCTAGAAGGGGTGGCAGTATCTAGCTCTTAGCCACTCAAGAATAAGAAGTTAAGACAATCTCCATTTAACCTATTTAGCTCTTCTACAACCAGCAATTTAATGAGCCCACGGTGAAAACATAGGTATTACTAGCATTAGGCTTGGTTTGGAACTTGTCAGCTATCTTTCCTAAACTTCTAAAGAGATAAAAAGGAATGTCTAGAGGTTGTTTACCTATGAAATGTAGTAGAAATCTAAAATGATAATGGTAAACCATGTTGAATCTGCCTTCACATGTGAAATACTTCTGGATGACCATTAGGAGTTTCGAAAAATGCTCTTTGAGGCAAGTTCTGGAAATGCCAACAATCATGTCAATCCCCATGTATTCTTCCTTAAGGAATCTATCACAATTTAGCAGCTGAAACTTATGAACCTTGAACCACATTTCTCTTGACCTAGGGATATCTGTAGCACGGGAAATTGTGTTAGGGGACATTACAAAGTTCAGAAAACCAACCTTCATTTATGTTCCAGTGAAGTTTACGGAAAAATCCTTGGCAATCTACGACATGGAAACCCTGCAACTTCTCGCAAAAATGTAAGCATCCCATGCTAGCAAAATATTGCATGAAAACAGGTCTTCCTCCAATAGCTTCATGTCTGAGGATTCATAACGTACAACTGAGCCTCCTTTATTCTACTTTTACTGTGCCATGGCTACAACACGTAGAAAGCTCCTTCTTGCTACTTGCAATTTCTCCTAATGAAAACTAGACCTGCTTTGATAGCAATGGAATCTTTCCTAAATATATCAAGACCAATTTATATGACAACAAAACTAATCTAAAGTGAAAAGAAAACAAGGTAGGAATGAAGCTATGCAATGTGAATGTTTAGGGGATAAAGGCAAACAACATGTATTCATGACCCACTATGAATTTGACCCACGACGTGTTTAAAAAAGTATCGTTACCACATCAACACAATTACATAGTGGGACAGGTGTTCGAGAGACAGATCTGCTATGGAAATGTCAGGAAATTTTGTAGCAAACCCTCGATTTCCCTAACTGGAGTTGCTATGAATTTCTGCAAAACTGTCAAAATGCCAATCATGAACAAATAAGTTCGAAACACATGGAAGTTTGGATTTTAACCTTTATGATTGAACCTACATAATGACAAGATGACCAAATGACACTTTGTACATGAAATTTTATTTTGAGAAAATTTAAAACCTAAGCTAATTTGACCAGTTGACTCAAAAACTATTTCTAAGTGTTATCATGGATAACATGCTCCAATAAGAAAATAGAGGTCCCCATTGGATATAGAATGTAAAAAAAACCCTATCTAGACCCTTCTTGAACTCCAAAAGGCCAAAAACTCATCAAGTTATGGCTCTCCCAAGTTCTGAAACCTCCTCCTATGTTATCTGTCCTACAAACTAGATAAACTATCTAATAAAGCTACACATCTACCTTGTTTTCTGCTGCGGAGGCTACAAATTCGCCTGTGAAAGGTGCGATTTGTTGGACCATTAAAACTTCCAATAACCCTTATGCAAAAAATTCTAGTCACATGGCCCATAAGGCAAAGGGGTGGGCCAATGGCCCACACCTGCCGGCCTAGGCTCCTTTCCCTCTGGCTCGTGGTCACGTGGTCTTTAATGTGGCCACACGCTGGGTCTAACCGCTCGACCTCGCCACCAGAGCCCTCTCCACTATGTGCCAGGGGCTTGTGAGTGCCCGTATACCCAAGGCCTAAGCTTACCACCGCTCCCCACCGTAGCACCTATTTCCGTAGCATTCAGTTTCGTGGAGTTGTATATGAATAGGGGTTCGGTTGGTCCCAAGAAACCCCTCCATTAATGATCCATTGGACTTCAACCTATAGTCTTGTGGAGCCCTTGTGATCAGGGCTCGGGCTATATGCCCAGTCCCACAACTTTTGCATTGATGGTCTTGTGGATGGCAGGTGACTAGGGGCTAGGCCTGACCACTTGACCCCTCCTCCAAAAATGCGTTGAATGAAAATTAAAATAGTTCTTGTTAGCTCTGCTTTAAGCTTCAGCTATTGAAGGTCAATTTTTGGTCTGGTGATGGGTTTATGCCTAAAAGGAGCACGCTGCAGTCTTTTTACTTTCTTCTTTTAGTTTCCTCAAAGCCACCTAACCTCCGCTGTCTTTGTTTCTTCTATGGAAATCTTTATTTCCCGGTTCCCTCCATTCTCCTACAAAACCCTTCGAAACCCCATGTAGCCCATGCCTTCATTTGTTCCTCGAATTAACCGTTTCCCTGTCATAACAGTGGGAAACCTGTGTAATTAACCCTCCGCCTTGATCTCCATCGTCAATCGCCCACGATCCGACGGTCTCCGCCATGTATAATTTCCCTTGTCATTTGACCATCTGTCGCACGATCGGATGGTAGTCGCAAGCCCCGATCGCGCGACTTGCGCACAGGTTAGCTCGCAGGGGCGGTGGTTTTCATATGCCACGTGTTACAATTCTGTTGGATCGCATGAGGTTATACGGAAACCACCGTGGGTCTGTAGGCGGTGTGGGGAATACTGCCCGCCTCTCTAAACTGTTTTCCTGCATGTTAATGTGCGTGCGTCTTCCACTTCCGTCAACCATCGGATCTGCCACGTCTAGATCTAACAGCCCTCATTGCTCTGTCTACGTGTCCTCCCGATAACCCTCTTCACACAATCTCCACCGTTGATTTTTATGATCTGGCGGCTGGGCTTCGTTCCACTGTTTAATCTGCCTCTGCTGTTTTGTTCGCGCCCATAGCCTGTTCTATGTTTCCAAAGGAAGAAGGAAGCCAGTGTTTCAGCTCCCAGTGTAATAAGTCCTCAAAAACCGCATTTAAATGGCAGAATGGCCGAAGGACAAAAAGGACACCCTCGAGCAGTTTGAGCATTTATCAGTGATGGAGCATGTTCCATATTATACGCCACCTGCTCAGAGAAGGACATCAGAGGACCAGAAAAGGTCGATTTGTCCATTAAAGGCAATCAGATTGTAGCAGAGGCCCTTTTCAGAGAATTAATATGCTTGGTGGTTAGCTATGACCCTCCACGCATAACCTGGAAAAATATATTTGTAATAAACCTCTATATATATCTAGAAGACAGATTGTAAAGGGGGTTGATGGTTGATGAATGTTATCTTGGTGTAAGGTACAACTTCTGGAGACTGTAACTACTGTGATACCTGCAGCGTCTGGTCTTCATTTTCAGCTAATGCAAGCTTCTTTTGCTGTTAATTGCTCACTTTCCACTTCTTCTTCTTTGTTCCAGGCTATGCCTGTTATGCATTTATTCATGTGCTGTATATGTTTAGCATTAGAGGGGCTATCATCCCACCTCTGTGTTTGAATCTAGCATGTATCATTGAATTTGTATGCAAGTTTTTGTTATTTTAACGGCAGAGAGCTGTCATCCTGTCTGTGTATTAGGAAACATATTTACAAACCTTTTAACTAGTTGCAGCTGGCCATCACAGGGTCTTGTGCATCTGCTGGTGTGATCAGTATTCTCCATCATCACATTTTCCTTAAACTGTGAGTAATTGGTGGTCTAAAGCCTTGTAGTCTGGGGGTGTTCACCCATGTCTGGGGTTAAGCATAGTAGAAGTGGTTATCTGGCTTGAATATGCAACATTTCTTTCATTCATCCACCATTTTCCAACATTTATGTTGAATTTGTAATGTTCCCGAGCATCTCTGATATACAACTTTGGAGAGTTTCTTGGGGTGATAACATTAATTAGCGCCGTTGCCGGGGAGAGGAGAATTGAAGCTCAGCCTCCCTGGGAGAATGACATAGCTTCAAGCTTTGATGATAGACAAGGTTTGGACACAGTTTTTGGTTGTAATCATCTATCTGGCGACTCCACTGGTGGAAGACCATCCTTTGGTGACTCCACATTGCAGTTCTGGTGCAGTTGGTGAGGCATGTTTGGATAAATCCTTAGAAACCATCAACTTAATCAGTGCTTGATCCTGAGAAGATCGTTCAGCAGAAGAAAATATCGCAGTAAGGAGCATCAGGACCAGGTAAGCCTTAGAAATTCCATGTATCTCTGTTAGTGAAAGTCACCTTCAGAGATTCATTTAGTTCCTTAGTCATTCATTTCCCTTTCGGACCTCAGTTGAAAGAAGCATCCATGCTGTCCATTATATTCCTCTGTTTCTCATCCCTTTCATTGACCCATTCCACTCAGTCTACCAGTATCCTTTCATATACCCTAGCCATGGTAGGTCAGCAAGCCTTTACAAAGATATAAAAAATAGTTGCTGCTAGGTATGGACCCTTAGTCTTTCCTACTCCTTTCAATGCCATGCCTGTAGGGGATTATCAAGAATTTATGCCTAAGTTTACTGGTGCAGAAGGAGTAATAGCTGAAGAGCATTTAGAGTCCTTTTACAGCTATGCTGATAACCTAGATATCAATGAAGAGGATGTCTGGATGAGGGTTTTTGTCCAAAGCCTAGACGGGGAAGCTAGAAAATGGTTTACAGAATTACCCCCTAGATCTATTGCAGACATTGAGGCTTTAGATGATGTGTTCTTAAAACATTGTGGGAATAACAAAGATCAGCTCTTGTATCATAATGAATTTGGGAACTTGCAGAGGGAAGATGGTGAGCTACTGTCTGAATTTAACATCAGATTAATCATATGTACAGTAGAATGCCAGCTGAAGTAAAACCCACCCCTGCTTCTGCTATGATTACTTATGATAATGCGTTTGATTCTCAATTCTGCTTACTGTTAAGAGAAAGAAGATGTGCTTCTTTGGCTGATATGAAAACTGCAGCCTTTGAAGTAGAAGAAAACATCATTGCTGCAGAAAGACTTGAAGGAGATCATGAAAGGAGAAGATAGGGAGGTGAATCCTCATCATCATCAGAGCCTGAGATCGATGAATTAGTAAGGATGATTGAGTTTTTAGCCTCTAAAGTTTCCAAACTAAAGGATGAGTAGTATTCTAAAGAAGTAGGAGCTCCTTTTCCCTTTGGTGGGCTCCAGTATTGTAGCAATAATGCTACAACTCCTGGAGCTTCCTTCTGTAATTTTATCAACCCGGTAGTTCGTAACAAACTTGGAAGCGACGGTGCTGTATGCACAAGTACTAGCTCTTGTCGCAGCTGTCACTTGGTCAGCTGGCACAAGTCTGCTAGGGCTCAAGCCAACTTCTATATGTCCTCAGAAGAAGCTTTTTAAGTGATGAACGGAAGCTATCTCAAAGGAAATTAACCTACTTTGCAAGAATGAACTGAAAGCCAACAAAACATGGAAACCCTAGTAAACCCTAATCTGACCAGCTTAATCCTTACGATGCAATGGTGGGAATGCAACTTCTAAAAATGATGCCATTACTTCTAGTGAGATGAGATACATGAGTTTAAACTACTTTCATCTGAAGAGAACATGTTTTTGTATTTTTGCTCAAGTGGTTGGAGTTATTATGACTGTGCTTCTTACTGGGTCTTGACTGTGCAGGGGTAGTTCGAGGGGAGGAAGGCTTGGGAAAGGTCAGGAGGACTCTGAGAGGTTCTAGGGGATCCCTAACATCATTCCACAGAAGTTCACAACGTTCAGGTGCCTGGCAACCGTGTTTGCAAGCTTCTACAGGATGTCTGCAGGGGATCCTACAGGAAGCTCGGGATTTCTACAGGAAGTCTGCTAACTTCTACAGGATGTTCTGCAGTCGTAGTTTTGGGTGATGGAGGAGTGAATGAGCTGTATGGGTGGATAGGTAGGATGAGAGGGGAGCTTGTGATGGCTTATGGACAGAGAGATGAGATGGAGAGGGGGTGTGTAAAGCTGGTTGGTCGATAGAAGGGTAGAGGCAATGGAAAGTCGAAAAGATAAAACAACGTGGATAATAGAAGAGTTGGTGGGCAAATGATCTAGCTGGGAGGTAAGGAGATGGCTTAGGCCCGACTGAGAAGGATAAGGAAACGATAGAGTGTTGTTGTGCAGTGTAAATGAAACAAATCACCTCTGTCTTGCACAAAACCAAGAATTCATCAACCTATTCTAACTGTTTTATTAAAAACCAAAGAACAGCAATGTAAGTTTTAGAGAGAAATCGTGCATGGTGCTGAAACAAAGAGTTATTGCTCAAGATCTAAATGCATGGACACTTCTACCAATGGAAATATTACTTTAAAGCTTGCATGAACATGTAAAACTGTGTTTTTGGTGGTTGGCATGGTCTACACTCCCAATCTCTAAACAGAGGTGGAAGTGAGTGTACAATCAACCTTTTCTCGGAACTCTGATGAATTCTAATCCTCCTACTCTAATCTAAACTGCTGAAAGCACTTTATCCATAAAACTAACCTACTTAATCACATCAAGAAATTTGAATCAGTAGACTGTGTTTTCCAAATGCATGTCAAGGCAAAGAAATGAAATGCTGAAAGGAAAGACAAGTAACAATACAAAGAAAGGAGGCCTATTGCTCTCAGGTTGGGCCCAAACCTGAGAGCTATAGCTCCCCTAAGAACTCAGAATTGAACTCAAATCTGCCTGCCTTTTATTAAAAGATCATAATCATAAGTCTAACAACATGCCAAAAATGGCTTACAAGGAGCAAAACAGAGCTATAGCTCGTGATTCAAAATTTGCAACAAAGGTTCAAAAGTCCCCATCGAAGGCTATAACCTCAATATTTATACATTATGAGGGCCAAGCTGGCCTCCTAAATTAGTGGGGCTTGGCTGTCCAACTAAAAGTAAACTGTTGTTCCTGTAGAATCCGTTGGCTGCCTTCTAGCTCAGTGGTGATAGCTGTTGGAGCTCGGAGTTGGGGTGGAGATCACGAGGAAGGTCATTCAAGGCTGTGGACAACCTTCCTACAAACCCGCAATGCCACCTTGGCTGTCTCCTTGCCTCCATCTGCATGGTTTTTGCTCCATTTAATGTCAAAAAACCTGAAATAAACATGTATTAGCCACATAGGCATGATGACTGCCCTCCTTCCTACAAATAACATGAATATACTAAGAAATGATGCATAAGTGATAAAAAATGAAGGGTTGAGCAAGGTAAGTAGGCCAAATGAGCCCAAAATGTTACCAAAATTTGGGGCTCATCATCACCCCCCAGCTAAAATATTTGCTCATCCTTGAGCAACTAGTCCAACTCTTCATCCTTCATCGCCTTTACTGCCACCCTTACATCCCAAGCCTTTGTAGTAGTGTCCTCCTTGCTGATATGAAACCCAACCCTTCTGTTTACCTCTTCCCACTATTCATTATCATCTTTCTCTATGCTGCCTTCCATCAATCCTAGCAGCAGTGGTGGGCTTAGCTTAAGGCCAATCCAGCTGGCCTGGAGGTTTTGCATGGATTTCTTATAGAGGGCCACCCGTACCAAAGCTTCCCTCATCCGAGTTGGGGTATGGTACTCTCGGATTTTCAGACTGTGCGCCAATGTATTCCATCTACGGGTGCATGCTTGGACAGCGTTGTCTCCTAACAGTCTCTCCATGTCCTCAAAATGAGCTATGGCTTGGGCCTGTTGATCCATATATCTTAATGAAGCTTGAGGGTCAGTGGAAAAATGTTGGTGTGCCGAGATTAGTGCAACTGGATCCCCTGGTTCTAGTTTGATGAGTAATGGCTCATTCAGCTCTCGGTTCATGACCGCTTTGGCTTCTGCTGCTCTTTTGTCCTCATGGTTCAGCCATGAGGCAAATGCCATTAATTGCATATCTCCCAAGGCCGTATTGGGATCCCATGAAACTACATTAGGCAGGGCCAGATTATGGAGGTAGAACTCCGCTAATTTGGCCTTATCCTCTGATGAACTAGTACTGCATACTTCAGTGAATTGCTGCGGGTCTTGGAGCTAAGAGATACCTCTTTGCACCAAGGTATTGATTTGAAATTGCAGCCATTGGTCTTTCAAGTACAGGCCATAGGATTTGGCCGGCTGCCTGCATTGTATAGCATCCATGGCCCAGCTGGCCATGCAGGCCAATTGTGCCTCTTTCTGCTGCAGCTGTTGTCTGAGAGCTTGCACCTCAATTTGTGCTTGCTGTTCTGCTTCCTGTAGATGTGTAGTTGGCTCCCCAAGACCGGTGTTCAGTTCCTTTTTGCCTTGCTGTTCTGCTGTAGTGTCCTTGGAGGATGTACCTGTCCCTGCCCTCAGCTCTTGTAGCTGCAATCTCAACTTTTGGTTTTCTTCCTGTAGGAACACTCGTTGGAAATTTGCCACGTGTTTAGCCATGGATAATTCACTTCTGGCCTCCTTGAGCTGCTCCTGCAAGGGACCTATGTCCGCCACACCCTTTGACTTGGCTATTTTCATCCACGTGTGTGTACAGACTCTTTCTTCTTCCAATGCAAAAAACAATGGCACAGTAAATTTCTGAGGTATAATTTTGCCAGCCTCTAAAAAGTTGTAATATGAACTCAGACTTGGCTGAGGGCTGGGCTCTGGTATATGCTCTTTCTCCACTTCTTTTGGTGGCTCTACTTCGCCCTCCCTCAGTGGTGATAAGGGTGCTTCTCCTTCCATTCTCTCAGTTTCTTTAAGCCTGGCTAAGGTTTCCTGTAGAGCATCTTCAGCATCCTGTAGCCGAGCTTTTGTAGTCAATTGGTCTAACCTTTCTTTCCAAGTGGTTTTTTTCGGGCTCCCCCCCTCATAGGTGACTGATATCCTCGAGGGGGACCTCTCCTTGGGCGAAGTAGGGGCATCTTCGATGATAATTGGGCTGCTAGACGGAGGCTGTGGCTTGCCCGTCTTTATTCTCACACTTCTCCTAGCTTTAAAATATAGAGGGGTCTCCCTCTTTCTCTTTTCCTTTGGCTTAGGAGGTGTGTTGAGGGCAGCCAGCACAGCTGCTACCTCCCTTGCAAGAATGTCAGCTTTCTTCTCCTTGGGTTTCACTTTTTCAAGGCTTCCTGTAGAAGACCCTGTTTTAGTTAATTTCGGGCTTCCTGTAGAAGACCCTTTTTCAGTTAATTTCGGGCTTCCTGTAGAAGCTGGTTTCGGTTTTCCTGTAGAAACAGGTGTCACCGCTTTGGTTTGTTTTGCTGCATGAGTTTTACTTTTTGACTTGGTTGCGGTTGCTGTCGAGGCACTTTTGCTGATGTGGACCTTCTCAGCCTTGTCCACTCTGCTTTGCAATCTTTTCTCTCTTGCCGTCAAAATGGGTGTGTCATCCTTCTCTTTGGCACCCTTTTTCTCTTGTTTCTTCTCTTGCTTTTTCTTCTGCTCCGTGGTCGTGGTCTTCTGGCCTTTTTCTTTCTTCCCTGCGGGCACTGACTTTTTCTCCTCACTGCTAGATGAACCGAGCTCTTCGGTTAGCATCTTTATATCACCATCCTTGGTCAAATTTCTGAAGGCTTCCCATGAGAGAGGAACCTTGTATGTGTGGAGCGCATCCTCCACGAGGAGTTTGATGAGTCCATGGTGGGCTACTTGGTCTGGTGTGCCTTCTTTCAACTTGGTGGCAGAATCAATCAGAGACTGTAGTAGAAAGTAGGGGAGACTGAGTTTTTTTTCTACAGGTAGGTCCATCTGATGCCTTAATTCCGTGAGTAACCGAAAATGGTACCCATATACAATGCTAAAACGGCCTTCGCAGGTGATGTAATTCATAATCTGCAGGCTAACTTCACTCCACGGTGGCAGTAAACTGGTTCTACGAACCCCATTTTTATCTTCCGAGAATTCCTCCTCTGGTGGAAAGAATTCTTTCTTAGCCTGTTGGCCCAATTTTCTTTCTTCTTTATCCCATGGTAATCCCATTGGGAGCTCAGTAACTCGGCTGATGAATTGTGGGGTGAGTCTGAGGCTCAAACCCCTGAAGTTAACGGTGGCCAATGTTTTGGATTTCGGCCTCAGAGCTTGCAAAAAATCTTCTGCCACCTCGTTGTAATAGCCCTGCAATTTGTCACAGAATGATATCCATTGCACTCACGTGAAGAGCTCCACCACCTCAGGATTTTCTCTTAGCTTTGAGGAGTCGGTTGGTTCCCTTCTGATGAACCCACCCGGCATGGTGAAAAACTGCTGCGTTAGCTGGAGGTGGCGAATGCGGAAGAAAATTGGCCTACTGGGACAGAGCATAGAATTACGCCTCTGTCATGCATACAATTCACGAAGCTTATCTCCCGAGGACCTTAACACAACTTAATTATACTGACATCCTATAGGACGACAATTCATGCAACGACAGACAATATTTGCAAAAATTTTCTACGACCAGACTGTAGACGTCGATTCTGCCACCCTCAAAACCAATTGCATGGAGAGTTCAGGCTTACCTTTTTAATCCGCCACCTTTTGACGTGAGGAACCCGATTTCCTATAGAAACAGCTTTCCTGTAGAAGCAGCGCATGAATTCTGGAGGATACTGCAGTGGGTCTGCGCTCTTGGTGTTGCTTACAGGCGTTCGAACGACCAAAGACTTGGAATGTCGAGCTGCAAAGGGATCCAGATGATCACTTGAGTTTCAAACAGTGAATGATAAATGCGTGGGGTGGCAATCTAGTCGATTAGATTTGAATTCGGCGGAATCCGTGGCACGGGGGTGAGCTGTCCCTGCCGGACCGTTGGACGATGTCACTCCATCATTCATCTGCGAGTTCCCTTACTGTCGCATCATTCCCCGCAGATCCGCCGCCGTCACTTCTGTTAAAACTCGTTTTTCCTGACGGGATGGCTCTCACGTGTGCACTGCCCGTTCCTTTTGCCACGACCACCGTTCAAACATCCGACTAGACCACTGACTGGTCGACATGGCCAGTCGGATGGCCATACGACCGCTCAACCCATTCACTTTACACTTTGCAAACATTTTCAAAGTAAAATTCATGCGATTCGACGAAAGAAAGGGTCAAGGCACTTACCTGTGCAGCCGCAACACGATTTTTCAGGCTTTTGGACGATGATGAGTGGATTTATTTGCTGCTGGTGGATTTGCACAGGCCCTGAGGTTCATATTCACAGGCCGCTGATGATGAATTTGATGCTTCGGCTGCATGCGCCTGCGTTTTCATTGCATGTGGCAAGCGCTTTGAATGGTGTACACTCTAGCGGGCTTAACTGTTACGGGACTCCTGCAGGATGTCCTGTAGCAGTTTTTCCTCCTCGGGTGCATGCTGCACGACGAAGGCAGTGGCCTCACGATCACACTCACAGAGCTCATGGATGGCTGGGATGGATATGGTATGACATCTCAACGTTCTTTTTCATTTTAAAAATTGCTTTCTCTTGATAACTCAATGATCTGCTTTGATGGTGCAGGTATCTTCATTGCATGTCGACAGGGGTGGTAGAAAGAGGTGACAACAGTGTGTAAGGGTGACAATAGTAGCTTGCATGCGTCCAAACCGATCCTTGGTCGTTAGATCTCCTCATACAATGAATTCTGGGCCGTCCAGACCTTCTACAGGAAGTTTCCTGTAGAAATACATAACTTCCTGTAGAAAGTTTGCACCTTCCTGTAGAGAGTCTGCACCTTCCTGTAGAAAGTTTGCATCTTCCTGTAGAAGACTTAAACTGTGATGAAATCGTGCCTATACCTTGGAGAAGATGAGTATTCTTGGAGGAGGTGCTGGTGAGGTCTCCTGGCAGCATGATAAGGATCCTTGACTTTGAGTTGAGAGACCTCCTCTCCTTCATAGAACACCTGCAACATGCATGCATTTCCAGATTATAAACTTGCTGTCCCTGTCTTCTTTTGCATATTGTTTTTTTTTCTTTTTTTTGAAAGATAGCAGGGGCGCCTCAATGAGGTTTTCACCCTTGCCATCTGCCTTAAGCGCCTCAGAGAGGTTTTCACTCAAGGATCTTTTTTCAAATCTCTTTTTTTTTTTTTTTTGAAAGACAATAGGGGCGCCTCAATGAGGTTTTCACCCCTACCACCTGCCTTGGGAGCCTCAAAAAGGTTTTCCCCCAAGGACCTTTATTTATTTATTTTTTTTTTTTTTTTTTAGATCTTTCAGGGTATGCCCAAAGCAGAGGCAGAACCCTTCTCTATGACCAACACTGATTTCTCCACAGTTTTGATGAATTCTTGTCTTGAGAGAGGTTTCCTGTAGATCTTCAGTCGATGCCCATTGACAATCATGGGGATGGCTTCCTCATCAATGGTCCGAATAAGAACAGATCCATTGTCATGACATTTTTCCACTGCATATGGTCCCAGCCATCTGGTTCTCAGCTTCCCCTTGAAATCTTTGTACCTGGAGTCATACAACAATGCCCAATCTCCTGGCTGGAATTGCTTGTCATTGAGGTGTTGGTCATGCCACACCTTTCTCTAAAGTTGAACCACTTCTGAGTGAAGGAGGGCCTGCATCCGGTGCTCGTCCAGTCCATTCAGCTGCAATAACCTTTCTTGTTGTGCATGGCTGAGATCTAGGTCTAGCTGAGCTACCATCCTCAAAGTGTTGTATTCAAATTCAATGGACAGCAAAGCTTTCTTCCCATAGACCAGCTCATAAGGTGTGAAGCCGGTGATGGTCTTCCAAGTGGTGTTGTAAGCCCATGTGGCCTCAACCAGGCGATCTGCCCAATCCTTCCTACTGCTGCTCACCACCTTAGTCAAAATCCCTTCCAATGCTCTGTTGGTGACTTCCACTTGCCCATTTGCCTGTGGATGATAGGGGGTGGAAGTCCTATGCTTGATTTTGTGATGAGCTAGTAGGTCTTCAATTAATTTGGATGTGAATTGGCTCCCTTGATCGGTGACCAGCTTTCTTGGGTAGCCAAATTTGTAGAAGATGTTCTCCCTTAAGAACTCAGCCACCTTTTCTTCTGTTGCTGCCTTGATTTCTTTAGTCTCTGCCCACTTTGTCAGGTAGTCAGTGCACACAATAATGTAAGACCTTTGCCTCGAAGGAGGGTTGATTGGACCCACAAAGTCCATACCCCACTTCTCAAATGGCTCAAGAGTCACTTGAGGTTGGAGAGGCATCTCATCCCTTGGAGTCGGTTTCCCCATTCTTTGGCATCGGTCACATTGGCTGATATACCTTCTGACATCTTGATGAAGTGTGGGCCAATAGTAGCCTGCCTGCAGGATTTTGAAGGCAGTCCTCTTTGCTGCAAAATGTCCTCCACAAGGCCCATCATGACAGGTGAGGAGGATATCAAAGACTTCCTCCTCCCTTACACAACGCCTTAAGATCTGATCAGGGCCAAGCTTGAACAGATTGCCCCCGATCCAAGTAAATGAGGCACTTTTTCTGATGATTCTGCTCTTCTCTCTTGAAGATAGGTGCGGAGGGAACTGTGCTGAAACAAGGTAGTTTGCTATATCAGAAAACCATGGAGAGAGTACTGAGATAGCAAACATATGTTCATCGGGCATCTGGTCATCCACTGTTCCATCCTCATCTGCAGACAAATCCAATCTAGATAAAAAGTCAGCAACAACATTTTCTTTACCTGGTTTGTCAACAATGGTCAAATCAAACTGCTGCAACAAAAGTAACCATCTAATAATACGAGCATTCACATCTGGTTTATTCATTAAATATGGTTCACTTTCCTGTTTGTCTTCCTCGTCCTCTGGGGGAGGAGGTTGTCGATCTGGAAGAGTCTTTCCAGATCGAAGATTGATCTCCTGGATCTCCACAGCATAGGTAGGGCATGATGTTTCCCCAGTGTATATCTGCTGGGCCTGTCTATTTTTGGGGTTCGGGTTCGGTTGAGCAGGCATTTGAGGTTGCCTTGGAGGAGCAGGAGGTAATGGTTGAGGTTGAACTGGCGGTGGAGGCAAAATGGCAGGAGGAGTGTTGTACTGGGGCCTCCACCACGACTGAGGTGCATTCCACTGAGGCTGTGGCTGGGCATGTGAGTGATATGAATGAGTAGCGGGCTGAGTAGGGTACTGAGGTGGATAAGACCATGGAGGAGGCATAGACCAGGAAGGATGAGCAGGGGGACCCCAGGAAGGCATAGGAGTCGATTGGTTGGGGCTGTAATAAGCTTGGGGTGCCCCTTGCATCCCCTGCTGGTAAGGTCTAGGTCCTTGTGGCCTCCTTTGGTTGAGGAAGTAGAGAGGTTCAGTGGGGGCTTCTGTCCCTTGGTACATGGCTTTAAGCCCAGGTAAGGTTGGACATTGATTTTTGGGATGGTCCTCCTCACAAACGAAGCACACTTCAACCGAATGCAATGGGCATTCATTCTTAGGGTGTCTCCTTGTACATCTAGGGCAGAAGATAGCCAAAGCCCTCTCAGCTTCTTCCTTCTTCTGCTGGATCCTGAATGTATCAAGCTGCATGGCAATGGTCTGTCTCACCTCACTCTTGAGATCTTCTACTTGATTTGCAAACTCATGTTTGGAGAAAGGAATACCAGGTGAGAGGAGGTTTCCTCTACCTCGTTTCTGGGCTGCCCTAGAGTGGTTCCTGAACACAGTCTTGATGTCCTCATAAGGCAATTGGTAAATCTCTCCTCCAGCTAACATGTGAAGGGTATCTAAGAGGTCTTCAGGGACTCCTCAGAGCAGGACCAACTTGAGGGATTCAGGGTCAAGTGTGCACCTGGCCCGTTTATAGCTAAGTTGGAACCTTTCCTCATAATCCTCTAAGGACTCATCATTTCCCATGGTCATCCGAAAGATTTCTCCCTTGGTTTCCTTGGACCTACAGTAGTCCCGGTACTTGGTATTGAAAGCTTGCTGCATCTGAGCCCAAGTGGTGATACTATTCCCAGGTAAGCCCATGAACCAGCGTAATGCTACATCCTTAAGAGTTGAAGGGAAGAGTTTCAGCTTTTGCTCATCTTCAGTATAGTCATAGGTTCGACAAAGGACAACAAACTCAAACAGGAAGGTATTAGGATCTTCAGTAGTCAGTCCATGGAAGTGAGGTAGAGCGGAGGGACTAATGTTTTTCATTTTCATGTCTCCATTGGTTTCTTGGATGGGGAAGGCACCTTCTATTCTCTCATCTTCTCCTCTATTGTCAGCCATAGCTTCAGATGGGATGGTCTCTAATTCTTCTTCTGCTATAGGATCTTCGTATATCTCAGGAGGTTCACCTATAGGTTCTTCTGGATCACTGTCACCGAAGAAGAGATAAGGGTGACTCAGTGATGTGGTGGGGGTGTTGGGTAAGAATTTGCCTGTTTTATCTCGATTCCTACGAGGCATGAAATGGAAAGACTTTTTTGATTGCTTTTTTTTTTTTTCTTTGGTACCTGCAAAACTGAAACAGATTGATCTACAACTAACTATCTTGCTGAAATAAAAATGCAGAATTGAAATGAAAGCAGGAAAGAACTAATCTACTTTGCTCAAATGGAATTGCAGGAATGGAAATGCTAATCTACGCTTGCAAAATTGAAATTGCGGAATTGAAATGCTAATCTATGAAAGCAGGAAATGTCTATGCTACTTTTGTAGAATGGAAATGAAATAAACTACTTGGAAGAAGGCGAGAGTAGGAAAATAGAAGAAAAGCAACAGTTACTAATACTCTGACGCTTCCCCGGCAACGGCGCCAAAAAGATGGTGGGATCCAGTATTGTAGCAATAATGCTACAACTCCTGGAGCTTCCTTCTCTAATT
This sequence comes from Pinus tabuliformis, assembly GCA_031772625.1. Lineage (NCBI taxonomy): Eukaryota > Viridiplantae > Streptophyta > Pinopsida > Pinales > Pinaceae > Pinus > Pinus tabuliformis. Next base: position 512,503,611 of record CM062815.1, read on the forward strand.
TTATCAACCCGGTAGTTCGTAACAAACTTGGAAGCGACAAAGCTGTATGCACAAGTACTAGCTCTTGTCGCAGCTATCACTTGGTCAGCTGGCACAAGTCTGCTAGGGCTCAAGCCAACTTCTATATGTCATCAGAAGAAGCTTTTTAAGTGTTGAACGAAAGCTATCTCAAAGGAAATTAACCTACTTTACAAGAATGAACTGAAAGCCAACAAAACATGGAAACCCTAGTAAACCCTAATCTGACCAGCTTAATCCTTACGATGCAATGGTGGGAATGCAACTTCTAAAAATGATGCCATTACTTCTAGTGAGATGAGATGCATGAGTTTAAACTACTTTCATCTGAAGAGAACATATTTTTGTATTTTTGCTCAAGTGGTTGGAGTTATTATGACTGTGCTTCTTACTGGGTCTTGACTGTGCAGGGGTAGTTCGAGGGGAGGAAGGCTTGGGAAAGGTCAGGAGGACTCTGAGAGGTTCCAGGGGATCCCTAACATCATTCCACAGAAGTTCACAACGTTCAGGTGCCTGGCAACCGTTTTTGCAAGCTTCTACAGGATGTCTGCAGGGGATCCTACAGGAAGCTCGGGATTTCTACAGGAAGTCTGCTAACTTCTACAGGATGTTCTGCAGTCGTAGTTTTGGGTGATGGAGGAGTGAATGAGCTGTATGGGTGGATAGGTAGGATGAGAGGGGAGCTTGTGATGGCTTATGGACAGAGAGATGAGATGGAGAGGGGGTGTGTAAAGCTGGTTGGTCGATAGAAGGGTAGAGGCAATGGAAAGCCGAAAAGATAAAACAACGTGGATAATAGAAGAGTTGGTGGGCAAATGATCTAGCTGGGAGGTAAGGAGATGGCTTAGGCCCAGCTGAGAAGGATAAGGAAACGATAGAGTGGTGCTGCGCAGTGTAAATGAAACAAATCACCTCTTTCTTGCACAAAACCGAGAATTCATCAACCTATTCTAACTGTTTTATTAAAAACCAAAGAAAAGCAATGTAAGTTTTAGAGAGAAATCATGCATGGTGCTGAAACAAAGAGTTATTTCTCAAGATCTAAATGCATGGACACTTCTACCAATGGAAATATTACTTTAAAGCTTGCATGAACATGTAAAACTGTGTTTTTGGTGGTTGGCACGGTCTACACTCCCAATCTCTAAACAGAGGTGGAAGTGAGTGTACAATCAACCTTTTCTCGGAACTCTGATGAATTCTAATCCTCCTACTCTAATCTAAACTGCTGAAAGCACTTTATCCATAAAACTAACCTACTTAATCACATCAAGAAATTCGAATCAGTAGACTGTGTTTTCCAAATGCATGTCAAGGCAAAGAAATGAAATGCTGAAAGGAAAGACAAGTAACAATACAAAGAAAGGAGGCCTATTTCTCTCAGGTTGGGCCCAAACCTGAGAGCTATAGCTCCCCTAAGAACTCAGAATTGAACTCAAATCTGCCTGCCTTTTATTAAAAGATCATAATCATAAGTCTAACAACATGCCAAAAATGGCTTACAAGGAGCAAAACAGAGCTACAGCTCGTGATTCAAAATCTGCAACAAAGGTTCAAAAGTCCCCATCGAAGGCTACAGCCTCAATATTTATACATTATGAGGGCCAAGCTGGCCTCCTAAATTAGTGGGGCTTGGCTGTCCAACTAAAAGTAAACTGTTGTTCCTGTAGAATCCGTTGGCTGCCTTCTAGCTCAGTGGTGATAGCTGTTGGAGCTCGGAGTTGGGGTGGAGATCACGAGGAAGGTCATTCAAGGCTGTGGACAACCTTCCTACAAACCCGCAATGCCACCTTGGCTGTCTCCTTGCCTCCATCTGCGTGGTTTTTGCTCCATTTAATGTCAAAAAACCTGAAATAAACATGTATTAGCCACATAGGCATGATGACTGCCCTCCTTCCTACAAATAACATGAATATACTAAGAAATGATGCATAAGTGAGAAAAATGAAGGTTGAGCAAGGTAAGTAGGCCAAATGAGCCCAAAATGTTACCAAAATTTGGGGCTCATCACCCTTTCCTCTTCCAACTTCAAATCCACATAGAGGAGCACATGAGCATTTGAAGATTTTGCAGAGAAATAGAGATACAAATGAAGATACAAGGGTAAAGATCGTTTGTCAAAATATAGTCATGGAAGAAGAGCAGCCTGAAGAAGACGAGGAGATCCATGGTTTGGAAGGTGCTCCTTTCCTAGCCTGAGCTGCCTATGAAGAAGCATTATCCAGAGGTACTACTTATGAGTTTGTTGTAGCTGCAGAACAACAAGCTTATCAGCAACAACAATTAGTAGAAGGCACCTTCATCTTCCAAGAATCTGTTCTCAATGCTAGCTTATCTTCACATGGCTATGAAGATTTGCAAAATCAACAGCCTGCTTTTGTCCCCTGCCTAGTGATCAATAAGGGAGAGGAGAGCTCCCTATCATCTTTTGCTTCTCTGTCTCTTCAAGTAAAAATCCCTCAATGTTGCCCCCTGAACACTGAGGCAGAACAAAATTTAATGATTAAGGCTGAAACTGATTATCTCAGTCTTGATATTCTGAAACCTACTCAGATGGCCTCCACAGAGACTGAAAGGGCAGCTTATCAGATAACAGAGGAAGAGGATGCTCAGTCTTGGACTCCTACTTGGATGTGGACTGTTTCAAGAAAAACGAAGGAGCAAAAAATGTCTCTGTGTCCCCTACACAAGAATGCAATGATGCATCTTTCATACTAGTTGTGTAGAACACAGATGACACAGAAAATTACACAACAACCATTGTCATTTAGCAGGTGTACAAAGGCTCCCATGAAGAACATCCAAGCAGGAGAGCACACAGAAGGGAAATGAAATTTGATCCATATTTACCTATTAAGCTCAAATTTCCTAAACTTTTTGAGGTAAAGGATCAAATAAATCCAGTTTTGCTGCTCTATGATGAACCGGTCAAGAGGAGAAGAAACTATTTTGGTGGCCCATCAGTTGGCCAATTTTTGAATGATTATGCTTTCTAAGGTCCTCTGGCCTTAATGATTGTAAGCATTTTCTTTACAGGTTTTAGTGTAGACCTGGTTTGACTCCATGCCCAATGGATACTAGGAAAATGTTTTTAAGCTGGTTTTGTATGAAGGCATTGCTCTACAGGTTCTTGAGATCTCACAAGCAGGCTCTCATCCCCAGAAGGAGCCAGTGTTAGCTCTGCTTTAAGCTTCAGCGGTTGAAGGTCAATTTTCAGTCTGGTGATGGGTTTATGCCTAAAAGGAGTGCGCTGCAGACTTTTTACTTTCTTCCTTCAGTTTCCTCACACCCATCTAACCTCCGCTGTATCTGTTTCTTCTATGGAAATCCTTATTCCCCCGTTACCTCCATTTCCCTACAAAACCCTTCGCAACACCATGTAGCCCGTGCCTTCATTTGTTCCTCCAATTAACTGTTTCCCTGTCATAACAGTGGGAAACCTGTGTAATTAACCCTCTGCCTTGATCTCCACTATCGATCACCCACGATCCGACGGTCTCTACCATATTTACCGCATGATTAAACCCCGCGCACTTTCCTTGTCATCTGACTGTCTGTCGCACGATCGGACGACAGTCGCAAGCCCCGGTTGTGCGACTTGCGCGTGCGTTAGCCTGCGGGGGCGGTGGTTTTCATATGCCACGTGTTACAGTTCTGTTGGATCGCATGAGGTTATATGGAAACTGCCGTGGGTCCGTAGGCGGTGCGGGGAATACCGCCCGCCTCTCTAAACCATTTTCCCACACGTTAATGTGCGTGCGTCTTTCGCTTCCGTAAACCATCAGATCTGTCGCGTCCAGATCTGACAACCCTCGTTGCTCCGTCTACGTGTCCTCTTGATAACCCTCTTCACGTAATCTCGGCCATTGATTTTTATGATCTGACGGTTGGGCTTCGTTCCACTGTTTAATTTGCCTCTGCTGTTTCGTCTGTGCCCATAGCTTGTTCTATGTTTCCAAAGGAAGAAGGCGGCCAGTGTTTCAGCTCCCAGTGTAATAAGTCCTCAACAACCACATTTAAATGGCAGAATGGCCGAAGGACAAAAAGGACACCCTCGAGCAGTTTGAGCATTTATCAGTGATGGAGCATGTTCCATATTATACGCCACCTGCTCAGAGAAGGACAATAGAGCACCAAAAAAGGTTAATTTGTCCATTAAAGACAATCAGATCATAGCAGAGGCCCTTTTTAGAGAATTGATTTGCTTGGTGGTCAACTATGACCCTCCACGCATAACCTAGCAAAATATCTTTGTAATAAACCTTTATATATATCTAGAAGACAGATTGTAATGGGGGTTGACGGTTGATGAATGTTATCTTGGTGTAAGGTTCAACTTCTAGAGACTGTAACTACTGTGATATCTGCAGCGTCTGGTCTTCATTTTCAGCTAATGCAAGCTTCTTTTGATATTAATTGCTCATTTTACACTTCTTCTTCTTTGTTCCAGGCTGTGCCTGTTATGCATTTATTCATGTGCTGTAGATGTTTAGCATTAGAGGGGCTGTCATCCCACCTCTATGTTTGAATCTAGAATGCATCATTGAATTTGTATGCAGGTTTCTATTATTTTAATGCCAGAGGGATGTCATCCTGTCCGTGTATTAGGAAACAGATTTACAAACCTTTTAATTGGTTGCAGCTGGCCATCATAGGGTCCTGTGCATCTGCTGGTGTGACCAATATTCTCCATCATCACATTTTCCTTAAACTACGAGTAATTGGTGGTCTAAAGCCTTGTAGTCTGGGGGTGTTCACCCATGTCTGGGGTTAAGCATAGTAGAAGTGGTTATCTCGCTTGAATATGTAGCATTTCTTTCATTCATCCACCATTTTCCAACATTTATGTTGAGTTTGTAATGTTCCCAAGCATCTCTGATATACAACCTAGGAGAGTTTCTTGGGGTGATAACATTATTTGGTGCCATTGCCGGGGAGAGGAGAATTGAAGCTCAGCCTCCCTAGGAGAATGACACAGCTTCAAGCTTTGATGGTAGACAAGGTTTGGACACATTTTTTGGTTGTAATCATCTATCTGGCGACTCGACTGGTGGAAGACCATCCTTTGGCGACTCCACATTGCAGTTCTAGTGCAGTTGGTGAGGTATGTTCAGAGAAATCCTTAGAAACCATCAGTTGAATTATTGCCTGATCCTGAGAAGATCGTTTAGTAGAAGAAAATATCGCAGTAAGGAGCATCAGGACCAGGTAAGCCTTAGAAATTCCATGTATCTCTGTTAGTGAAAGTCACCTTCAGAGATTCATTTAGCTCCTTAGTCATTCATTTCCCTTTCGGACCTCAGTTGAAAGAAGAATCCATGCTGTCCATTATATTCCTCTGTTTCTGTCATTCCTTTCATTGATCCATTCAACTCAGTCTACCAGTATCCTTTCATATACCCTAGCCATGGCAGGTCAACAAGCCTTTACAAAGATATAAAAAATAGTTGCTGCTAGGTATGGACCCTTAGTCTTTCCTACCCCTTTGAATGCCATGCCTGTAGGGGATTATCAAGAATTTATGCCTAAGTTTACCGGTGTATAAGGAGTAACAACTGAAGAGCATTTAGCGTCCTTTTACAGCTATGCTGATAACCTGGATATCAATGAAGAGGATGTTTGGATGAGGGTTTTTTTCCAAAGCCTAGACGGGGAAGCTAGAAAATGGTTTACAGAATTACCCCCTAGGTCTATTGCAGACATTGAGGCTTTAGATGATGTGTTCTTAAAACACTGGGGGAATAATAAAGATCTACTCTTGTATCATACTGAATTTGGGAACTTGCAGAGAGAAGATGGTGAGCTGCTGTATGAATTTAACATCATATTAATCATATGTACAACAGAATGCCAGCTGAAGTAAAACCCACCCCTGCTTCTGTTATGATTACTTATGCTAATGCCTTCGATTCTCAATTCTGCTTACTGTTAAGAGAAAGAAGATGTGCTTCTTTGGTTGATATGCAAACTGCAGCCTTTGAAGTAGAAGCAAACATCATTGCTGCAGAAAGACTCGAAGGAGATCATGAAAGGAGAAGACAGGGAGGTGAATCCTCATCATCCTCAGAGCCTGAGATCGATGAATTAGCTAGGATGATTGAGTTTTTAGCCTCTGAAGTTTCCAAACTAAAGGCTGAGTAGTATTTTGAAGAAGCAAGAGTTCCTTGTCCCTTTCCTCTTCCAACTCCAAATCCACATAGAGGAGCACATGAGCATTTGCAGATTTTGCAGAGAAACAGAGATACAAATGAAGATAAAAGGGTAAAGACCATTTGTCAAAATATAGTCATGGAAGAAGAGCAGCCTAAAGAAGACGAGGAGATCCATGGTTTGGAAGGTGCTCCTTTCCTAACCCGAGCTGCCTATGAAGAAGCATTATCCAGAGGTACTGCTTATGAGTTTGTTGTAGCTGCAGAACAACAAGCTTATCAGCAACAACAATCAGCAGAAACCACCTTCATCTTCCAAGAATCTACCCTTGATGCTAGCTTATCTTCACATGGCTATGAAGATTTGCAAAATCACCATCCTGCTTTTGTCCCCTGCCCAGTGATCAATAAGGGAGAGGAGATCTCCCTATCATCTTTTTCTTCTCTGCCTCTTCAAGTAAAAATCCCTCAAAGTTTCCCCCTGAACACTGAGGCAGAACAAAATTTAATGATTAAGGCTGAAACTGATTATCTCAGTCTTGATATTCTGAAACCTACTCAGATGGCCCCCACACAGACTGAAAGGGAAACTTATCAGATAATAGAGGAAGAGGATGCTCAGTCTTGGAACTCCTACTTGGATGTGGACTATTTCAAGAAAAATGAAGGAGCATAAAATGTCTTTGTGTTCCCTGCACAAGAATACAATGGTGCATCTTTCATATTAGTTGTGCAGAACACAGATGACACAGAAAAGTACACAGCAGCCATTGTCATTCAGCAGGTGTACAAAGGCTCCCATGAAGAACATCCAAGTAGGAGAGCACACAGAAGGGAAATGAAATTTGATCCATATTTACCTATTAAGCTCAAATGTCCTAAACTTTTTGAGGTAAAGGAACAAATAAATCCAGTTTTGCTGCTCTATGATGAACTGGTCAAGAGGAGAAGAAACTGTTTTGGTGGCCCATTAGTTGGCCAATTTTTGAATGATTATGTTGTCTAAGGTCCTTTGGCCTTAATGATTGTAAGCATTTTATTTACAAGTTTTAGTGTAGACCTAGTTTGACTCCATGCCCAATGGATACTAGGAAAATGTTTTTAAGCTGGTTTTGTATGAAGGCATTGGTCTGCAGGTTCATGAGACCTCACAGGGAGGCTCTCATCCCTAGAAGGAGCCAGTGTTAGCTCTGCTTTAAGCTTCAGCGGTTGAAGGTCAATTTTTAGTCTGGTGATGGGTTTATACCTAAAAGGAGCACGCTGCAGTCTTTTTACTTTCTTCCTTTAGTTTCCTCACACCCACCTAACCTTCGTTGTCTCTGTTTCTTCTTTGGAAATCTTTACTCCCCAGTTCCCTCCATTTTCCTACAAAACCCTTCGAAACCCCATGTAGCCCGTGCCTTCATTTGTTCCTCGAATTAACCGTTTCCCTGTCATAACAGTGGGAAACCTGTGTAATTAACCCTCCGCCTTGATCTCCACCGTCGATCGCCCATGATCCGATGGTCTCCACCATGTTTACCGCATGATTAAACCCCACGCACTTTCCTTGTCATCTGACCATCTGTTGCATGATCAGATCGCGGTTGCAAGCCCTGATCGCGTGACTTGCGCGCACGTTAGCCCGTGGGGGCGCTGGTTTTCATATGCCACGTGTTACAATTTTGTTGGATCGCATGAGGTTATACGAAAACCGCCGTGGGTCCATAGGCGGTGCGGGGAATACTGCTCCCCTCTCTAAACCGTTTTCCCGCACGTTAATGTGCATGCGTCTTCCGCTTCCGTCAACCATTGGATCTGCTGCGTCCAGATCCGAGGACCCTCGTTGCTTCGTCTATGTGTCCTCCCGATAACCCTCTTCACACAATCTCCACCATTGATTTTAATGATCAGACGACTCGGCTTCGTTCCGCTGTTTAATCTGCCTCTGCTATTTCGTCCGCGCCCATAGCCTGTTCTATGTTTCCAAAGGAAGAAGGCGGCCAGTATTTCAGCTCTTAGTGTAATAAGTCCTCAGTAACCACTTTTAAATGGCAGAATGGACAAAGGACAAAAAGGACACCCTCGAGGAGTTTGAGCATTTATCAGTGCTGGAGCATGTTCCATATTATACGTCACCTGCTCAGAGAAGGACAACAGAGCACCAGAAAAGGTCGATTTTTCCATTAAAGACAATCAGATCGTAGTAGAGGCCCTTTTCAGAGAATTAATGTGCTTGGTGGTCAGCTATGACTCTCCAGGCATAACCTGGCAAAATATCTTTATAATAAACCTCTATATATATCTAGAAGACAGATTGTAATGGGGATTGATGGTTGATGAATGTTATCTTGGTGTAAGGTTCAACATCTGGAGACTGTAACTACTATGATACCTGTAGTTTCTGGTCTTCATTTTCAGCTAATGCAAGCTTCTTTTGCTATTAATTTCTCACTTTCCACTTCTTCTTCTTTGTTCCAGGCTGTGCCTGTTATGCATTTATTCATGTGCTGTAGATGTTTAGCATTAGAGGGGCTGTCATCCCACCTCTATGTTTGAATCTAGCATGTATCATTGAATTTGTATGCAAGTTTCTGTTATTTTAATTCTAGAGGGCTGTCATCCTGTCTATGTATTAGGAAACATATTTACAGACCTTTTAACTGGTTGCAGCTGGCCATCACAGGGTCCTGTGCATTTACTGGTGTGATCAGTATTCTTCGTCATCACTTTTTCCTTAAACTGTGAGTAATTGGTGGTCTAAAGCCTTGTAGTCTGGGGGTGTTCACCCATGTCTAGGGTTAAACATAGTAGAAGTGGTTATTTGGCTTGAATATGCAACATTTCTTTCATTCATCCACCATTTTCCAACATTTATGTTGAGTTTGTAATGTTCCCGAGCATCTCTGATATATAACCTAGGAGAGTGTCTTGGGGTGATAACAGTTCCAGTGATGTATAGGGGTAAGAAACACTCTCATGGCATAGTGGTAAGGCTCTAGAGTATTGGATGGTAGGTTGCGGGTTTGATCTCGCCTTAGGCTATCCGACCCTTAACAAAATCTTGACCTACCACAAGGTGCCACATGGTGGCCTCTGGTTAGGCCACGTGGCATCCTCTAGTTGGACCACCACAACCAACCAATAAAAACACACCAATTCGCACATGTATAGGTCTGACACTTGGATGGCCAGGATTGGTCTATACGTGTCCAGTGGGCACGCTGACATCAATGGTACAACTACCCAATCAACAACCCAGTCAACCATCCTGCAAATCTTTTAGCTTTTGGGCCAAACAATCAGAACATCATAACTTTGTCATATGACATCAGGTTAAGGTGAAAAAAGTGTCATTGGAATAAAAAACAATGAAACCTTGGACTTGACACTAGTTTCGAAAGATTCAGGGCACTTTCATTTTTGAGCTAAATTTTGATCACCGAATCATACCTCCGCACTAGGAACTTTTGGACTCCAAAAGTTTACTTCTCCTAGTAAATAAAATGAGGCTGAAACTCAAAAATTTCCAAAAACTCAATCCTTAATGCTCTATTTCAATTGGTTCCCTTCAAGCTCCAATCAAGGTACTCCACCTATCTTCTGCGTGAAGATCTTACCGTCTTGTTAAGAATCGAGTGACAATTCTTATCTCTAGCAGGAACAAAAATATTGATGAGTGGAATATGAACATTCTCTTTAAGCCCATATTTCACGACTCAAACTACTTCATCTTGAAGTTCTATTGTTGAATACAAAATTGATTTTCCATCCTGGAAATCAGAATCAATTTGATGCCTGTCATGCATTGATTCAAACTTTGTTTTACTATCCTCAAACTAAGTTTGTACATAAAAGTACACTGTATGCAAAAAATCAATGACACAATTGGATTTTCCTACAAAAACATAGTCATTTCTTCTACTATATTTAACAAAGATTCTATCCACAACAAGCTTCATCTTGAACACTTGTATCGGTGAGTGCATGACAAAAATGTAGACAAACTTGGATGACAAACACTATACATCCTAAAATTCCTTAAACATTTGGACTTATTAAAAGTCCAACACATAACATGTTAATGAAAAACATACTTGTTGCACATATTTATTATTATTGTTCAATTTACAAAAGTACCCAAAAATAGGTAATGACAACAATAAGGTTTTACAATTTACAAAGCAACAAACCATACAAATAGTCTACCAAATCTTTGCCTCTCCTAGGCTTATGGGTTCTCTTTCTGCATCTATTCCACTTTGAAGGTTGCCTTAGGAATGCTGCGGGTCCTCTTTGCCACCTCTTGCTTCCCTTGCATTGGTTTGCATAACCTCTTTATCCTTCTTGGGATGAAGCTTTGGATGTAGTTTCCAACATCTTTCATTCCCATGCCCATGCATGTTGCAATGGGTACAAAAGTACTTTCTCTTGCTCATTGAGAAGGAAGTCTTCAAATGTGAAGGAGGTTCTTCATACTTGATGCCAAGAATTTGCTCCATTATTTTGACCATCACCATGCGTTGCTCACAAACAACCACACAATGGTCAATTGCATCACAAATAGTGCAAGGATACATGTACTACAAATGATCAAAATTACCAGCATTTAGAAAATTCCCATGAGATTTATACCTATCTCCAGGGCTGCAACTTTGACGATATGGATAGGACGATGACATGCAAGGTCCTTTGAAGCATTTATCTGTCTTAAGAGATAAATTAACATTATCACCACCTTCTTGGTGTGACATATCATCCTATGATGATTTCTTTACCTCTAGCCGTTTAGAGAATTATCCAAACTCTCTTTGACCATATCCCAATCCTTGATATCTTGGTCTCTCTTTCACTATAATAGGATTTGTGATCCCTTGGCCATTGATTCTGAGGCCTCCTCCTTCATAACCCATATGATATAAAAACTTCATACCAATGCCTTTAGTATGTTGTTCACATGTTGCAAAAGATGTGTTATTAACATAAACATAAGGATTTGGACTTGACATGTTGATTACCTCCTTGGACTTGCCACACATATTTTCTTTTTTAGATGCTGATGACGAGTTGGAAGATGACTCAAGCCATCCAATTTTACCAATAAGCATATGATGAGAATCTTTGAGATGTTGTAAAAATGCACATGCATCATTCTCCACATAAGGTCCGTAGTCTTTGTTTGAACCATGCCCACATATTGGCTTCACTTCGGAGGTATCCTTTTCTGTCACTAGAGTGAAATCTCACCAACTTGTTCCTCAAGCACTTGTTGCAACTGAATGTGCATATGCCTCTTCTCCTCTTCAACAATTTCAAGAATTCTTCTTAATTCAACATTCTCCATTCAAAGAGATAGGTTCATGTCCTCTAGCTCTTAGAGAGTCTCGATATTCTTTCCCATTATTGCAACTTGGTCAGAACTAGCTATGATACCAATTGATATGAAATTGGAGGATAACTTCTCCTTCCTAAAAAGTGATCATCCTATGATGCTTTGCAGGTAAAAATGGGTCTGATGAAAACACAAGTTTTAAAGGTCTCTTCAAGGTTAATGAGTTAGTTTACATTGAAATTCTAAACAAGCACATATCATCATTTATATCATAAAGGCATTCAAGAAGAGAAACAACAAAAAATTTGGTGACAAAGTTCACCCATCTTGGGCTACGTATCCGAGCCTGCTAACACAACTAGACCGCTCCATATATTAAGTGAAGAAGAGTACATAAAGTTTTCTGACAATATGAGTGGCTAGTTTCTCCTTCAAGGAAACGTTCTCTTGCAAAGAACTCTCACTCTAAAAAGCATGAAAACTTACAGTAAATCATGAAACCATCATTAAGAAAAGGGTTCTCCTATAAAGACCTAGTACTCCATCTGAAAATGAGCATACAAGTACTACAATTCCATATTCAAGTATAAAAAGAGAGATTTCCTCAATAAGACATAGTGAGAAAAGACAAACATGATTTGTACCATACAAGTCACAACTGCTGCAGTAAACATCTAAAGGCTAGAAAACCCCTACAAGGTCCTCTCCATGCTCAAAAGCCTTCAATAACTGCTCCAAAACACTGATTGATCATGACACCCATGGAATCAAACTTGCAAAAAGTCTATTCAGATGTGCTCCAATCAGGAAAGAAATTCTCCATTGGATCCAAAATGTCAAAAAGCCCCTATCTAGACTCTTCTTGAGCTCCAAAAGGCTAAAAACTCATCAAGTTATGGCTCTCCCAAGTTCTGAAACTTCCTCTATTATTCGTCCTAGAAATTGGATAATCTGTCTAACACAGCTACAAATCCGCCTTGTTTTCCATTGTGGAGGCTACAAATTCAGTCGTCGAAGGTGCGATTTGTTGGACCACTAAAATTTCCAATAACCCTTATGTAGAAAATTTTGGTCACGTGGCCAATGAGGCCGAGGGCTTGGCCAACGACCCGCCCCCGCCGACCTAGGCTCCTTTCCCTTTGACTTATGGTCACATGGTCTTTAATTTTGCTGGGGGCTAGAGCTAACCACCCTCTCGTACCCGAAAGCCCTCTTCGCGATGCACCAGGGTCTTTTGAGTGCCCATATGCCCAGGGCCTAAGCTTATTGCCGCTCCCTGCTGTAGCACTTATTTCGATAGCGCTCTGTTTTGTGGAGTTTTATATGACCAGGGCGTGGGTTGGTCCCAAGCCCCCATCCACCAATGCTCCATTGTACTTCCACCTATGGTCTTGTGGAGCCCTTATGACCGGGGGTTGGGATATATTCCTAGCCCCACACCTTTTGCGTCGAGGGTCTTGTAGATGGCATGTGATCGAGAGCCGGGGTTGATTGCCCGACCCCTCCTCCAAAAATGTGCCGAATGAAAATTAAAATAGCACTGGTGATGTATTGGGGTAAGAAACACCCTCATGGCGTAGTGGTAAGGCTTTGGAGTGTTGGATTGTAGGTCACAGGTTCGATCCCACCTGAGGCTATCTGACCCTGAACAAAATTTTGGCCTACCACGAGGTGCCATGTGGCGAACTTTGGTTGGGCCACATGGCATCCTCTAATCGGACCACCACAACCAACCAATAAAAACACGCTAACTCGCACATGTATAGGGATGCCACTTGACATGACAAGATTGGTCCATATGCACCCTGTGCTCATGCTGACATCAGTGGTACAAATGCCCATTCAACAACCTAGTCAGCAACCCTGCAATTTTTTTAGCTATTGGGTCAAACGATCAGAACATCATAACTTTGTCATATGACATCAAATCAAGGAAAAACAAGTGTTGTTGGAATTAGAATGACGAAACCTTCGACTTGACGCTAGTTTCGAAAGATTTTGGGCACCTTCATTTTTGAGCTAAATTTTTATCACTGGATGAAAGGTGATAGAGATAATAGGAGGAGAACCACAAGGTATGTGTGTATTGTAGATGGAATAACTGTTAGTTGGGTTTCAAAGTTACAATTTTTTTTTGCACTTTCAACAACGGAAGCAAAATATGTTGCTGCTACAAAAGCTAGTAAAGAAATGATTTGGTTACAAAGGCTTATGTATGATTTGGGAAAGAAGTAGGAGATGGGAAGGTTATACAGTGACATCCAGAGTTCCATTCATCTAGAAAAACATCAAAATTTCATTGCAAGAATAAACATATACAACTCAAGTACCATTTCATAAGGTGAGTGTTGGAAGATGGATAGTTCAAGATGGAAAAGGTACACACTAGCCATAATCCTGCATATATGTTAAAAAAAGTTGTAACCAGGGAGAAACTAAGATTGTGCTCAGTTTCAATTGGTATTCAAGTATGATGATGAATATTAGAAACAATCAGGTCCAAAGTGGAAGCATTTTCCAGCAAGTGAAGCAACAATGGAGTTGCTATAATAAGACTCCAAGTGGGAGATTGTTGGGCGTGGAGCCTGATTATCTTCCTTATTGTTTAGAGGTTTTTGTTTCAGTTACATTGGATCCTTGTTCATAACAGGGAGGAAACACTGCTTGTTTAATCACCGTCAAGAGGGTCGAGGGGGGGGGGGGGGGGGGGGGGGGGGGGGGCGACAATTCCCCCGAAGCTAAAAATAGATGAAAAATTTCCTTGTAAAATATTGTAATCCGTAGTCAATCCAGGCCATTCATTAAGCAAATGATCTGATGATAGAAGTTATGTTAATTTATGGTTTTTTTCCCTAGAAGGAAACCCTTATTTTATATGAGGGAATTGTATTATGACTGTGTATGATTATTTTGAGTGAGAGAGAGAGAGGAGGCTATGTGAGAGCGAAGAGGAAATTACAACGGATCTGCTATAGGTTCTATCTCTTAATTTTGTTGGATAATATAAAAGGAAGGAATGGATGTTTCTCTGTGGATGTAGCGCAAATTGGGTGAACCACTTATATATGTGTATCTCTTGTTTTATGCATTTTTGCATTTGTCTTTCTGCAATATTTTGTGTATTTCATTGCCCTGTTAATTAATTTCTAACTTGTGATACTTTACAGGATGCTAAAAGATTCGTTCCTTCCAAGAGGGCCTTTAGGGAAAGAAAGAAGGCTTGCAGGTACCAAGGGTACATTGTAGCTATGAGAACTATCATCAAGGCTGATCCCTCCACATTTGAAGAAGCAGTGGAATAACATATTTGGAAGGATGCCATGGTTAAAGAATATGAATCAATTATGAAGAATGATGTATAAGATATTGTTCCAAGAACAAAAGGAAAATCCATTGCCACTTTAAAATGGGTGTACAAGATCGAACATGGAGCTGATAGAAGCATTGAAAACTACAAGGCAAGGTTCATGGATAGAAGTTTCTCCCAAAAAGAGGGAGAATATTATGACGATATTTTTGCACCAGTTGCCTGCTACACCACTATTAGATCAATTGTTTCACTTGCTGATAGTCAAGGATGGACCCTTCATCAGATGGATGTAACTTGATGATGTTTCTTCATGGCATGTTACAAGAAGAAGTCTATGTTGGGTAACCTCACGGATTTGAAGAAAAGGACAAGAAAACTCATGTATGTAGGTTTAATAAAGCATTATATGGTATGAAGCAAGCTCCTCAAGCTTGGTATGCCCACATTGACAATTATTTGGTAAAGCTTGGTTTTAGAAGAAATAATGCTGACCCCAACCTCTATCATAAGGTACTCCAAGGTATGCCTTTGATTTTAGTTTTATATGTTGAAAATATATTCTTGATAGGTAGTAAGCCTATGATGATTGAGTGTAAGAGGGATTTGGCCTCCAATTTCAAGATGAAAGACCTTGGCATGATGCATTACTTTTTGGGATTAGAAGTTTGGCATATACCCGGAGAAAATTTTCCTTTCTCAAGGAAATTATGTTGTGAATTTATTGGAAATATTTGGTATGAAAGAATGAAAGTCCTTGGACACACCCATGGAGATGAATTTCAAGAATTTATGCAGAGATGTTGTTGGACCCATCTTGGCTAACCCTTTATAGTATTGTCAACTGATTCGAGAATTGATGTTTCTTATGAACACTCGTTTGAATATATGTTTTGCAGTGAACACCTTGAGTCAATTCATGACTGAGCCACATCGTACACAATGGATTGCTGCCAAAGACATTTTGAGATATTTGCATGGGATGATCAATCTGGTTTTGAGTTATACTACAAGTGATGCTCGACTGCATGGTTACAATGATGTTGATTAGGATGGAAACATTATTGATAGGAAGAGAAAATCTGGATGTTTTTTTAGCTTGGGATCTATCATGATATATTGGATGAGTAGGAAACAAAAGTAAGTAGCTTTGAGCACAACAAAGGTAGAGTATATTATTGCTAGCATGGCTAGTTGTGAGGTGGTCTAGTTGAGAAAGATATTGGAGAGTTGTTTGAGCAGGTATTGGATATGACAATGATATATTATGACAATAAGAGCGGAATTCGATTTTTTCCGTATTCCATGAAAAGTCCAAGCACATTGAGATATTATATCATTACATATGTGACATGGTACAGAGAGGAGCCATGATACTCTTTCAGATATCTAGTGATGATGATGACATACATACTCACCAAGGCTTTGCCGAAAGGGAAGTTCTTGATATTTAGAGAGAAACTTGGATAGATGGATGTGACCCTCCTATGTAGCGGTCCCGACTGATAGAGGACAATGAGTTATGCTATTCCCCCTACCTAAGCTCCTAGGGTGTGGAATTCTGATGGAGAGCTCCTAGGGTTGAGGGAACTCTGGAAAATAAGAGAGTTGTGATCCTCATCTCTTAGTGGGTAGTATCCTGCCTATTGTTTGACAATAAGATAGTTGATATCCTTACCACATGGTAAGTAACATCCTTCCTATTTTCATCTTTGGGACTTGACATAATATACCCTAGTTGACATCCTACACACAAGTTGGGTTCATAGGGATTGTTCCTCCCCATCTAGCCAATGGGTTGAGGTGACTTAGGAGAGTTGTGATCCTTACCATTCATGGAAAGTGGTATCCTACCCAAGTGACTTGCGATAACTATGATCCTTACCTCTTGGTAAGTAGTGTATTGGCCAAGTGAGAGGATGTAGGTGTTCTACCACTTGACCCTTTAGGAAACTGACGGGAAGATCAAAAAATAATAGTGTAATGCCACCTCCCACATTTACCCACTTTCACCAGCCTTCTAGGGTAAACATGATCGAAGGGCTACTATGACATGAATCAACTCCCTAGGTACAATTAAGGAAGTGGAATCGATAACCTGAAACTTTACTGACTTCCCTTAGGTGCTATAGGACCCCCTAGGAGATAAAAAACCACTCCAGGTGCCTAAACACTGATTTAACTTTCCTTTTTAGTGATCTAGAGCCCTAGTTTCTTTGATGACAAGGAGTAGCGAATGTAAACCCTCTAGTCAGTTTGATGACCCTGTGTCCCAATGACTACAGTCTAGATTACCTAGTTCTGAGCTTGCAACCCTGAAATATAACCCACCTTTTTAGGGCCTGTGTCTCAACCACTGTCCATGACTTAATGAGACTTTCATAAGTGATAGATGACACAAGGACAAAGCCTTTAACACAAAAATAGGCAATAACTTGACCTAACTAGGCCTAACCATGAAAATCATTCCATCAAACACATAATGAACATGAAATGTGTAGGTCATGATTGCATATTTGAGCATAGAGATCTAAAACTTATCTAAGAATAATAAATAAGGTCTAATTCCCTCTCATAATATCTATCATAGCATCTATTAGGTCATGCATTCAATAACCATTCATTTACCAACCAAAACATGATAAAAGCCATAACTTGAATCTAAAATAAAACCATGCATATAACCAACTTATAACTAGAATAATAACAATGATAGTACAACCATTAAGCCACATCTTAACAAGTACATTTACTCCTAAAATACAAGAGGAAATTAGCTCTTATTAACATATGCAAAAGACGACCAAGTCAGGGACTTCCATGTACCACTCGACTATAGATTGGGCTGAACCAAATATTTATTTCAACCAATCACCCCCGTACCATATTCCAAGCATGAATGTGGGATCTCATGGGATAAAAAATTACATAAACAACCAAGGGAATCCAAAGAAAACCACCTCCACCCTCGGACTACCGTGATCTCACCTAAACTGATACTGATATCACAAAACCAAACTAGGCTTGGATGCCTCATAATTCCTTTACCATCCCTTGAGGAATTTTCCTGTCTCCACCCATCTGTTGAGGGTTTCTCGGAGAAGACCATATCCACCCCCAACCCTTGGGATTTTCTTGAGACCTCCTCACCCAGCTTCAAAACCTTCCAAAAATCTAAAGCTCAATTTAAGAATGAATCCCACCACATCATGGCTATCTAGAAATGGTAAGGCAAGGCTAAAACCACCGTCAAACCAGGAAAAACCCATGCCAATGACAACAAATGAACCAAATAAACACATGTATATACCATGTGTGAGAAAATCAGTTAGGAAATTATACATGAAATCTGTTACCTGTAAGTATTCTCGCTGAAGCTGCTTGATCCAACTTTCCTTTCTTGAACCTCACTTTCTTTTGCTTTCTTGTTCTTTCTTTGCTTGTCCTTGCTTTCATTTACTTTCTTGCTTGCTTTCTCCTCTTGGTGCTCTTCTCCTCTTTGATAACAATTCCAAAACTGAACTGAAAAAAGGCCCCAAACTAATGCTATGATGTCCTTTTATTATTGATGCCTCTAATTTATTCATTTATCCTCATTTTCCTTCAATTTCATCCTCACATGCAACTTGTGACCTTTCATCTCCCTTTTCTTCTATTCTCCTTTATTTTCATAAATAAAATTCCAATAATGCCTTCTTTCCTTTTCAAAAATTTTCCAATGCCTTTGCTAATTTCCCCTTAGCCATAATAAACAAAAAGTGATGCCCACAAGGATGTTTTTCCCAACATTCAACTTGGAATACATGTCCCATGACCTTGGTCTTATTTTTACTTTATTAAGTTTATTACATGAAATTTTAACCCAGGGTTGTTACAGATCCCTTCCCCTTAGGGGAACATCGTCCTCGATGTTCTATGAGAGTTATAACCAACAAGACTGCTAAAACCAAAACATACTTCCCATGGAGCTTTATAGCCTAGCTTGTTGAAGTATTTATAATAACATACTGCTGAAAACATGACAAACATATTGTTTACTGGAGATTTATAACATAGGTCATTACAATATTGATAATAACAACCACATATATACTCATGCACATTTTCTTTGACGAACAAATAATCATACTATCTATAGATCTTTATAACCACAACTCGATACCTTATTTAAAATAATACACACATATACATATATGCAAATTTTCTTTGACAGGCAAATAAAAGGATACGATGCCTGCATTAGTAACAAGGGAATCTAGAGGTTCACACCTCCACCCTCAAAGTAATGCCAAGATTCACCTCCTTCCCAGGAAGTCCAGAATCCACTACCAAAGTAAAACCTGTATCCAATGTCCAACATTATGATCCTCACACTACCTGTTCCCTTAGTAAACAATTACTGGCTCATTGTTCTAGAGCACACTCCCAATGTGCATCTCATTCTGCCTGGCAATGCTCATGAAAAAAAATGCATCCCACGACCTTACCTTCTTTGCTACACAGTCCCTCAGGCAATTTGGTCACCCCCTTCTGTGTAGTCACTCACCTTCCAAGTTCCCTGACATCCCTTTTCCTAGGCGATCCATCCTTTCGAAAGGTTTCCTTGCATTGAAAGGTACAAAAACCAAGTCACATCCCTGCGTCAAAACCATTGTACCGGCCATAACATGCTCATGAAAATCAATGGACACTAATGGGTACCAATGTCCCACAATGGCCCTACTCCTGAAGTGCTTTACCAACATACCTTTGTCTTTTCTAATTTATTTTGTTGTTGCTGCTAATTCTTGTAGTTAGTTTCAACCATCCAAACCGGGCATTTTCCATGCTTTCCTATACCAAGCACATAATTTCCATTAGACTAAAATAAATTGGAATAAATTCAAATCATACCTCATTGGTAACTCATCAATAAGGTACACTTGCATTCCTGTTTACTTCCTATCACAACAAGTCAAACTATCTCTTCGATCAAATCATCATGTATAAACATATAACATCTGATTAGCTCAAAACTTAACCGTCATAAATCAAATCATAGATCACATGTAACCATCATAAATCATAATCATATTCATAATTAAATCTAAAATAAAATACCGATACTTATATTTCAATTAGTTCTTTGCTTCTACCTTTGTTAATTTGTTCCTTTCCATACACACACTGAATTAGTTGCCAAACTTGAAAAGCACCTAGTGCCTTCTCTTTAATTAACAAGGGAATCAAGAGACTAAACCGCCTCCTCCCTCAATATTAGCAACAAGGGTATCCACAGACTAAACCACCTCAACCCTCAATATCAACAAGGGTACCCCAAGGCTAAACTACTTCAACCCTCAACATCAACAATAAGGGCATCTAGAAACTAAACCTCCTCAACCCTCAATAGTAATAACAAATCCTAGAAAATCCAATATATTCCTATCCCATCATATTGTGCAACACATACACATACACAATGTACAACACAACACATACACCTACAACCGATGTACAACACGACACATACACCTGCACTCGATGTACAACATGAAACATACACCTACACCCGATGTACAACACCACACATACACCTACACATGATGTACACCACAACACAATACATACACCTACACCTGGTGTACCATGACACATACACATACACTAAATGTATAACACAATACATAGACGTACACAGAGTACAACACAATGGATACACATGTTGCATTGAAACGATTACACAATACCGTAACACAATAACACATATACACATCATAACATGTACGGCATGTACACAATACCATATGTAAAATAGCACCATGTGTACGTGTTCACAACACCACCTGTACAATATGTACATAACAACACATGTGCATAACACCACCTGCACAATGTGTACACAATACCACTTGCACATAACACTGCATGTACCACATGTACATAGAACCACATGCACACAACACCTCATGTACAAAATTCACACCACACCATATGTACACAACACCACATATACAACATGCACACAACACCATAAGTACACAACACCACACATACAACATGCACACAACATTAAATGTACACAATACCACACATACAACATGAACACAACATTATATGTACACAATATCACATAACACTATAGGTACAACATGTACAATATATACACAACAATAGTAGTTCATATCCAGAGACCACACTGTCTCTACCAGACAAAGTTGCTTCTAATGTCTTTCCACCATCTATGCTTGTCCCAACATGCCACAGATCACACTGCTTTCATTCCACTGATATACCCCTCCACATTACCTATCCATAACATAAACATAGACATAGTATAAACACATAATATCAAATATTATCCACATGATACTAACCTCATATTTTTGTCAGGGCTACTCTTCCCACTTGATTTCTCATAATACTAGGAACCTCTTCATTCCATTCACCTACATAAGCAATCATTCCTCCACAAGAATGATCCCTGACAACCCTGTCAGACAATGGTATACATACATGCATATATATACATATAAACACTAGCATAAAGAAATCATGATCCCCGACGACCCTCTCAGACAATGACATACATACATACTATTGGCATTGTAGTATTGGCATTGATGTCAACATGGTCATGATGCTGTAGTTGAGTTAAAATTTGGTTGATTGTGTTGGCATTGACGTTAACAGTATGATGTCACTCATGTTGGTTTGTGTTGGCATTGATGTTGATCAAATGATGGCATTGATGGAGCTTGATGGTAGCATGATGGTATTGGAGGAGTTGGCATGTGCATTGATAGACATGTCATGATGATTTGTTGATGCTGCAAGATAGTTGGATGGTGCTACTATAGGTAGAGGATGTTCTACATGTTGATCATACAGATCTACATGTGATAGAGATGGTTCACGACACACTAGTTGAGTTGTCAACTAGGTATTCATTAGGTCTTCATGTCTATGCTTATGAGGATGAATTTTGGTAGTGATGTGATGGCTTGATGATGGTGCTACTAAGGTGTTTTCAGGTCTGTCAGAGGTGTTGCATGTTGTTCAAAGTTTTGCTGGAGGGTGGAGGACTTGTTGGCACAATTGCAAACCTTGTTTGTTGGCCCTTGTAGGTCAACTTGGCAGT
Source organism: Pinus tabuliformis (assembly GCA_031772625.1). NCBI lineage: Eukaryota > Viridiplantae > Streptophyta > Pinopsida > Pinales > Pinaceae > Pinus > Pinus tabuliformis. Next base: position 512,525,516 of record CM062815.1, read on the forward strand.
AACACTTGGGAGGCATGTTTGATCTACTTGAAGATGTGTCAGAGGAAATGTCAGAGGTTTGGATGCTAGTATAGATGTTGGAGAAGGTGATCCAATAGGTGGCAGAGGTTCTAAGCTAAAGGCATGATGTTTTCCCTCATCTTTAGCCATAGTCACATGGAGCCAAGCCTATGGGAGTGGCTGGAAGGCTCCAGTCATTGGAAAAGAAGCCTAGGGGAGTGATTATAGACCCTAGTCACATGGATCTTGTTTCATGCACGTAACTGAGGGATTTGACGAGATTTTCTTCGCATTCCTTGTTCTGTTCGGAAGGAAATTAGTTTGCAAATTCCTAGAGGCTTCCATATTTTTTTTTTAAAGTCATAAATGGTTTTTAAAATTCCTCTCATCATGTGAATGCATTTAGTGCACTAGTAGTGACCCGACTTGGTCCAATTTGTGCACCTTTGATCCTAGACCCAAGCTCAATTTCTCCCTACATGTTTTATATAATTGATCTTGGAGCTATGTGATGGTTGATTGCGAGTAGAAGAAATGTGTATGTGAGTGAGAAGGCTACAGAGAAGTAGTGTATGCTTCAAACCTATTGGAGAGTAGATTTAGTCTATGAGCATTATTTGCTGCATAATGAGAAAATATGAAGCATGATTTAGTATATATCAGATTTGAAGTTGCTGGAGTAGAGATTGTTTGAAGAGTTTATGTATGTTGTTGTGCAGTGATTTTGTTGGTGACCTTCACACTTAATTTTGCAGGAGTTGCTATTACATTTGGTGCATAGTCTTAGTGTTGTATGTTGCTAATTGTAGTATGCAACAATTATATTATGATGTGAGAGCTTGATATATGTTGGTATCAAATTTATTGTGGCCACAATTTTTCTATTGGAGAGCACATGTTTTTGTGGATTTTGTTTTATATTTGATTTGATGATAACTTGCTGCTGAGAGCATGTATGCAGAGTTGATTTCTTGTTGAGCATAGTGTCATGGATCCAGTTTGAAAATAGATTAAAGGAGGTCCACATAATGGTGAGGAGCAGTGACTTCAGGAATGTGGAGCAGTGATATCGAAGCTTTAGTGAAAGGAACAAGTTTCTCATCCAATGGTTGTTGGATAGTCCAATTAGAGTTGGGTGAGGATCATTGATCGTGGTGTCCAGTCCGAAGATCTGTAAAGAACAAAGTCTTCTGAGCTGGTCAGTAGTATCAGTCTCCTAGCTGATGGGTGTTGGAATTTTGTATATGAGGCCGAGTCTCCATGTTGATGGGAGTCAAAATGCTATGTAAAATACCAATTGCTTGACTAATAGAAATTCATAATAGAGCAACAACAACGAGGATGTTTTTTCTCCCAGAAGGGTTTCCACTAGAAATCTTGTTTCTTATGTGTGCTTGATGTGATGTGCATGTTTATTGTTTTATAGTTTCTTATGGTTTTCATTTATGCTTATATGATGAGCATTAGTGAATCAATAGTGTGACTTGTATTCCAACAAATGGTATCAGAGTGGGGCTCTTGGTTGCAACTTGATCACTAGAGAGTAGATCTTGGTTTTGTTGGTGGATTTTTTTTTTTTTTTTAATGTCTCTCCTCACTGCTGCAAATTACAAGGTATGACAAAAAAATGTAAAATCTCAATTATTATATTGTGGATATAACATTTGGAGAGTAGTTTGTGAAGGTTGTGGCAAGGATCCAATTACAGATGAAGTTTTGCAACATGATGCATAAGCAAGATTCATAATCTATAAGAATCTTCAAGATGATGATATGAAGAGATTAGTGGGTTTGAAACATGCCAAAGAAATGTGGGACAAACTAGAATCCATATTTGGTGATGTTACCAACGAAAATAAGGAGAATGAGAAAAAGAGAAACAAGAAGAAGAATAAGAAGAAGGGCCTTCAAAAACAAGAATCTCAGCCACAAGAGTCTCATTCTTCCATTGCACATGATTTAATGGATGATGAGAAGAGATAAAAAAATAATGAATCCAAAGGTATAAATGCTAATTATTTTCTTTTGAGATACAATTTTGAGGATTTAGATTTAGATCATGCTGAAGCACATTGTGGAGATGAGAATGCTATTAAGACTCTTAGGTATGAGATTTATAGGCTAACAACTGCATGCAAGGATCAAGAAAAAATATTGTAGATCTGTGATGATAAGGAGGCCAAACTCAAGGAAGAGATTGCGAGCTTAAACATTAAGTTGGAAGAAGAAAAAAAATTGAGGAAGGCATGAGGAAGTAGTACAAAGTGAAGGAAGATGAGTGTGAAATATTATAAGCATAAGTGGTTTCCTTGAGAAAGCAGTGGAATATGGAGAAGAGTACTGTGGCCTTGGATAATTTTCTTGAGATCCAAATATCACCATAGGATAAATTTTGTCTTAGATTCAAAAGGGTGAATCTAGTTTGCATGTAGGTAAAAACACCAAATAAGAACCCAAGAAACCTATAGCAAACAATAATAGCAACAAAAGTGAGATCCAAGGATACAAGAACTAGATCCAACAGCTAAATAACAAACAAAAGAATTAGCAGTAGAAAAATAAGAAGAACCAATAGCCGATCAAGAAACAAAACCAACAACAAAGAACAAAATATCATGGAGCTCTTACATTCAGAAGATATTTTTCTCCTAGAGATGATTGTGATAGATTTGTAAGGTTTCAAAGGAATCAAAGTCCTTTTGTTCCTTTTGTGCATAATGTGGAGTGATACAACTGCCACAAGTTTGGGCATATTACAGCAAAATGCTGGAGCAGATCATATAGACCACATCAATAGAGATTTCAACAATATCAGTAGCTAAGGAGAATGGCTAACAGGTATACTTGTGATTTTTATGGTTATTGCTACTCATGTCACTTGTTTAGACATAAGATAATAGATTGCAGGTCTAACCAGTGGAGGAGAAGCACATTTCATGCAAGATTTAGATATAGCATGAGCAAGAGAAGAATTGATCCTCTTGGCCATGTGGAGTGTTATATGTGCCATAGATTTGGCCATATGGCAAGAGATTTCTCCCTGCCCCGTCACTCAAGGAAAAACCGTCAAAAGCATTAAAAGCAAAGAGGATCTAGGACAAAACAAATGAAGAAAGGAAGGAAGCAAGTGAAGGAGGATAAGAAGCAGATCAAAGAGGAAAAGAAGCATCCTAAGACCATGTGGAAGAAAAAAATAGAAGCAACTCTTCAACTAGTGAAGAGCATCCCCTCCTGCAGTCCATGGTTATTTCTTGCATACTTATAGAGGACTGCAGATCATGGGAGGTGCACAACCTCAGGGGGAGCATATGAGAGTTGTTGCAAAAACATATGATGAGTTCATTGAACCTCATGCATAGTCAGGTCCATAGGATCAACCTATCTTATTGGAGGTATATTGAGCTCAGGGGGAGTTATGCTTAGTATGGATTTACATGTGATATTTAGCATTATCTTCATTGTTTTTAACTCAGTCATTTGTGGAAGATTTATATGTGTTTTCATGAGTGAAAAAGAGCACATTTTCCATCCATGTATATGCTTTTGGTTTCCACTAACAACTGATTGAAAATATGTACAACCATGCATAGAAGGAGTTCATTGGCACATGATGCATAGAGATAACATGAGACATGGACCAACTGTGTGTAGGCTATCATATGATTATTTTACAACCATTTAGTTTCCATTGATTCATCATTATGTGTTGGTTGAGAGTCCAATCAATAGTTGTTGAGTCATCATGATGATAGGCTTCTTTTGGAGGAGTCTTATGGAGTCATATTGCAACCACATGTATGGGCTAATGATGATATAATAAGCATGATGTATTATGTTTTTGAGTGATTGGTCCATAGGAGATGAGCATAGCAGCTATATATTTTATTGAACATCTATAGAATGCTCATGGAGCCATGTACTTATGTTGTATGTATCATTGGGTCACTTAGCCATGAGTCATGAGGTCATGTTATGGTCCTATGAGTTATGTATGAGGTATTATGTCACTGCTAAATCCATGAATTTATCATGTATATGTCACTTGTGTCATGGTCATGTGGAGTCTCAGTCCATATGGTGCTTCTTTTTGTCAAAGGAAACATTGTTTGTAGTGGAAGCGGTCATTTCAGCCCAACAATTGGTATATCTACAACTTGGAGATAGCATGTGGTCAGGGGGAGCATTATTTGCTCTTATTACTTCAGCCATAAATTGTTTGCATTATGATCCACTTGGAGGTGTTCATGATGTGCCTCATGCTATGCTATGACAATTGGAATTTTTGGCCTCATGTGATGATATATTTTTGGCAATTGCTGCTATGTAGTTATGGGGGAGTGTGTGTGTGTTTGCCTCATGTGGATATTGATTCATATTATATGATGATGTTACATATGTTTATTATGGTTGCCTTATGATTGCATATTACTTCTTTCTAATAGAGGTTGATTGGTTAGTTTTCTTCTCTGGATGATGATTGGTACATTTGTTGCTTACTGTTTATGATATGTGGATTAGATGATTAAAGGCATTGTTGATCTTTGATATGCATTTTCAGCCATGTTAGTTGCTCCAATATATGTACTTCAGTTCTTGCTACCTATTCATATGGAATTGACCCTTTTCCATTGATGTCAAAGGGGGAGATAGTTTGGATGAATAGAGATCAACTTCAGAATTGCAGTTTCATTGGAGATCAACCTCACATGTTGTTGAGGTTGACATCAATGCCAAAGGGGGAGTTTGTTGGCACTGTAGTATTGGAATTGATTTCAACATGGTCATGATGCTACTATTTGAGTTGAGATTGGATTTATTTTGTTGTCATTGACGTCAACAATATGATTTTACTCATGTTGGTTTGTGTTGACATGTGTTGGCATTGATGGATCTTGATGGTAGCATGATGGTCTTAGAGGAGTTGGCATGTGCACTGATAGGCATGTCATGATGGTTTGTTGATACTACAAGATAGTTGGATGGTATTTCTACAGTTAGAGGATTTTCTACATGTTGATCATACAAATCTACATGTGATAAAGATGGTTCACAACACACTAGTTGAGTTGTCAACTAGGTATTCATTAGGTATTCATGTCTATGCTTATGAGGATGAATTGTGGTAGTGATGTGATGGCTTGATGATGGTGCTACATAGTTTTTTTTAGGCATGTCATAAGTGTTGTAGCTTGTTCAATTTTTTGATGGAGGGTGAAGGGCTTGTTGGCACACTTTCCAACCTTGTTTGTTGGCCCTTGTAGGTCAACTTGATAGTGACACTTGGGAGGAATGTTTTAACTACTTAAATATGTGTTATATGCCATGTTATAGGTCTTGAGGCTAGTACAAATGCTAGAGAAGGTGATCCAATAGGTGGCAGAGGTTCTGAGTTGAAGGCATGATGTTTTCCCTCATCTTTAGACACAATTGCATGGAACCAAGCCTGTGGGAGTGGCTGGAAGGCTCCAGTCGCTGGTAGAGAAACCTATGGGAGTATTTATAGGTCTTAGTCACATGGATCTTGTGTCATGCATGTGAATTAGGGATTTTATGAGATTTTCTGTGCATTCCTCACGTAATTCGAAAGGAAAATAGCTTGGAAATTCCTAGAGGCTTCCAGAATAGTTTGAAAAATTAGAAATGGTTTAAAAAAGTCCTCTCATGATGTGAATGCATTTAGTGCACTAGTAGTGACCTTAGTGGATTGATTTGGTCCAATTTTTCCACCTTTGATCCTAGTCCCAAGCTCAATTTATCCTTACATGTTTTATATACTTGATCTTGGAGCTATGTGATGGTTGATTGTGAGTAAAAGAAATGTGTATGTGAGTGAGAAGGATGCAGAGAAGTAGTGTATACTTTATACCTATTGGAGAGTGTAGATGCTTCAGTCTATGAGCGTTATTTACTACATAATGAGTAGATATGAAGCATGATTCAATATAAATCATATTTGAAGTTGCAGGAGTAGATATTGTTTGAAGAGTTTATGTATGTTGTTGGGTAGTATTTCTTTTGGTGAACTCCACACTTATTTCTGTAGGAGATGTTATTGCATTTGTGCATAGCCTTGTAGTGTGCAAAAATTATATTTTGATGTGAGGGTTTGATTATGTTGGTATCAGATTTGTTATGGCCACAATTTTGCTATTGGAGAGCACATGTTTTTGTGGATTTTATTTTATATTTGATTTGATGATAACTTCTTGTTGAGAGCATGTATGCATAGCTGATTTCTTTTTTAGCAGAGTGTCTTGGATCCAATTTGAAAATATATGAAAGGAGGTATGCATAATGGTGAGGAGCAGTGACTTCATGAAGGTAGAGCAGTGATATCGAAGCTTCAACGAAAGGAAGAAGTTTCTAATCCAATGGTAGTTGCATAGTCCAATCGAAGTTGGGTGAGGATCATAAATCATGGTGGCCTTCAACGTATGGTAGTCCATAGATCCATTGAGAATAGGGTCTTCTGAGCTGATCAATAGTATCAAGTCTCCTAATCGATGGGTGTTGGAATTTTTTATATGAGGTCAAGTCTCCATGCTAATAGGAGTCAACAAGCTATGTAAAAGATCAATTGCTTGACTAATAGAAATTCATAGTAGAGTAGTAGCAACAAAGGTGGTTTTTCTCCCATAAATATTGTGTCTCATGTGTGATTTATGTGATGTGCATGTTTATTGTTTTGTAGCTAATTATGGTTTTCAATTATGCTTGTATGATGCACGTGTTTAATGAATTGCTGCTAACATATGTGTGATTCAGTAATTGAAGTTTAAATTGATAAAAATTGTATACAAATCACATTACAGATTCACTCCCCCCCAAGTAGTGCTCAAATATTTCCAACACATACATGTATACATATATAAACATCAACATAATCATGATAACAACATAATTACTAGATATCATAAGGTCAAGGTTAAGAGAACTCCCTTTATCCATGCAAAACATGCACAACATTGAGAACAACAATTCCAAACATAGCCAAGGCGTCTGATGCCTTAGATCCATCTACTTCACCTTTCTTGTTACGTTTCTCATGACTATCTTGCCATCGATCATTTATCCTAATGGAGCCAATTGATCCAACTGACTACCATATTCTTGGCTTCAGCTTCCCTTTACTCATGCATTAGGCTCCATCTGAGTCTTGCATTACTTGTTGGTTTCATTCAACTCTTCTTGAGCCCCACTAACTTTCCTATTTCCCAACCAATTCCCAAGACCACAAAACATAAACAACAAGAACAAGAAACAATTAAGAAGAAAACCATGAAAAAAGGATAGAAATATGACACTACAAACAAAGTGGCATGGCCATGAACCATACACAAACAAAACTGCAAATCAAGTGCAAAAAATCACAAGGCAGTGAAAGAACAAAACTCCCAAAAAACAACTTGACTCAATCCCCATGGGTTCCTAATTCCTCCAAGGGAAAGCTCTTACTTGTTACCTTACCGTGTTGTGCCAAGCACGTTGCCTTGTAACTGGACACATCCATGGCATCTCTCAAGGGACTCCAATCCCCTTGATGGATCCAACTGTAACTAGAAACTAGCTAATATTCTATCAAATGCATGTTCATGAATGTAACACATATCCACATAGTGTCAGGCCAAATCAAGGTTAAGAAGAGTTCATGTATTCATGCAAAGCACTCATTAGTTTGGAATTGTAGCTTTGAAACATAGCCCAAGGAATTTTCACCCAATTACTTTATTTTACCTTTTTCCTTGTTGCAATTGAGTCTTATTATGTGTTATCATATCACCCAATTGTTATATATATAAACAAATCAACCGTTGCCTTGTCACACTAATTCCAAGCATGTTTCCCTACAACTATTTAGACACGTCAGTCACATGTTCTAAAGATCAAGACATCATCTTTGTTAATTTTGAAATCAACCTTTACCAAGACTAACATCCATGTCATAATCTACAATCAATTCACAATCATTAATCATAATACTAAAACTAACACCCACTTTTCACTGAAGTGCATATTAGTTGTCTTAGAGCATATTGCATTAGTACAACCATCTCTAAACAAGATCATTCCTTCATGAAATATTATAGACACGTACTCATTTCATGCAATTAATCAACCATTCAAATAACCTGTAAATATAACATGTTATATAAACCAAATAGACAACATAATCAAACTCATACCTTACGGTATATTAGGGTAGGCCATCACATCTGCACAAGTCAGTTCAGATTAGTATGACACAATATCACAAGTATATCGACTCATACCTAAATATCATAACCATAATCATCTGCACATGCCAATCTAGATTAACATGATACATAATAAAATCAATACCTTAGCTGCAATGACCATAATCATCATGCATATGACCGTAATGCATATAACAATGAGATATTATCATTCATGACTATCCGACGCACATGCATATGACCACACTGATCAAATAGCATCTATCATGCATGTAACCATAACAAAAATAAAATGACAAGTATATACATAACCATAATGTATATAACAACCATTAACTATCATCCCTGCATGCCAAACATACAATACATGTATGATGATCTACTCTTACCTCGAGGTATAGTGCTGCAACCTCACTATGATGATCTACATCCCCTGATCTATCGCGAAAAAATGTTAGCCTCATAACATACCAACTATATCATGATGACATAAAATGCATGTGATGACCACCATGATACATATCTAACCTGTTGGAAAATCGATAGAGACGATAGTTAAATGATTTTCCTCTTAATGGTATTAACTTGTGATGTATTCATTATTAATATTAGGTTTCTTAATTATATTTTCTTATCATCAATATTAATGCCAAGTAAAAAATAGAAGAGAACACAAGATAGAGGCGCACTTCTAGGGAAAAACCGCCCTAGAGGGGAAAACCCAATCACAAATTCTTCTTTCAGTAGATTTAAAAGATGATATGACCAAGACCCTTTCAATATAGACCCAAGACATCCTCCATCATGTCATCCTTGTAACTGTGAGAGCACCAAATCCTCATCACTGTGGTAAAAAAAAAATCATCTCATTGTGAGACCTTATCACTGTGGCAACACCGAAATCTTCTTCGCTGCATCTAGACCTTGACATTATAGAAAAAATGAAACCATCTAGTAATAGCAATGAACTGTGGATATTGAGATCATCCCTATGCCTAAACCGAGCTCCTATTGTGACACCGAAACATCATCTCTGTAATCCAAGATGCTCATTGTGATGTCACAAAAACTGTCTTAAGAACAATCCCTCTCACTATTATCACATCGAATCCTTCTTCATTGTATTTTCACTGAGGTCTTCACCATCATACTGTTATATTTGAAATGTAATTTTAGATATAATCTGAACCCATATTTAGAGATATATGCGAGATTGTTTTCTAGTCTGTGGAGCGAATTATAGGCGGGTATATATAGTAGTATGACCATACTAAATAAGTCAACATGCACCATGAAGATATGCGACTTTATTGTAGGCCGACATAAATCATTTTATGATTGTTTTCTTTGAGGCCGACTTGAAGGAGTCGTTGTGGAGACTGTTTTGATGATGATATTATTGAAGCCAATAGAAGGACACTTGATGGAGGATTCTTTGACCAATAAATAAATTAAATTTGACCCATATAACTAATCCTAGAGCCTACAATGCAGGCTTGACCTATACATTTGACCCAAGCATGAAACCCATGCTTTAACAAGTCAAATAAAATAATAATAAAATTATTTTCACTTTCTTTTGACAAATATATTACATTTGACTCAAGTAAAATAATGAAGACGAACCTAGTTACATTTTCCAACACTCCCTCTTAACTAGGGAGGTATTCATATTGTCATATAACCAAAGAGGTACATGAAAGATATCAAACCACATAATCTATGAAGAAGTTTAGGCACCACAATGCCATGGATTAGATTCCTGACCAGGGAAATCTATCCATTGGTATCTAAACAATTTAGGTACCATAATGCCATGGACTAGATTCATGACCAGGGAAATCTATCCATTGGTCTCTCAACAATTTAGGCACCACAATGCCACAGACTAGATTTATGACCAGGGAAATATATCCATTGGTATCTCAACAATTTAAGCACCACAATGCCACAAAATAGATTCCTAACGAGGGAAATCTATCTGGGTGGGAATAATATGGACTCAAGCTTTCAGCCTCTCTAGGTACCATCAAGCTTACTTGCTAACCATCAACCCAGAAATCCAGGTGTGTGTCAGAGATCAATGACCAATGCCACCCTTCCAACTTCGGGACCTAGACATCAACACAAAGTGTCAGCGATATGTCCTTCCAAGAAATGCTTCACTCACAAAGCCTCATCACCCCTTGACCCAACAGATCAAGGATAACCAATCTCCCCCAATCAAGTTGATTGGTATCCAACATGCTATGAAAATTTTTGAGAGATTCACCTGTATAAACACAACCCTAATCAATCATATACTTTCACATGTACATAATCAAAAACAAACCTTCAGGGTCTTCCAAACAACTTGATGTTGTTACTTAACTTTTCATAGTATGACTATCAACCGAATATCTGACAAAAGATTCCTTAATCATACACTTTCCTTTCCTACTTCTCATGCAACAACATATCCTCTAAAGTTCATTCTTCAATCAAAACCATGTTATGCCCTCCCTCTCAACTAGGGAGCATCTCTTTATCCAAACTCCCTCTTAATCTAAGGGAGATCTCTTCTATTCAGGCTTCCTTAGGGATATCAACTTCTTCTTTTCATCATCAGAGAATTTTTCATGGCTTCCAACCATTTCATCAGAGTTATCATCATCCTCATCATGCTTATCACATCAATGAGAATATTCACCATATTGAAGATTGTGTACCCGCAAAACTTATATAACAAGTACAACCAAAATTATAGAAGCATGACGTTAGCCATATCAAAAATTTTATAATAGCGAAAGCATTAGCAGAATTAGCAAGAGACTATTTTCAACTTCTTGCCTAGGTTTAGTTACAAGCCCTCAATCACATTCATATCTCATCGAGATTTCAAACTCATTATTCTAGGGTTCCAATATTATTTTAACGACAAGTTCCTTCATATAGCAAACCCTAGAAACAAATCAAATCAATGAATCTAGCAACTTTTTAGAATTCATGTGTTAGACTCCTCAATAAGATTTCATATATATCATAGATTTCATATATGAGCTTCAAATCAAAATTGATCACAACTTAACCGACATCATGATGAGCATCTACTAGAGTTTGATGTAAACCCTAGATTTCCAATTACAAATCCTCAGCAATCATTATAAAAATTCATAGATTCCAGAGTGTCATATCACACATACCAGAGAATTTAATTACTACTAGGGTTTAACTGCAAAACCCTAGATTTATGAAACATCATTATCCTAAAACATAAATAATCGCTAGGGCTTATTTCCAAACCCTAGTACTCATGACTATTAACACTCAAGTCAACAAATATATCTAGGAATTCATCAACATATCATAAGCACATATGTCAGGCAATGTTAGACATATATTGTCCTAGACCAAGATAGGGTTTCAACCAATGGACACATACCTAGGGTTTCATTCCTAGGATTCTAAATACATAACAAGGGTTTTTCCTATTGACCCAATCAAGCTCTAAAGATATATGGTTTCATAACATAACAAAGCAATCCCTACAATACCAAACATTTCAAAGGTTCGGGATTTCAATCAACACTATTTCAACCCTGACAAGTTATGGTTTTCATGAAATCCCAAACATGACATCATCAAAAAATTCAAACTTCAAATATAATTTCTCAATAACCCTAAGCAATTTTAGGTTTCATACATTAACATTAGCATACCCTTAGGTTAGGGTTTTCCATAGACCCTGCCTAGGGTTCTATAAAGTCAATTAAGAATATGAGGGGGGTAGATTTATCGAGAGATGAATCACCCTACACAAGAATATATATGATTCAAGATAGCTAGACATAACGATGTTAGTAATGTAACACAAACTTAAAAATAAGAGGATCATACTTTTAAGAGAATCTAGTAAGCCTGTAAAATTTGAGACATACCTGGAGATGTTCTTGGAAAACCTGGTAAGGATTTCTTGAAATGTTCTCTTTGTATTAAGCCATCATCCTTTATACATGGAGTACATACTTACAAGCACAACATGTGATACCAAGTATATGATTTAATATATTAAGTTATATCTTTTACATAATCATGGAGGATGGAATCCTATGACAAGTTGTTCATTCTTTCAATTAACAGTAGGGCCTTTTATTTGACATCCTAGATTCTTTGTAAACTCTATAAAGACAAGTATTAAGGTTCTAATATTGTGATTACTATCTTTATCCTATTTATAAATAAGGATCATTAGAGATAATAGGAATTTAAATGCTTATGAACATACATAACTTGTGAATTGCATACCTCTGATTTTACCTCTTATGTGTAATTTTGACAATACCTACTTAATTTACCTTAAGCTGGTCCCTTGAGCTTGTATTTGGATCCTTGATATATCTCCACAGGAAGTTGTGCCAAGTTCTATTTATTTAATGAGTGGAATAATAACACCATTGAGACCTTATCAAGAGCACCGAACTGCTGTTCCTGTGATATCATTGGAATGTCACCCAAAATTTGTAATAGCATCGAGACACTGTGAGAGTGTTACTGTAATAGCATCAAGATTTTCATATTTTGTTGACATAAAAAAAATTACAGTGTTGACAACACATAATCATTAATTGTGTGGTAGCACCAAATTGTGGTTAGCTTATCCTTGTAGTGCCACCGAAAATCTGAAGTGCCTTTTTCTAATTTATGAGTATTTGATGCGAATTCCTTACCCTTGTAATAGGATTGAACCTTTATTACTATGATATCAATATTGTGATAGAACCAAGTCTCATATGCTGTATTATTATCACTGAAATAGTACCAAGATATTGAATAACAAAGATTTCCTATCTGTAAAAACACTGAGATATAACCAAATTGTGTTCATTGTATCCATTTATCATTACAACAACCAATTTGAGCTTCTTTACGAGACTGTCTTTATGTGTTTGCATCGAGGATACTTTTGTGATACACAAAATTTAATCTTGATATTGATCTTCAATACAAACAGATCCTTACTGAGAATACTTCAAAAGTATACAAGTGACCTTGAAACTTCCTTTGACCTTGACCATAACTTTGATACCATGTTGGAAAATTGATATAGATGGTAGTTAAATGATTTTCCTGTTAGTGACATTAACTTGTGATATTTTAATTATTAGTATTAGGTTTCTTAATTATATTTTCTTACCATCAAGATTAATGCCAAGTAACAAATAGAAGAGAACACAAGATATAGGCACACTTCCAGGGTAAAACCCCCTTAGAGGGGAAACCCCATTCACAAATTCTTCTTTCAATAGATTCAAAAGATGAGACGACCAATACCATTTCAATATAGAACCAAGACATCCTCCATCAAGTCATCCTTATAACTGTGAGAGCACTAAATCCTTATCACTGTGGTAATAATGAAATCATCTCACTATGATACCTTGTCACTGTGGCAGCACCAGAATCTTCTTCACTGCATCTAGACCTTGACATTATAGCAACATCGAAACCATTTAGTAATAGCATTGAATTGTGGATATCGAGATCATCCTTGTACCTAAACCGAGCTCCTATTGTGACACTGAAACATCCTCTCTGTAATTTGAGCTGCTCACTGTGATGTCATTGAAAATATCTTAAGAACAAGCCCTCTCATTGTTATCACATTGAATCCTTCTTCATTGTATTTGCATTGAGATCCACACCATCATACTGTTATATCCAAACTCTAATTTTAGATATAATTTGAACCCATGTTCAAAGATATATGTGAGCTTGTTTTCTGGTCTATGGAGTGAAGTATAGGCAGGTATATATAGTAGTATGACCATACTTAATAAGTCGACATGAACCATGAAGAGATGTGACTTTATTGTAGGCCGACATAAATAATTTTATGACTGTTTTCTTTGAGGCCGACTTGAAGGAGTCATTGAGGAGGCTGACTTGATGATGATCTTATTGAAGCCAATAGAATGAGACTTGATGGAGGATGTTTTGAACTTGACTTTGACCCATATAAATAATCCTAAATCCTACAATGGAGGCTTGACCTATACATTTGAACCAAGCATTAAACCCATGCTTTAACAAGTCAAATAAAATAATAATAAAATTCTTTTCACTTTCTTTTGACAAATATATTACATTTGACTTAAGTAAAATAATGAAGACTGAACCTAGTTACATTTTCCAACATAACCTACTATGCATGCATAACCATAACCACAAAAATAAATGTATAAAAACCATATAGACACTGACATGCATGCATGACAAACACATTCTGGCCATCCAGTCCAAGTATTGAACCATGCTCTGATAAAAATATGCTATCAGACATTACCTAAAGAGAATGGAACCCGCTCTGATACCAATTTGTAACACCACCTCCCACATTTACCCACTTTCACTGGCATAAAAAGGTAAACATGAGTAGAGGGATACTATGGTATGACTCAACCCCCTAAGTACAATTAAGGAAGTGGAATCGACAACCTAAAACTTTATTGACTTCCCTTAGGTGCCACAGGACCCCTAGGAGTTAAAGAACCACTCTAGGTGCCCAAACCCTGAGTTAACTTTCATTTTTAGTGATTTGACTCCCAAACCACTTTGATGATAAGGAAAGACAGTGAAAATAACCCTCTAGTTGCTCTGATGAGCCTGCCTCCCAGCAAATGTAGTTTATATTACCTAGTTCTGAGCTTGCGACCCCGAAATCTGAGCCACCTTTTTAGGGCCTGACTCTCAACCACTTCGTAGACCTTAATGAGAATTTTATAAATTATAAACGACACAAGGGAAAAACCTTTAACACAAACTTTAGACAAGAATTTGACCTAACTAGGCCTAACCATGACAATCATTCCATCAAACACATAGTGAACATGAAATCTATAGGTCATGAATGTATATCTAAGCATAGAGATCTAAAAATTATTTGAGAGTCATCAAGAAGGTCTAATTCCCTTTCACAGTAGCTTCCATAACATATATTAGGTCATGTGTTCAATAATCATTCATTTACCTATCAAAACATGATAAGAGCCATAACTTGAATCTGTCATAAAACCATGCTTATAACCAACTTATAACCAGAATAATAACAATTATAATATAGCCATTAAGCCACATATTAACAAGTACATTTACTCATAAAATAAAAGAGGAAATTAGCTCTTATTAACATATGCAAAAGACAACCAAGTTAGGGACTTACATGTGCCACCTGACCATAGATTGGAATTTGGGTTGAACCAAATATTTCTTTCAGCCAATCACCTCCGTGCCATATTCCAAGCATGAATGTGAGATCTCATGGAATAACACAATACATAAAAAACCAAGGGAATCTATGGGTTAAAACATCTCCAACCTCACACTACCATGATCTCACCTAAATTGATCCCGAGATCACAAAGCCAAACCAAGCTTGGATGCCTCAAAATTCCTTCACCATCCCTTGAGGAATTTTCCTGTCTCCATCCACCATTTAGAGATTGAGCCTAGGTGAAGAGGATAACAATATTTTTCCCAACCACCTAAAATAAACCCAATTAACATATATAATTTTAAATTATTTATATAAAGTATCTATTAATTTTTTTATACAGTTCTAAATTTATTTAATATAAAAAATACACTTAATATTTTCTTTTATTATTTTTCAAATCTTGTTGGTGTGATTGAATTTTGAGGGTTTCATTTTGTAGGGTGGCCATTGTTCTAAACTCACTAAAAATGCGAGGAGACACCAGAAAATGGCCTAAGTTGGGTACAATCCTCAAGTGATTTTGAGGACTTAGATACCATTTCTTAAAGACTGGTTCATTAAGTCACAAGCACAAGAACAAATAAAAAGACATATTTGCCACTGCTACTTATATTGTACAAGTTGAGTGGGCTTAATGGTTAAGATATTATGTTTCCTCGTAAGAGGTCACATGTTTAGAAATAGAGGGGGTTAGAATGTACACCTTCAAATTTAGAGGTGCTTAGATTATATGCACCTTCATAAACTTAATATTCAAATCGTTGTATAGATGGATCCCTAATTTCAAAAACACAGAAATATCATACACCAATTTAATGTTTAACTTAACAATGACATTCAAAATAAATTATTATTATTATATTATAAGAAAATTAAAATTTATCACCAAAACTGTGAATACTTCATTTCTATAAATACAAAGACTAAGATTGAAAATGTAGATATAACTTTATTCATCCCAAGGGATATGTTCATGCTTATACTAAAAAAATATAACTTGGCCTTTACAAAAGAATGTAAACCAAATAATTAGGCAATTGAATTTATGGAATCAATCCATGATATATTATTTTGGGCAATGCATATGACAAGGATATAGCCCAATAGCCAAAGAAAAATAGGTTTACATAAGAACACGGGACTTTCTATGGCCAAATAGTTAAACATAATTACTTTTACTTTGGAGCATGGACCTTTCTATCTATACCAATAAAATGTTGGAAATACTTGGGGGGGGGGGTGAATCAATATTTCACTTTTTATTAAAATTTAGTATCTCAAGCATTAACCAATCATATCGCATAAAAAATACACAATATTTATATTAAAAATTTATTTATATTATGAAGGAAGCTACGAATTCTGGTTTTACCTACCACTACTGGAAGGAGCTACAACCCTTGATTTACCAACTCCCACTGGAAGGAGAGAACAACCTCCTAAAGGAAGCTACAACTTCCTTGCCTAGCACCACCCTACCACCCTTAACAATAAAAGATAGAATAATATCTTTGGGGCTCCCATACTAGGGATAGTGTCCCAATTAGAATAATACACAATCATTGTCATCTCTGCTAAATGATATTCAACTTTAGGTCTACTCCTTGAATTTGATATGTCCAATATGTATGCTGTTGGATTCTAATTTGTAATGATCCTCAAAGATATACATTTTAACAAAAAAATGGATTCTAACTCATACCTTTGACAAAGTTCTAATAACTACTTGAAAATTCCTTTACACCAGCCTCATTCAACAAACAAAAACATCCCTAACTTGGACCTCAGGTTGCCTCAACAAAGCTTCTCAAATAGATTGAGAAAACTACCTCAACATCTGTCACATGGCCAAAATAAATTTCCTTAGAAAGTCTATCACAGATTCAAAATAACTTGCCTCATAAAGTATGTCACAAGGATGAATTGAGTTTCCATAGAAAGTCTTGTCACAGGGTCGATTGAGCTTCCTCAAAAATTCTGTCACAAGATCAAATATGGCCTGAGAACATGCCCTAGTCAATCTTGAATAGGGCCTCAGAACATGCCTACGATTCTACCATAGGACTCAACCATTCTAGTGAAAGTAGGATAACGATGTGCCTCAAGTTTGTCCTTTAAATAATCCTAATCAACAATTTATGCCTCCATAATTTTTTCCTCAGAAACATATGTCTAGCACTTAGAAAATTTTCCTTCACAGAAATCTTGGTTTCCTACTTTATATTAGAAAGATATTTGTTCCATTAGCCTTCACATTACTCCTCATATCACATGATTTCTTCTTCTCTAGGGCTTGAATTGTTCCAGATATATTATGCCTCAGATTGCTCAATTCTTGCTTCAAATGCCCACAACCTACTCTTATTTATATGTTTAGAAGGAGGGATAAGTGAGGCTAACTTGGTCCTAAAATATAAAGAATTTGTCTAAAAAAAAATCATAACTATTTCTAGCGCTAAACTAATCCTTTTAGGGTTGAGTTGGATATTAAATAATTATTTTGTATTTAAATAAGAGGAGGCCCAACTTGTAATGGAGGCCAACTCCTCACTTAATTAATGGATCACGTAAGTTTGGGTTTGGACCATATTAAGCTTGTTTGCATCATGCATTTTATGTGGGGTCAAACCTATTTAGATTGAGGATAATTATGAACAAGTGTCAAACTTGATTATTTCTCCAACCAGAAAGACCCACAAGGAATGAAACCTATCAAATGAAATGGCATGCGTATAATCAAACAAATAATGACCCATTCACCCTTTGACATCAATGACAATTTCTTCCAACAATATCCCCCTTTGTCATTGATGTTAATACTCATGATCACCCTATCATCATGCTCCCCCTCTCTTGGAAGAAAAAGGTTTGTCCAATTCCTTTGTTCGATGAAACGAGCTACTGATTTTGGGATCAGCTAGTGGCAAGTCATGAGAGGTGCAATGTGGTAGGGGGAGAGAAATAGTCAAAGGAAGAAAGGATAATTGCAAGAAGATAGAGGGAGATACTTTGTCAGGGGGAGTTACCCTTTGGAAGGATTGTGTAGTTTCAAGCAAGCTCATCTTAGGCTGATAGTACTCATCATTCCATTTCCAATGGTATCTGGAATGCCACATGGTTCCCCACAATTGGGGAGATATGCCCTCTCAAAATTGAAGCCCTAAAGTTGTGGACAAGGTGCCACAAAATGAATGATGCTCTGGTCCAAATTTTTGGCATTAAAATTTGAGAAAATTATGTTGACCATTGATTGGATAAATTATTATGACCAAATCGACCTCAAAAAGAAAAAAAATATATATTTCGTAAAAATCATTTCAAAAAGGGGAATTAAGGTCAACCTATCATTTTTAAATTTTTTTTGTCATGTTTTCAAGTCGACTCCATGCTTTAGGTCAAGTCAGCCTGATGAAAGGAGGTGCCAAATCCAATTAAAATGATTCTTTCTATAATTTATTACATAAGACCTGCCCAACCCTAGCCCTTACCATGGGCTATAAATAGTGTGCATGATAGCTCATGTGTATTATGATTTCGATCATCAAAATATCTAAAATTACAAAGGAAGATGAAAAGGAGAAAGCATCTATGTTGTTTGTTATTCTCTTCCTTTGTTCTGGCACATGTCTTCAAAAACATAGTGGAATAAATTCAACATGTTGATCTGTAATGTAATTATGTTACAATGATGGTTTTTAAATGGTTGTTGGAGTTGAGGATCGATGGGTATGGTGTGCTTTTGCATATGACCCCGTGCCACAATGTGTGCAAATATTGAGATGTGCATGAACCTATGTAATAAACAAGCGCTTGATCTAGTAGATTTAGTGTAAAGTCAATCTAAAATTTGATTGTTAGAGAGTGAACAAAGGTTAGACGTAGAGAAATTTTAAATTATATATCCCTTCCCATCATTGTATAGAGAGTGTGATTGTAATCGTTGCATAAATAGTGGTTTTATGTGCACTAAAATGCCAAATGTCACACACACAATGCGTCGTTGGAGGCCAAATGTAATTTAAGAGAGTTAACAAGGTGTGTTTGGAAGGGAAAAGAAGCACAAATATGTTTGGTATTGTTGCAACATGTATATAGTCAAATGTAATAATCAACCATTGCCTTTTGTTAATGATAACCTGAGAAAAGTGTGACTAGAAGACAAAAGTTAAAAAAATATATACTTGTGCCAAATGTGTGTCAGCGAATGGGCATGAATGTTCTAGTCTGGTTTAATTTGTAAGAAGCATGATAATGTATTAATTGTCTTTCTATCTAATGGGATTTGAATGACCTAGCCTGCACAAATTTTGGTTATGGACCTGGTGCGATGGAGTGTAGGAATGTAAACCTATGTTGATGATTAAATCTAATGTGTGGGTGCAATATGAGTTTTATGACATCATCTACAAACATATGATTTTAAAGAATCAAACACATATTTAGGTCGTTGTGAATTAGTTTCTCTCTGCATATGCCCATGCCTTTGCCAGGGATGTAGTGTGACCTATTTGGATGTTTTGATCTGATATGTATGCATTTACTAAATATTTCAAAGTGATTGAGTTGACGAGTCAGACTGAAAGCATTGGTTGTAGGGGCAAATTCTTATTTGGGTAAGTTTGTATAACTGTAAAAAGATATTCTAACCTTTGAGATTATATTCTAACCTTTGAGATGTAACCACCCCACCCGTTATAGATCCATTTGGGCACATCAAATCCCAACATCCAGATTAGTGTTTTAGGGCTCATCAAACCCTAATTTCAGTTGCTACATGCTCTAAACAAGTCACCCCTTTGAATTCCTCCTTCTTAAAAAGTTTCATGACCTAAGACATCCAGAAATGGTCTCTAAAGGGACCAATGCAGGTAGATACATTTCCAGGGTGCTTTGGAGCATAGGTAGATACATTATCAGGGTGCTCTGCAAAGCACCTAAGCCCTCTTTAGGCTACGTTGGGCGAATTTGAGTGAAATTCAATTGGGGTTTGGGGAATACTCTTACCTCTTGGAGTCATCTAGAAGTTTCCCTATCTTATCAACTCGTATGAGCTCGAAAATGGATGAGGAATGAGTTAAGCATCATCCTATCCTCTCATCCCTTCCTCAATGGAACTAATTCTAAGTATGGAAGGCCATTCAATGTCACCATTAATGACAATACCTCCTTCATCTTCCTATAAATTGATCACTCATCTAAGTGATCAGGGGCTGGATTATGTTGAACTGTAAGGAGATAATGCTGCTATGAGACTTGAATTTGGAGCAAATGATGTGATATGGATGGGATCCAAGCTAGAGGAATGACTTTGAATCATACATTGATTGTTGTAATTCCTTCTTCTACCTAATAAAGTGTTTGAACCTTTTTCCATATGTTGTGTTCTTTCATAATGCTTATATGTATGAATTGCTTCTGATTCCTTTCATTTATATTCAATGGATCATATGCTTTGATCTGTTTTCGTCTTCTATTGTGTTTACAGGGTACTTCTCAAGCAGATTAAGTATGGGAAGAAGCGACGGAATTGATATAAGGGAGATGAGAGGAAAGCAGAACTACAGGTAGGCCTTCTATCCTCTCTTAGACTGTTGTTCTAGGCACAACTACTTGTCTAGTGAATTAGTGTTTTTCGTAGATGCTAAATTCTCCAAAAAAATTTAGCAACCATAATGGGGAAGAGTCCTCTTTCCTAGTAGATTATCCACCTCCTAAGACATCCTTGTAGACTTTATTTGTGTTCATTGACTATATTTCAGCTCTTTTGCATTGAATTTTGGTCAAAAATTGAGGTTAGATGACTCTTGAGTGGCCTCTTAGAAATCAACGTAGGCTTGGTAAGGGGACAGTTCTTTACAAAGCACCCTTGAGTGAGACACAGTGCAGTTAGGCCTCTTTGACCTGCGCTGATTAACCTTAGGTCAAATTCCCACCTTTGAAAATTGTTTTTGCCAACTTTTTTCTGTTTATTTGTTCGCTGATTGATCAATGAATGTCATGTCTTAGAGAACAAATTTTTATCTCCTTTGCCAACCCTACTTTGATTTGATTGATTAATGTTTCTTTAGTCATTATCAATCCATAGTCAAAGTTAGAATACAACTGATTAATCTTTGTTCGAAAGAAGTGTCGTAAAGTCTTCTCTTCCTACTGTCATAAAAGTCTTCGTTCTTATGAAAGATTGATTAATTGTATGTGCATGTTTCCTTTTTGTTCATCATAACATTAAGGAATAAACTTGCATCATTCATATTGTAGTTTGTGAATGCTTGAAAGGAATAGCTAGAGAAATTGCATTAGATGTGCTCTTTGCTCTTTGTCAAAAATCCGATTGCTCTATCCCTACTAGCTAAGGGTTTTCATTGTTAAATTGAATGGAAAGAATGCTTATCATGTTAGTTGCATTTTAGGAATTGCAAACATACATCACGTGGTGAACCTTGAAAGGCAAATTCTAAAGAAGATCAACTTAAAATTTATCTGAATTTACCTAATGGAGCATTGTCACCTAACAAAAAACATTTAGAGGTCTAGGCTAGAGATGTGTTCCGGCATCGTAAAACAAAGTAGCTGTCACTAAATTTTCTGCAATAAATCTCGAGTGTGATACCTCATTCCACGTACATGGGTATATAATAGCTCGTCCACGTACCTTTGGGTATATAGGGCGATGTTACAATACGTAAAGTATATGGGAATGCTCTCATTGTGCGGTTTTACATTAGACAACGCTTATATGGACTGGGCCTCCATGTACCTTCAGGTATATATGGGAGGAAAACTCTAGGTTGCTATCCATCCTTAAGTAACCAAATCGGCCACCTTGTAAATTGTGATACACCGAACACAACATTCGGGGAGATTGCCTACCCATACTTCTTGGTTTGCTAGGAGGTATTCTGCAGTTCACAGTCGCTTGGTAAACCTTTTTCCTAGATTATTGTTGGGATTTTAATTTGTCATTATTATTACCACTTCTTAGCATTCATTTCATCTATTTCCACTATTCTTTTATCACATTATTTACCATAATTTATTATAAAATTCCATTTCATAATCATTTATGTTCTTGTGGATAAATAATATTTGATCTCATTTATTTTTAATAATTAATGATTATTATGCATGATTTTAGTTTATTCATTAGTTATAACCTCACTCATGATTTTAGCCTCCAAGATCTCTTCCAGATTGCAGATTTGGTCTTCAACAGATAATTAGATATTCCAACTCAAGAATTCGTTGGCATAAGAAGCGACCATTTTGCATTGGACGTTTTGGGCAAATGAAAGCGAATCTGGAAAATCTGAGACATGGGTTTTGTTCAGAACGGACCAAGTCAGTTTCTTGATGAGAAATTTTCAGAAATTTGGTTTGTATTGGGAGAAAATCAATGTTCTTTGAAAGGACATATTTGCAGATTTGTTGTTGTGGCCGTTTTCCAGAATTGCCCAATTGTAATAACCAAATTCGAATTGTTCCAGCTGAATCATGATGGACAGATCTCTCAGATCTCATCTTGAATATTGAGATTAGTTTGTTGTAAGTTTCCTTGGGATGTTTGTATATTTAAAAGACACAATTTAGAGAGAAAGTGGAGCTAGCTGATGTAAGAATTGAGCCTTGTAACAGTGGAACTCTTGTTAATGAAATTTCCAGCCTTTTGGTATTTTTCTCAAATATGTGAGCTAAGCACAACCTTAACCAGGGAGTTGGGCCCACTCTTTTGATCAGGTGCTGTGCGTGTGTCCTTTTTATGTATATTGTTTTACGTGTTGTATTTTCTTTATTGCTATTACAAATTTCCATAAATTGTTGTGAATGCTTTTCTTTCTGCAATTTAATTTCCATTATTGTTACAACAATGCTTTGATTTCTTAATTGTGAACCCTTGATTGATGTAGATTGTAACCTTGCCCTTACATATACTTTGTGCATTAACTTGAAAAGAGTACGCACTTGGATTGACATATTAATGTAGGAAATAGGATTGAATAATTTGTTCGTACTCGGACACCAACATTTTGGCGCCATTGCCGGGGAAGGCTAACAAGGTGCAAGACATGATCTGTATTGACTAGAGGGTCAATCTCTCGTCCTGGGGAGGGAATCATCCTTTGACACCTTGCTCCAAGTCCTGAGCGTAGTTATTTTTCCTGCATTTTTTCTTGTTTTTATTTTATAGGATCCACTCCCTTGTCCTGGGGAGGGAAAGAGTTCTCTCACCCTGCTCCAGGTCCTGAGCTTAATTTTTTCTTGTATTTTTGTTTGTTTTGATTTTGGAAAAACTATCATCCTGGGGAGGGAATGGTCCTTTGACACCCTGCTCGAGGTCTTGAGCTCTAGATTTCCTTTCAAATTGTTTTTTGAATGACTAGGAAGAAAAAGGTATAAATTTGAAGAAATCTTATCATTTCTCTCAAAATGGTGATGTAAGCACCACCCATTCCACTAAAAAATTGACAGGAATATCTGAAGGAGGAACCTCAAAGCAACACATGAAGAACATCTTCTATTATGGTAAGAAATGGCTCACATTATTACTTTTGAATTCCCTATCAACGATCTAGGAGGAGTGACACAAATGCACATAATTCCTCCATCTTCTCTACCAAATTTTCATGGTTTGGATAATGAGGACCCAGATACATTCTTATTTGAGTTTGAAGTACTTTGTAGAGGATATGATTATTGTACTAATGATCAAAGGTTGAAAGTGTTTCCTCTTACTCTAAAAGGAGCAGCTCTTTGATGGTTCATGAGCCTTGGTGGGAACTGCATCAAAACATGGGAGGACATGAAGAATGTATTCTTGGAGAAGTACCAAGACTATTGCAAGGCCAATGAAGATATTTTCAGTATGATACAAGGGGAAGATGAAATCTTGGAGGACTATTTGGAGCGATTTAAATACAACCTTCAAAAATCAAAGCATAAGCATTTGGAAAAAGAGATCTTAAAAACACTCATTCTTAAGGGGATCAAAGCTGAAATTTTAGAAATCTTAAATTTGATAGGAAAATGTGATGTCTTTCAGCTATCATATGATGATGTTTGTGATTTATGCATAAGGTATTCAAGAGGAATATCTAAGGCTGGTAAGAATTCTCCATAATTTTCTTCTTTCCTTTCCAAATCTGCTACAAGAACAGGAGATATAAGAGATGAAATTAGTGATTTATTTGAACATTTTAAAGTTGATTTTATTAGCTCTCTGAATTCACAATTGCATGTTTTGCGGGTTAAGAAAAGTCAAGCAGAATATGAACAAGTGACTTTTCCTCAATGTCAAAAGGAGAATCCCATGGATAGTTTCTCTTTCTTACCTGGGATGAAATAACATTTTCAAGAGATGGAGAAATTGCAGCAATTTCACAACCATTGAAACCTTGGCCTACATGTATGTTTCAGAACACTTCTTCTCCATTTTCTTACTTGCATAATCTATTATGGAATACTCATATGTTAGGGTAGCCATGCCAATCTCAATATAACCCCCATCAATCTTGTCCACAAGTTTGGCATGGTTCATCCTATGATTACATGACTACTCTCCCTCATCTTGTAGCACAAAAATATCATCCATATTCTTTTCCATCTTTTCAAGAACACCTTGCTTGCGTATCAAAATCATTCACACATCCAATCAACTACATCATCAAAATCCTCCATTCCCTACACAATATCCTACTCAACTCATTCCACACCCTCACCATAATAAACTAGTACAACATGCTTACGGTGTTGAATTGTAAAATTTACCTACCCTTACCACCCAACCTATCTCGCATATGCAATTGCAGAAAACTTATATTGAGATTGGAAATGTTCCAAATCCAAAAATTATAAAAGTTATGGAAGAAAAGGAGGTTTCTTCTAGTCTTCTCAACAAGTTGTTTTAGAAATCAAGAAATTCATGATATGACAACTATGGGAAATCAAGAAAGTAAAGGATATATTGAAGATTGGTTTCACTCCATTAGTTGTTCGCAACGTCACTCCATACTTCAGCAATTTTTGACACCATATTTTCAAGGGAAGTTGGTCTCTCATACCCTAATATTTATTGACATACATTTTTTCAAATTTGGGTGTGTATACACTTGAGGCCTTATTTCTAAAATGGCTCCATTGGAAGTACTCTTATACATAAGTATGCTTTACTTTTCAAGGTAGAATAGGTTAGTGTAGAAAATAGAATAAATAAGTATATAAATAATTTTTGTTATATGTAGAACGAGTTGTGTTTGCTGCAACTTGCTGAGTATATCAATATCAATGGTAAATATTTGAATTTAATTGTGTATGTAGATGTATTATATTGGAAAACATATTTCTACAAACACTCATCATCATTTTGAAAAAAAATAAAAAATTATCATATCTTAGGGTGTGTGGGCTTGGTAAAACCACTGAAACCACAGTCGGTACAGTCATGTTTATAGGAACAAAATGGGCATATTTTCAAAAAAAAATTCTTTCCTAAGTAGCCCTTTATTTATACTTCCTAATCCAATTTGAATCACTCAATTTGGATTTGAAATGAAAAAGTTATGACCAAAACATTGACAATATGTCGAGTACGCAGCTAGGAACAAAGTTGGGACAATCCATTTTTGGAGGCCTAAATGAATAGATTTTTTAAACCATATAGTTTACAATGCAATTTGAATCACCCGATTTCGATATTGTATGAGAAAGTTATGACCAAAATACTGACTGTCTATCGTAAATCAACACCTTTAAAACTCTGTTTTTCCAACTGTTCCTTCGCACATTTTACCCATCAATTATTCATGATTTAAAAACCTGTTTTTATTGCGTATAGTTACATTAATCTACTTTAATATCCAATTTGAATTGGTTCAATCTGTCATCAAACAAAAAATTTATGCTTAAAATATCAACTGTTGGTCTAAGTTGGGAAATCGAAAATGACTCTGTTATGCAGCTTGTTCTAAGTAAATTTGACATATCATGTTATGGATTTTTTTTAAAATTGTTTCAATTGGAGATATCCCTATTAATTAAATTTCATTTGGCTTTTGAATTATGCAAATTGGATGAAAAAAGAAGAAGTTATGATTAAAATACTGTTGGTTAGTATGGTTGGCCACCGCTGTCCCGCAGGTAATAAATTAACTCTACTTTGTTATTTGTTTTCCATGGATTTGTTTTACAGAGTAACTAATTGTGATTTTTTTCATATTTGTTGGATTTAGAGGGCCCGATCATCTCTCTTCTTCCATGATTACATGTTTTATTATAGGTAGACGCTCGTTTTTTGCAAGTCCGAGGAGAATAAAGGAGGTCAATTTGTTTTTGAACAAGTGATTATTGAAGGCAATGATAATGAAATAATAGATTTTTATCTCAGCATCTATTAAGAAATCTAATATCATATAATTTTGATTCTTTCGAGGTGCCATGGAAATTGATCATAAGAGTTTGTTACAAATTATTCTTGTTATTTCTCACCAACAGCATGAAGACTTTTTCATTACCTAATGGATTCATAACAGGAGAAATGGAGAATTGATTTCCATTTGAAGATCCAAGTCATTTTGGCCAAAACATTTTTCCATTGATTTACCATTGATAGGTTGTTGTTTCTGGAAACGGTTTGATATTCCCTTAGGAAACAACATTGCTGCAGTGAAAATCATAGCCATTGCAACTTAAGTTATTTATTTATTTATTGTTTTTCAATAAAATTATTGTTTCTTTTCTCATTCCTCTTATGTTTTTTTTCATGTGTTCAAAGTCACAAATTTTGTTCCTTCATCAAAATAAAAGGAAGTTCTCAAGTTTCATGATGTTGCTCCATATTTATCCATTTGTTCATGAGTCTTATCAGTATATGGTTTCCTCAGATCCATTGGGTGCTGTTACTCTACCACTGCTGTTACTCCTGAAAGTTTTCTAAGTGTCAGATGTTGTTACTCTTTGGATGTTATTACTCTTTGGGTGTTGTTACTCTGCCATTGATGTTACTCCCGAAAATTTTCTAAGTGTCGGATGCCGTTACTCGTTGGATGTTGTTACTCCGTCGTTGCTGTTACTCCCGAAAATTTTCTAAGTGTCAGATGTTGTTACTCCTTGGATGTTGTTACTCCACCAATGCTATTACTGCTTGGGTGCTGTTACTCCTGAAAATTTTCTAAGTATCGGATGCTATTACTCCTTGGATGTTGTTACTCCTTGGGTGTTGTTACTCCTTGGGTGTTGTTACTCCGCCGTTGTTGTTACTCTCGAAAATTTTCTAAGTGTCGGATGCTGTTACTCCGCTAGTGCTATTACTCCACTGGTGCTGTTACTCCGCCAGTGCTGTTACTCTGCCAGTATTGTTACTCCACTGGTGCTATTACTCCGCTAGTGCTATTACTCCGTCAGTGCTGTTACTCCATCACTGTTGTTACTCTACTGATGTTGTTACTCTGCCTGTGCTGTTACTCTGCTGATGTTGTTACTCTGCCAATGTTGTTACTCCGTGGGTGCTGTTACTCCGCCATTGCTGTTACTCTTGAATATTTTCTAAGTGTCGAATGTCGTTACTCTTTGGATGTTGTTACTCCTTGGGTGTTGTTACCTTGCCATCGCTTTTACTCCTGAAAATTTTCAAAGTGTCAGATGCTATTACTCCACCAATGCTATTACTCCTTGGGTGTTGTTACTCCTGAAAATTTTCTAAGTATCGAATGCTATTACTCCTTGGATGTTGTTACTCCTTGGGTGCTATTACTCCCGAAAATTTTCTAAGTGTTGGATGTTGTTACTCGTTGGGTGCTGTTACTCCGCCATTGTTGTTACTTCTAAAATTTTTCTAAGTGTCAGATGTTGTTACTTCTTGGATGTTGTTACTTTGCCAGTGCTGTTACTCCGCCAATGCTGTTACTCCGTCAGTGTTGTTACTCTGTCGGTGTTGTTACTCCGCCGGTGCTGTTACTCCACCGACGCTGTTACTCCGCCGATGTTGTTACTCCACCAGTGCTATTACTCCATCAGTGCTATTACTCCATCACTACTGTTACTCCACCAGAGCTATTACTCCGCTAGTGCTGTTACTCCGTCACTGCTATTACTCTATCACTGTTGTTACTCCGTCAGTGCTATTACTCCATCACTGCTGTTACTCCGCCGATGCTGTTACTCCGCCAGTGCTGTTACTCCGCTGGTGTTGTTACTCCACCGGTGTTGTTACTCTGCCAGTGCTGTTACTCCGTTGGTGCTGTTACTCCGTCACTATTGTTACTCCGCCGTTGTTGTTACTCCACCAGTGTTGTTACTCCGCCAGTGTTGTTACTCAGCCAATGCTATTACTCCACCGGTACTGTTACTCAGCCAGTGTTGTTACTCTGCCAGTGCTGTTACTCAGCCAATGCTATTACTCCACCGGTACTGTTACTCAGCCAGTGTTGTTACTATGTCGTTGTTGTTACTCTGCTGGTGCTGTTACTCCATCGGTGCTATTACTCCACCGATGTTGTTACTCCTGAAATTTTTCTGAGTACCCGATGTTGTTATTCCTTCGGTGTTATTACTCTTTCAGTGATGTTACTCCTCCAGTGTTGCTACTCCACAGTGAGATTTTTTCTAGTACCCAGTGTTGTTACTCTACACATGTTGATACTCCGCCAAGGTAAATCTTCAGGCACGTCTCTAATCAACTCCATGTATTTGATCAATGTTTCAATTATGACCGAGGATGGTCATATCTTAGTTGGGGGGAGGTGTTGCATTTGATAGAAAATGTATTATATTTAATATCAATGATGTCATGTCATCATTGTTATTAAAATTTCACGTCAACTCATACATCTCACGATTATTACCACCATAATCCATAAAAATCCATAACCCCCACTTATCCACACACATTGGAGCTTGAATCATGCACGACGACATTAACTTGGCGAATGGGGAAATACATTTAATTGTCTAGGTTATCTTTGACATAATGATTGGGTAGTCAATTTATCTCTGTTTATCTATAAACATAATTTTATTTTTTAAGGAATAATTATGAAAAGATGATTTCATCATGGAAATTTTCAACTTTCCTAATTTGTCAAGTCCCTGATCTTGTAAAATTTATGATGATGACCACAAAATTGTAATTAAATATTTCCATCACTATCTAATGAATTATTCCTCAAACCCTAATCTTAGAAAAGCAAAATATATTTATCAACAGTCATTTGAAGGTTATTAGTATTTGAGAAGCAAAATTACCTGAGTTGAAAATAGTTACTACAAAACGTTTTACGCCATCCCTAGCTCTTAAGGAGCTGGCTTGCCACCCCATCTATTGAGTGATCTTTTGTTTATTAACAATAACCATAGTTAAATTTTAAACATAAATAGTCAACTGGAGGATAGGAGGTCTCATCATGAGCCAACCTACCATGATGATAGGTCCTAATAGAGTGACATTACCACTACTGGTCACCAAGCCGAGGTAATGGCCTTCGGTCATAAAACTGAAGGGCAAGGGGTCTCATCATGAGCCAACTTGTTCACTTTTGTTAGTTCCCGTGAATGGCATTGTTATTAACTGGTTACCAAGCTAGAACAATGATCTTTAGTAGACATTTAAGTAAATTGAAATTTTTTTGTAACTATGTACTTATTTCTAATAGATGGGACACTGACATCTCAATGGGTTAAAAAGGCATCCTTGTCGAGGTTATGGACACCTGTTGGAAGCAGTGGCCATGCCTATGGTATAGAAGTTAATTCAATACTATAATCTAATTGGTTACCTTGTTTTCTCAAAACTAACTGCCGATAAAACCACTGTTGCATATATAATGTTTGCTAGAACTCATGGTTCATGGGGTAATATTTAATCAGTTCGTAGATACTAGTGGTTATGGCTTATATTTATTATTGAGTTATAAATATTTACTTTATATGTTAGGGATGAAACTTTTAGGATATTTGATATTTGACATTTTGTATCATCTAATCTATCATTCCTTTATTTTACAAGTTTCATTTCTTTAACCAAAGATAGTTGTTTTACCCAATCAATCTCTATTTAATCCTAGCTTAACAACACTACTATTATTTTGGGGAAGGATGAAGAGGCCTAATTTTGATTTTGAATCCTGATGGATTGATGATTGAGGATACTCATGAGATGTGCTATAGAAATTTCGATGACAGGGAAACTAATCAGTTTGGGGAAGGAAATCCTGCTACACTTTTTGATTACTTTCTTTGAGCTTGCATGGCTTCCACCTTCTGCATCATTTACACAAGCTCAACGTACATTAGCTTCAACAAATGTTAATCCATAGATGTTATTCCACGTTATTTTATTGAAAGTAACAATTGAGGTGAAATAACATGAGTGTTTGATTTATTAAAAGTTTAGGAGAATGTCATATGAAAAAACCACCGAGCATTATTCACTCATATTTTTCAAACCATTATTTCCCCTACTTTATACAGAGGCATTGGGTTGCATGTGGGCATGCAACATATTATGTTTGGGAGAATGTTGGGCTCTTAATTTGTCATTATTATTACCACTTCTTAACATTCATTTCATCTATTTCCACTATTCTTTTATCACATTATTTACCATAATTTATTATATAATTCCATTTCATAATCATTTATGCTCTTGTGGATAAATAATATTTGATCTCATTTATTTTTAATAATTAATGATTATTATGCATGATTTTGGCTTATTCATTCGTTATAACCTCACTCATGATTTTAGCCTCCAAGGTCTCTTCCAGATCGCAGATTTGGTCTTCAACAGATAATTAGATATTCCAACTCAGGAATTCGCTGGCATAAGAAGCGACCATTTTGTGTTGGATGTTTTGGGCAAATGAAAGCGAATCTAGAAAATCTGAGACATGGGTTTTGTTCAGAACAGACCAAATCAGTTTTCTAATGAGCAGTTTTCAGAAATTCGGTTTGTATTGGGAGAAAATCAAGGTTCTTCGAAGGACATATTTGCAGATTTGTTGTTGCGGCCGTTTTCCATAATTGCCCAATTGTAATAACCAAATTCGAATTGTTCCAGCTGAATCATGATGGACAGATCTCTCATATCTCATCTTGAATATTGAGATTAGTTTGTTGTAAGTTTACTTGGGATGTTTGTATATTTAAAAGACACAATTCAGAGAGAAAGGGGAGCTAGCTAATGTAAGAATTGAGCCTTGTAACAGTGGAACTCTTGTTAATGAAATTTCCAGCCTTCTGATATTTTTCTCAAATATGTGAGCTAAGCACAACCCTAACCAAGGAGTTGGGCACACACTTCTGATCAGGTGTTGTGCGTGTGTCCTTTCTATGTATATTGTTTTACTTGTTGTATTTTCTTTATTGCTATTACAGATTTCCATAGATTGTTGTGAATGCTTTTCTTTCTGCAATTTAATTTCCATTATTGTTACAACGATGCTTTGATTTCTTAATCGCGAACCCTTTATTGATGTAGATTGTAACCTTGCCCTTGCATATACTTTGCGCGTTACCTTGAAAAGAGTACGCACCCGGATTGACATATTAATGTAGGAAACGAGATTGAATAATTTGTTCATACTCGGACACCAACAATTATCCCTCTTTTGTTTTTGTTATGTTACTTTGATTAAAATAAAATTAATTGACCATGGATAACATCCTCCATGCTCACTTCTTAGTTGATATTAGGGTGAAACACATTGTGATAAATCCAGATTCCATTGATCAAGGAATTCCTTTTGATGGGAATCCTATTCCTTTTCCTCCTTTTGGAAATATCGGTGCTCCATATATGGCTACATTGTCCCTTCCAAGATTTACCATTGGCTTGCCAGTATGGTTTTTTTCAACCTCCTTGGTTCAAAATGTTGTGATTTCTCCACAATTGAGTACACCTCCAACTGGACAAAATCAACCTCCAATTGATCCTAAGGTTGACCCTTTGCTTTCTTCCTTGGTTGTTTCTTCCTCCCCTTCTTCCTCTTCACCTGGTGAAAGTATTAGTACTAGTAACCAGGTGGCTAAGAAGAAGAAAGGGAAGAAGAAGAAGAAGAAGCAAATTCAGTAGAGGGGCAACCAAGCAACTATTGATTTGAATGCAACAACTGATGAGAAACCGTCCATCAAGCCTCACAATTTTCGATATCCATGCAAACTTTGTGCGGGAGACCATCTTCTTCGAAATTGTCTTGATATTCCTCAGATCTTAGGAGAATGGTCTTCTCGTTCACATAATCTCGTGTCATCAACTTATGGAGATCATGTTGGTGACACACCATCAACTAGTGGTAGTAAAGTTCATGGAAAGAAGGGTAAAATTAAGTTTCCATGTAGGTTATGTGAAGGGAATCACCCCATTCACCTTTGTCCTTATCTGGATGAAGCCAAAAAGTGTTGGATAACCGTCCCGCTTCACCACAGCAACTTTCATCTGGTTATAAGAGACTCTCCCTTAATCCTTCACTAGTTGATGAATTAATTGACTCAAATCAACCGTCGGTCAAACCCACTCTCTCTGAAAGTGAATCCTATGAGTCTATACCCGACCCAAATCAATAGGTTGAGGTAACAGTTGACCCAATTTCACCTTCACTAAATCGTACATTTCCCGAAGAGAGTGAATGTGATACCACTCAGGTTCTTTTTGTTTCTTTAGATTCTAATGAACTTGGGTGCAGTCCTCCTGTTCCATCAAGACAGGAGGAAAATCCTCCCACTCTCGTAACTCAAGGGGTTAATACTCCCGTTTCTATGGTACCCCCTCCAAGTAGTCTAATCACTTCGTTTTATTGGAATCGACCAGCAGGATTCCACCTTCCTTCTTATGTGCCTTTCCAGATCATAGTACAAGTTTGTAATAAGATTTTATCTAGCACTATTATAGATGAAGGCGCATCAGTGAGTATCCTTTCCTCTATTGATTGGCAAGCGCTCGATTCGCCGCCACTTCTACCGGTTACCCAGAATCTGTTAGCTTTTAACAGAGGAACCAATCAACCATTAGGGATCCTTCCTCAGTTATTTATTACTTTGGAGGAAAAATCGTTTATCTGAATGTGATGGTAGTCCCAGACCCTTTAGATCACAATTTAATTCTAGGGTGTGAATATGTTTATAACATGGGAGCTATTGTTTCCACACTCTTTCAAGTAATGTGTTTCCCGCATGAAGGCAGAATTGTCACCATTGACCAGCTTTCATTTCCCGGTCCAAATATGGCTCCCAGTCAACCATCTTCCCTAAATGGTCCTTTTGTACCAATGGTATCATCCCCGCCATGGGTTAATTATGTGGCGACCCATTCCATACCTACATCAACTGATGATCAATTCGGTGATGTTGTACATCATGTACTGGGGGCATTGAAACCAGATCTCTCCTTCATGACCTCTTACGAGTTGTGATCGACCTATGAGGATAGTTCCTGGTCTTGTGTCAACCTCGTTAAAAAATGAAAACAAGGAATACGAGGATAGTTTGTTCTCTTGTGTCAACCTCGTTAAAAAATGAAACAAGGAATATGAGGATAGTTCTTTTACTGTGTCAACCTCATTAAAAAATGAAACAACTCCTATAAGGATAGTTCTTTGTCTTGTGTCAACCTCGTTAAAAAATGAAACAAGGAATATGAGGATAGTTCTTTGTCTTGTGTCAACCTCGTTAAAAAATGAAACAAGGAATATAAGGATAGTTCTTTTACTGTGTCAACCTCATTAAAAAATGAAACAGGTTAATGAGGATAGTTCCTTGTCTTGTGTCAACCTCGTTAAAAAATGAAACCAAGGATATGAGGATTGTTCCTTGTCTTGTGTCAACCTCGTTAAAAAATGAAACCAAGGATATGAGGATTGTTCCTTGTCTTGTGTCAAGCTCGTTAAAAAATGAAACCAAGGAATATGAGAATATTTCTTTTATTGTGTCAACCTCATTAAAAAATGAAATAGGTTAATGAGGATAGTTCCTTGTCTTGTGTCAACTTCGGTAAAAAATGAAACCAAGGATATGAGGATTGTTCCTTGTCTTGTGTTAAACTCGTTAAAAAATGAAACCAAGGATATGAGGATAGTTCTTTTATTGTGTCAACCTCACTAAAAAATGAAACACCTCCCATGAGGATAGTTCCTTCTCTTGTGTCAACCTCGTTAAAAAATGAAACCAAGGACATGAGCATAGTTCCTTGTCTTGTGTCAAGCTCGTTAAAAAATGAAACAAGGAATCTGAGCAAAGTTCCTTATCTTGTGTCAAGCTCATTAAAAAATGGAACGAGGTCCCCTGGAGAAAATTTCCAAGTCGAGTCTTTGATTAGATCTCGTAAAATCCCAGTCGAGTCTTTCACTTGATCTTGTAAATGAACCTTCATTCCATTCACCTGATAGCCACGAGTATTCTACTTAGGTGAATGTAATGAAACTTGGGGGGCATGAACCTAGTGGTAAAGTTAAGTTTCCCTATAGGTTATGTGAAGGGAATCACCCCATTCACCTTTGTCACTATCTGGATGAAGCCAAAAAGTGTTAGATAACCGTCCTACTTCACCGTAGCAACTTCCATCTGGTTATAGGACACTCTCCTTTTTGTCATGCGAGGGGCATGTAAACCAATCTCAAGCATAGTTCTTTGTTTCAAGCTTGTGTAAAAATGAAACTGAATCCAAGCATAGTTTGTCGTTTCAAGCTTGTGTAAACATGAAACTGAATCTAATCATAGCTCCCTATGGTTCAAGCTTGTGTAAAAATGAAACCATTTCCATTTTTAACCCTCGTGCTTGCCATTCTATCAGCCTTTTTTTGTCAGATGAGCCTTGGTTGTTTTCATCCCATTGCCACCATCCCTTTGGCTGATCATACACTTTCACTTGGTTGTTTTACCCTTTTTGAGAAACAGTTGGAATGAGTGGTCTTATTAGCTAGCCTCTTCACATAAATCAAAATGTTTTGATAAGTTCCAACATCATCGGAAGTAGTTGCTATCATAGACACCACTCGTTCCTCAAAGTGGAGTCCTCTTTAAGCTCTTTTCAGACTCTCTAAATAGGAAAAGATTGTCGAGCGCTTGTCCTTTCTAGCTTGTTAACGGATTGGAAAATATATCTCTATTGTATTATTTTACACTTTTTCAGACTTGAGAGATTAATTTATGAAAATGAAATTGTGGAGTTTTCTTTTTGTACCTTTTCAAACTCTCTAAACATGAAAATGAACGAGTTATATTTTTCATTAAACTCGTTAAAAACATCAAATAGCGACAAACTTGTCCATCTAGACAAGACCGAGTTTCACCTTTGCTAGACTCATTAAAACATCAAATAGCGATGGATTCGCCCAAAGGGTGAAATTATACAACAAGCATATGTTATCCTCCTCAAGCTTGATAAAAATAAAGAGGTACTGGTCAGCAATGACTGGGGAAAATGGAAAAAGGGGAAAACCACTTTATGGTAGCAGGTTGCTCTTGAACATGACACTTTCACTCCATCACCGTGACTATCTGGGTTGGGTTATTAGCTTGATGGTTATCATACCATTGGTCTATCATACCATCCATCGCTTTGTTTTGGGTCAATGCTACCAATTCACTTTAGTGTCGCCGACATGTTCAAGAGAAGTCATTCAGTCAAAATCCATCTTTTGCAATACCATAAACCTTCATTTTCATGACCGCCATTCCTGAACTTTGTGTCATCAGTCAAATTCCATCTCTAAAATCACTACACTCATTTTGTGTCGTTGATGTGGGATACATCAAGGCCCTCCTGCGATGAGTCGCTTCTTGTCGACATCAACTCATTATCCAAGAAGTTGACTTAGAAACACCCATTCAGTACCTTGAGGCTTGCATGCATCAATGGCAGGTTTCTCGCTTTCGGCGATAGGCATACATCAATGGCCTTCGACCAAAAGACTTTGTATGGTGTTCGACATCAAATCATCCATTCACACCATGTAGAATGTATTGCAGTACCTTGAGGATCATTATCGTTATCGTTGATTTCTCTCGCATCTGTTAACAACTTACATCATTGGCTGGTAATCAGATGGTGTCTTCCCATGTTCGACTTCAGATCACATATTCACATGGTTAGACTCGTACTTGAGTGAACGTTTGAATGAGATTGAAGACCCTAGATCTAGTTTCATCCATCTGGGCTGCGTTATCAGGAGTACTAAATCATATGGACAATGGCTTTACATTGATAGTCATTACGATCATGGGTCTATATCTGTAGACGACTGTTTATGTACATGTAATGAAATTTTATGAGCTGAGCATGTTTATACCTTCCCTCAGAAATTCATGCAAAATCAAATATCATGATATATGTATTGTTATTGATGTAGGTCACCTTCCACTTCGATACCTCCTCATCACATCGTAAATCATTTCATTCGACATTGGAATTTTTCTGACTTCATGCTTTAGGGGGCAGCTGTTATAGATCCATTTGGGCACATCAAATCCCAACATCCAGATCAATGTTTTAGGGCTCATCAAACCCTAATTTCAGTTGCCACATGCCCTAAACAAGTCAACCATTTGAATGCCTCCTTCCCAAAAGTTTCATGACCTAAGACATCCAGAAATGGTCTTTAAAGGGACCAGCGTAGGTAGATACACTGCTAGGATGCTCTGCAGCGCAGGTAGATACACTATCAAGGTGCTCTACAGAGCACCTAAGCCCTCTTTAGGCCGCGCTAGGTGAATTTGAGTGAAATTCAATTGGGGTTTGGGGAATAATTTTATCTCTTGGAGTCATCTAGAAGTTTCCTTGTCTTATCAACTCCTATGAGATCAAAAATGGATGAGGAATGAGTTAAGGATCATCCTATCCTCTCATCCCTTCCTCCATGGAACTACTTCTAAGTATGGAAGGCCATTCAATGTCACCATTAATGACAAAACCTCTTTCATCTTCCTATAAATTGATCACTCATCTAAGTGATCAGGGGCTGGATTATGTTTAATTGTAAGGAGATAATGTTGCTATGAGACTTGACTTTGGAGAAAATGATGTGATGCCACAATATTGTCTTGCTTTTGATGTGATGTGGATGGGATCCAAGCTGAAGGAATGACTTTGAATCAAACACTGATGGTTGTAATTCCTTCTTCTACCTAATAAAGTGTTTGAACCTTTTTCCATATGTTGCATTCTTTCATAATGCTTATATGTATGAATTGCTTCTAATTCCTTTCATTTATATTCAATGGATCATATGCTTTGATCGGTTTTCATATTTTGTTGTGTTTACAGGGTACTTCTCAAGTGGATTAAGTACGGGAAGGAGAAACAGAATCGATACAAGGGAGACGAGAGGAAAGTGGAACTACAGGTAGGCCTTCTATCCTCTTTTCTTATCTATTTCTTATAGGGAAAGTCTAAAACACTTTAAACTATTCTTCTAGGCACAAATTCTTGTCTAGTGAATTAGTGTTTATTCGTAGATGCTAAATTCTCCAAAACGCCACCCCACATTTACCTACTTTTACAATCTCTCCAGGTTAAACATGAGCTGGAAGTTACTATGAAATGACCTGACTTCCAAGTTCCAGTTATGGAAGTAGGGCCTACTAATTATAACTCTTACTGCCACCCATCAGGGACACCAAATCTCTCAGGAGTCCGAAAACCACCCCTAGTGGTCAATCCCCGAGTTGGAACTTCTTTTCACAAGCTTTACCTCCCAGCTGCGCCCTTGACACACTATGCATGTGGTTGTAAGGCTCAAACCACACCAACAAGCCTTTCTACATGCGATTATGACCAAAATCTTCTAGTTCTATGCATGTAGTGGTGAGATTTGTGACACTTTTTCAGGGTTTTCCTACAAGCCACTACCCAAAACTTTCCAAAGCCAAGTCTCAAGTGATAACAAGTCTAAAAAATCAATACAAGGGCTAGATATTTTTCAAGACATGCCAATCACATAACAAATATTTCATCAAACATATGGTAAACATAGAAGCTACAAGTCATGAATGCATGTCTGATCATAATCTCTTTAAATTCATCAGAGAATCATCAAGAATGATCAATGCCCTCTGAGGATAGATGCAATAACACTTGTTAGACCATGCTTTCATTAATCATTCAATAACTTATCAAATCATGAACAAGATCCATAACAAGGACACATCATATAACTATGCATATAACCAACATAGAATCCATGAAAAACCAACCATAAGATCAACATAATAACTAGTACAAGTGCTCATCAATCACAATAAGAAAATAACTTATTTTAAGATATGCAAAAATTTGACCAAGTCAGGGACTTCAAGTACCACTCGACCATATATTGGGTTGAACCAAATATCTCTTTTGCTGGGTGCATGTTAGATTATTTCCATGCATCATGGGGTCCGGACCCAATAATAGTTGGGAAGAACCAAGGATGGGGGGTAGACCTAAAGATGGTGGGAGGATATACCCATGGTTTTATGTATGGTTTTTTCACATGGTTATGGGCATGATGGTTTTCTGCCCATGGTATTTTGTAAATCTGGTCAAGGGAACTACAATTATGTTCTAATCCAGGGTTAATGGATTGAGGTTTTATGAATGCTTCGACATGTATATATATGTATTGAAAGGAATATAATGAAAAATCAATCTGGTAGTCCTGTTTTGGGATCTGAGGGAAAATCTCTGTGTATATTTATTTTATGTTCTTGTCATTGTATATTTTCTATTTTAGCAATTCATTTGCAGGTAATTTTTGTATAGGGTTAAAACCTACACTGTGGTATTAGAGTCAAAGGTCTCAAGGTTGAATCACATCTAACTTGTGCTATGGGGAGATTGTTGGACATTGGATAAACCAATTCTCCCCGTGTTTTTCGTGACATGTGCCTAATCGCCTCTCCTGAATTTGTTAACTCCGGCGATGGGTTTGTTTACTAACACCTACGGGTTTTGGTGTAACAAAAATCGTGATTAGAACAAGTGGTATCAGAGAAGTTTCAACTTCGAGGGGATGACTTTTTTGTTGAGGGGTTTTTGCTTGGGCATGTGGTAGACCCTATTACAGTGGGATATCTATGTGATCGATTCTTGTGGTGAAAGGAAATGGAGAATAGTGGACAGATAGAGATTGAGAAATTCAATGGCTAAAGTTTTGAATTGGAAGCTCAATATGGAGGATCTGTTGGTGGATAAATATCAGTTGATCACGATAGATCCAGGTACTAAACCAACGAAAATGCCAACATAAGACTAGGCGAAGTTGGATCGGAAGGCAAAAAGAACAATACGGTTGTGTATCTCTAATTCAATATTGTTGAATGTTTCAGGAGAAGCTACAGAAAGGCTTTGTGGGGCAAGTTATAGACTTTGTATTAATCTAAGTCTCTGGTGAAAAAATTGTTCCTACGGAAAAATCTGTATAACCTAAGAATGAAGGATTGAGACTCGATGATAGAGCATATGAAAACCTTTAATATTTTGGTAAGCTAGTTCTTATCTGTTGATATTAAAATTTCAAATGAAGATAAGTGCATTAGTATTCTGTGTTCTCTATTAGATTCATGGGATAATCTGGGTTTTTCTATAGGTAGCAATACAACTACCTTGAAGTTTGATGAAATAGTCTCATCCTTGTTGTCGGAGGAGATGAGATGGAAAAATATGGAAATGAGAGGACAATCCTAAAATAGAAACAAAAATAATTCCTCAAGTGGGAGATCTAAATCTCCAAAAAAAATTGTGAAGGTTTGCTGGAAATGCGAAATTTGATTGCACTACATAAATGAATATAGATCTAAAGTTCCTAAGAAAGGAAACGGATTTGGTGGTGCTCCTTTGACATAGGTGAAAACAACCTCATATGAAGCTGGGGATGTGTACTTGGCTTCTTCTTCAATTACACATGTAGATCATGAGGCATGGTTGATTGAATCAGGTGCATCTTTTTACTTTACTCTCCATAGGGAGTGGTTCTGCGAGTACGAGAAATATGATGGTGGTGATGTCTTCCTAGGCAATGACAGGAAGGCCAAAATCATGGGATGTGGAAAATTCAAGATGAATTCGCAAGGTGGATGGATTCAAACACTTCCTAGTGTTGTCAATGTTATTGTCAGTCATTTCAGCCTGTCACCAGTGATCAAATATGTTCTTACAAGGTATTGTTAGGGTGTCAAGTCAAATTTTTGTCATTTCAGTGAGTCTTCAAATAAAAATTTGGTCACTGGTTGTTGTGTCTAGGTCATTGCTGCTCCCTTCACTTACTCATGGTCTTCATCACTCATCATGGTCATTATCTTCTTCAAGGCATCATATCTTCATTTAGTTTCTTGGGTCATGAAATGGTTAAATTCCTCATTTTAGGTCATGGTCTAGGGTTTCACTCCATGTGTCATCATGATACCATAGGTAAAAACAAAAGAATGTACATCATGTAATCTAGTGGGTAAATGGAGTTAGCATCTTAGGGAAAACAAAATAAAGGTAAAGGTAATGTTTTATTTCAAATAAGACAATGCTGTAGTACACTACCTCTCCTCATCATTTCTCAGAGGGACATGTTTTCTTCAAAATATGTTTTTGACCAAATGGAGAAGCATTTTACAAAAGTGAAAGAGGTTTTTGTCCATTATAGTCCAAGGAACAAAAACCTCCTTCATTTTATGCACAGGTATTATTATTTGAAAGAAATGCCCAAACTACACTTGTTATGGGAGAGTTGCTACACTTCTGGATAGCTTGACTTCAAGACAATTTTTCAGGGGTTTTGAGCAAGTGTTGGTAGTTCTTAAGGACTCTATTGTGTAGCAGACATCCTAATATTTCCAATGGTACCTTCAGATCATGATTTGGATTAGTGGAAGGCATCCAAAAGTTCTCTGCAAGTTGGCACTGTGATTTTGTCAGAGACACCCTGGGTTTTTGGAGTGACCTTGGTAAAGTCAAATTTTCTCCCTGATGGAGAGTCCAAATTACATGCTTGAGGAGTTCATCTTATAGAAATCCTCAATATATTTCCAAAGATATATCAAGTACTAGATTTGGAGCATTTTAAGGCATCCAAAAGTGGTTTGGAAGATGGCGCTGCGCTCAGAGACACTGTGTTGCGCTTGGGAGGCCAGTGCTGCGCTCAGGAAGTCTACACTGCGCTTGGGCTAGAGTAGCTCAAAGCTTCCTGAAAATCACCCAAATTGATTTTTTAAGCTTTATTATCTTTTTTATTTCAATCCTAAGCTCATCTATAAGTAAGTACATCACCTTACTCACCTTTTTATTTTGCAAGATGAATTCAAGTCAAAGATTTCTTCATTTAGGGTTTCTAGTGAATTTGTCATGAAATGATGATAGGGTTGATGATGGTAATTTAGTTTTCTTGATTTTAAACATGTAAAATCTCATCCTACACCTCTAGGCATGTTTAATATGCTACATGAACCATTGAACCAAATTTAAAACATTAAATTACTTCACTAAAAGTGAAACCCTAGCTCATTCCTATGGGATTTAGACAGTTTTCCTAGAAACCCTATTTTTCCCCTTTCACAAGAACATTGTTCCTCCATTGCTTTTCCATTCATTTTCATCAATTGTACATAATCCATGTCCACCTCCTAGAATTTACCTTTCCATTTTTTCCTCTCCACCTACCCATCATTTCATTTTTCACTCATCCCTCATTGTTTTTCCCCTTTCCTATCATCTAGGGTTTCAAAAATGAAATGAGGTTACTTCACCAAGCCATCACCAAGACACATCAGCACAACCTATGGAAGTAGTGTTATCAAACAAATCCGAGGATGTTCCCAAGGCACCTAGACCTGAGGTGACCAAAACATACCAAAGATGAAAAGGGCTTGTGTTTGCTTCTCTTGGTGAGAAAGGGGCCAAGCCTTCTACATCAACAAAACAGGGATCGACAATGTGAGATAAAGACATGGTTGAGCATGAATTTGAGCTGGTTGATTTAGACGCAGAGGATGAAACTTCAAGCATGCAGTAGATGATCAGAGATAAAGAATACTAGATCAAGGAACTCACAGTTAACATGGCAAGAGAAAGGTACATCATTTCATTCCTAGAACAAGAAAATAGTCAGTTGAAAGTGAAGCAATTAATCATGGAGAAAGAGAAAACTAAATTATTGTAGTAGGTCGGCAAGGGAAAAGAAGTCATAGAGACAAATGAGCTTGAAGGAACACAAGGGAAGGGTAAGAGAAAAAGGCCAAGAACAAAAGGGTTTAAGAAGGGCTTTATAAACATGAGAAGTCTGAATGCATGGTGATACTGAGTGTAAACAAGAGTGAATGATCATGCATGCAAACAGTAAGTGCAGGATTCAGAGAATGGAAAACATACATGTGTGTGAAGCAAGTCACTGTGACAATGACCATCGGTGCAAAACAATGTCATGCATGCAACAATAGTGAGATGCAAATGAAAACTGAAATGGTGCTTCTATAAGTCAACATACATCAAAACGACAACAAGTGCTCATTGAAATCAAGCATACAACACTTAAAAAAAGAAAAACACAAAAAGCGACAGAAACTCAATGCAAGACAAGAGAACCAGACTTACCCTAAAACAAATAAGCTGAAAGTGCTGAAGGCTCCTAGATATGATGTGGGATGTTAGAGCTGCAAGGTCGATGTGAGGAATGAGCTTTGCAGCATCCGAGTCATAAGTTTTTATAAGATCGAGGTTATGACGCACATGCCACAAATCTAGGAAGAAGCGACACTTGGTGAGAGGTTTCTAAAATGATCTATGCATGTAACCTCCAACTGCTAAAAATAGATCCTCAAATCTAGGGATTCCTCTTGCATGCTGCCTTTTTCTATTTTGGGAAAAGAAGCCCATGCATGCAAATCAGTTTTTCTTGGTCCCGGAGGGAACCAATCAACCTAAAGGCACATGCATTGGTCTGCGAGCCTGGGATGAAAATTTGCGCAATTTTTGGGCTGAGCTGGGCTAGTTGTCCCTAACGGATTGTGAAATTTTTGGGGTTAGCAGGTGACTATCTCCCAAAATTGCACAATTTTGGGCTGAGCTACAGTGCCGGGCCAAATTGCGTAGTTTTTTGAAGGAGGACTGCCTGATTGTTTTACACAATTCTAGAGTCCAACAAGTTTCCCAACTGATTTGTACAATTTTTGGAGGGAAGGTTAGTTCCCCTCTAGAATTGTGAAATTTTTTGGGGGAGTGTCTTAGTCAGCAAATAGTCTAAGTTTGGAATTTCGGCTTGCCAGAGGGAGACAAACAAGTTGACATGCACAGGCTGGCAGGCCACTGAAACTCAGCTGAAGCCTATGTACTTAACAGTGCAAGACATACTATTGAGGATGGTTGGTAGGGAGGCTCCAAAACGAAGCTAAGGATAATTTTTGGAGGGTGGTTGTAGTCGATACAAAAATTGGCGAGACACTGGTAGATCTACAGCTCTCTGCATGGACCTTGCTCATGAAAAGCGAGTCTAACACCTTCAGAAGTATTGTTCATTTCTCTGATCATCTCGACTTCCACACTTGCTTGATTGTAAGATGTAGCATCACCAACTCAGTTGTTTTGATTGGGATGAGGGATATATTGGTGAACAAACCATATTATCGTCAGAGTTTTAGTTTTCATCTCCGGTGTTTCTCCATTGCGAGCAGACTTAGACAGTACCCCAGTGGAGTCAATCAGGAAAAAAAACATTGCTCTGTTGCCAGTGAGCCTGGCCAGTACCCCAGATGAGTTACTTGCACCACCTCTCTGTGTAGGAAGCCTTTCTCTTCTTTTGCCTTATTCGTTTTTCATTTTTGAAAATTTTTCACATTTCATTTTTATTTTTATTTTTTTGTTTATTTTCATTTTTGTAACTGTGCATAGAACTTGTTCACTTTGAAGGAAGAAGAGGGATCCTGACTTATTGAGAGAAGAAGAGTTGCTCCTTTAGAGAAGTAGTTTGTATATACCTCTAACGTGCTTGTTAAGGTTTTCCCCCTCACCTTACTCTACTTGATTGAGCTAACAAGGATTAACCCAAAATAATTACTAGAGTAGGTGACATTAGTTAATGCACAAGAGTTATTTTTTACCAAGGCTCAATTCAATCAGAATGTATTTTCCATTAATGTATCATGGATTGAAGATAACAAGTTCTTCATACTTAGGTAAGACAATAGATAATCAAGTATTGATAACTGCACAAGTCCTGTTGTATTTTACCTAGCTTGTTTCAAGAGTCACACACAATTTCATGTGAAACTAACCTAAAGACGTAAACAAGAAAAAAAATGACAAAAAAAATAAAAATCAGAAGTAA
This sequence comes from Pinus tabuliformis, assembly GCA_031772625.1. Lineage (NCBI taxonomy): Eukaryota > Viridiplantae > Streptophyta > Pinopsida > Pinales > Pinaceae > Pinus > Pinus tabuliformis. The sequence continues at coordinate 512,570,227 of CM062815.1, forward strand.
ATGCGTAAGAAAAGCGAGTAAGAAAACAAGTAGGAAAACAAACAAACATGCAAAGTAAGAAGAAAACATGCATGCAAGAAAACAAACCAAAAGAAAACACTACTCCTACTCCTAACCTAATAGTGCATGGGTCTGCTCACGTAAAGTGATACTTCAAATGCAACCACTGGAACATTGGTTGACCCATGTTGGTGAAGGCATGGTTCACGAACAGTACAACTGTGCGAACCAACAAACATGAAAGATATAACAGTGAAGTCAAACACACTCCGAGTTTAAATGTGTCCACAGAACATAAGTGAGTGAAAACGTGTGACATGCAATCTGTGGACTTACCATGGTGCTATGCTACACTACATGCATATGTTAAGTGTGCAAATTCTCTTGACTGTGACATGCAAGTGAACGTGAGAAAGGTAGACCACCTACGTTGTGAAAGTGTGCTTGCTGTGTAAGATTACTCCAATGCATGAGTGATGGGATCATGTAGTTCGAGTGGAGGAAGTGAAATTTGAGTGTTAGATTTATCTTCAGTGCATACATATGAGTGATGAGGAGCCTTGGGTGTTTAAACAATTTTCTGATTGAAAGTGAAACCAACCTCAGGACAACAAGGGCCTGACATAACCATCAGCCCAGGCTGAAGTGCCTCAAAAACTTGGGGGGTTTTGACTTTGTTGACATATAGATCATCATAGACCAGTGTCTTAGACAAATTAACAAAGAGTGAATCAACATCATGATCAGATGAAGAAGTAGAGAGATCACGACAACCAAGATCAGAAAATTTAGGATGTTTTTCAGCATCCTCATGATTTGATGAATCACATAGAGGGGTAGATGAGAAGAAAGAATGTTCACCCTCTACTTTTCCAGAAAAAACAGATGAAGAATCAAGTGGATGTTCAAAGAACGATTTGTCTTCTTCACTGTCAGATGATGGATTGACATCTGGTGTGTTCTATGAATGATCAACAATGTGTGCATCTGTAGATGGAGATACACAAGCAAAATAAGGGATGGCAAAATCACTGAAGATGTTAGGGAAAAATAGAGGAGGAACAAACAAAAGGGAATCATCCTTCACCGTGGGTTGATGTTCAAACTCCCAATCATACTCTTCATGAACGATAGTGCAGGTTGGTTGCGCAACACCAACTCCGTCGATAGCTTGATCCTCGTTTACAATAGGTGTAGAGTTTGGAATGGAAGAACACAAGACAGTGCAATCCGGAGGATCGACAGAACATGAAGACAGAGGTTGAGGTAAGACATGCATATGACAACCCATGGGCTTCACAACCAAATCAGTGTAAAAATGGAGAGAAGTAATGTTGGGAGGATGTGACAGTGGAATAGAAACGTGTGCATGTTTTCCCACATCACTTTGTGGTGGTGAAGTTGTTTGATGGGGGGACAGTGGACAATCACTTGTGACGTGACTGTGTTCGTCTATGATTACGTAGCTTCATCACCGAAGTATTCTGAGTGGGGTTTGAACTTCAACTTCACCTTGGGATGGACTGATTTGTTAAGGCAATATTCAAATCTGTCCATGAGATACTGGAATTTCATCTGACTTTTTGGAGCTTCAAACATGAATAGACAGAAGCGCTCCGAAAAATCCATAGGAGATTCATGCGGGGCCTTCCGTTGTTTTAACAATTTTTTATCAAGTTCTTCAGGATCAAAATGGTGAAAAACATATTCAATTATATTGCTGAACTGCTTGAATGAGTGCATGGAGTTATGAGGCAGTGTGCCACACCATTGCAATACATGGTCACAAAGTGTGTGTGCGAGCAATGAACAAACCTCTGTTCATTAAAATCTTCCACATTCTCCATGAGTGCATGGAAGTCATCTAAGTGCTCAGACTAGGCCACCTCGCCTTCACCATCATACATGATTCGTGACAAGTGATCCCAGAACTCCCTCTCGACATGAAATATATGTACGTTGGTCATACATTTCGGAGGGTGAACTATAACAAACTCCATAATAGATGTGCGAAGATTCAAAACAGATTGTGAGGACTCAGCTTGCCATCTGGCTCTCCTTCTAGTGCCAAAATTTCTATGGTGTTGGACCCGCCAACATGTCACCGGATCTCCCCGTAAGAAGTCCCAACTAGACCTTAGACTGTTTAGTGTAGGATTCCCAGTAGTAGGTCGTATGGTATCACCTTGACTGTGTTGCGCGCAGAGGTAAGTAAGATGTCCTTGTTGGTAGCAAGGGTGTGACATGCACAACAAGCCAAGGAAGGTGCATGAATGGTTCTAACACACGGAAGGTGGAATGAGTGCACCCCTTGGAAACTTGTGTAAACACACAACGTAGAAGGGAACACATGAGCAAAGATGCATCACAAACTGGAAGGAAGGTGAACCAAAAATCCAAAGTGATGGCTAAACCAATAGCACATCTCATTAAGATTCATACATACATATAAAGAAGGAGTCTATACATACATGCGTAAGAAAACAAATACATATATAAATAGAGTAACCAAGTTAACTGAAATACAATAACAACATATGCATGAAACATGTAGGTTCTATTATATTAAGAAGTGAAAGTTCTAATCATATAGTACAAGCATGACTGACCACTAGTCCGGATAATGGAACGTTACAGTCACTGTAGTCTTCTCCTTTAAAGAGATGTACAAGCTCTACACTTTGGAGAAGACAAGGATTGTTACAATACTCTCCAAGATTTCTCTAAGATACTCATATCAGAAGCTTGAATCCATTACAATGAGTTATGAGGTTCTATAAATAGCAAAGGGTGAGGTGACCCTTAACATTCCCCTTTGTGGCTCTTCACCTACCCTCATGACTCTTCAACTACTACATGACTGTTACATTCAAACTATCGACACTTAAACTTTCACTTTACAATATGTTACATAAAATCTGCACATGTATCCATGTGAGACAAAATAGGCTTGAGCAAGGAATGAAAGCTATCACTAACACTCAGACAATTGTGGTAAGACCAATGCTTCGATGATCGACGATGGCGAACTGATGCCAAGCTTGGTTGTCCGTGATGGTGTCTATGTGCTCAGTGGTGAGATTCTGTTGAAAATGAACTCTTGCCTCCATTGAATTTGGGTACATCGATATGGCTCCTCTACCAAACTCGTCTGATAACATGTGCATCATCATCCTGAGTGCGACTGGACCGACATCATACTGATGCGTAGTGTTTATGAAGATCTCCAAGTGTGTGCTGATGACCATGTGCATCAACCTATCGACATACATGTTTAGGTTCAGTCAAAATTGCTTCCTATCTTTGATTCAGTGAGTGTGCCAATGGGTGGGGATCACATGCATGCACATAATGACATCCATGCTCTTGAACACCCTTGCATGTGATCAATGACACTGCTCACCCTGTCTGCTTTGTGCTAGCTATTGGGTTGGACCTATAACCTATATGGGCATAGTTTCATCAGTCTATGGATGTTGCACCTCCTATTGTACCTATTTTTGTTGCAACTCCATCTCTCATTTCTGTAGCTCCCGTTGTTCCTTGAGTTGTCGCTTCAGCACCTATAACTCCTTCTCTATTTCTCTCTTCGCCTTCACGCGATCCTCTTGTCGCGTCATTGCCTCATAGCCTCAGTCTCCAAAGCTGCTTTCATCACAAGTGGATCCGTTTGAACTTGCAACTCTACTCCACCTTTGTGCTATCAAAAACCTTCCTCTTTCATTTGTTGCACGCAAGTCTGCCACCTTCTGCTCCTATTGATGATGCTGCTCACTGTGATTATGTTGCCATTTCATCTTGATATCCTTCTCTATGAACAACTTGATGTCTTTATAGATAGGAAAATTCATAGATACTTGATCGACTGCATCCCCAATTGCGCTCTCCATGGTGCCTTTGACTCTCCTCTTCTCGAAGCCATTGTACTTGTGCTGCTGAGAGGTGGACGAACACCTGTGATACCTGGAGACATAACAACACTCATGACAAGCAATCTTTCAGTTGAAAACCAAAAAAAATTGGAGGACTGACATGCAACATACCTGTGTGACTGTCTGTGGAGATTGTGCAATTTTCAACGGGGGGTTGGGAGACTAACTGCCAAAAATTCCAAGGCACAATTTGGGATACCGGGAGGTTGACTGACTGCAGGAACTGCACAATGCACAATCCATCCTAGCCTGCTGAGGACTAAAATTTCACAATGTGCAATTTCAGTCAGCAGTGACATGCAAACCAGCAAACTGCATTACGCAGTTTCTGAGGCCAGCAAGGCACTACCTCCCAAACTTGCGCAATGCAAGCCTCAAGGTTAGTGCTGGGCCAGAATTGCATAATTTTTGGAGGGAATGTAGAGCCTTCACTTCTAGAAATGTGTAATGCTAGCAGGGCAAGGCAAGCTCTGGGCTAAGGCAGCCCAGACCCACGAATGAGTGAATGAAAACATGAGAAGCCTGAATGCATGGTGATACTAAGTGTAAACAAGAGTGAATGATCATGCATGAAAATAGTAAGTGCAGGATTCAGAGAATGGGAAAACATGCATGTGTGTGAAGTAGGTCGTCGCAATGACGATGGTTGGTGAAAAACAGTGTCATGCATGCGATAGTAGTGAGATGCAAAGCAAAACTGAAATGGTGCTTCTACAAGTTAACATACATCAAAACGACAACAAGAACTCATTGAAATCAAGAATACAACACTTACACAAAGTGAAACACGAAAAGCGACAGAAACTCAGCGCAAGACATGAGAAGGAGACTTACTCTAAAATAGCTAAGATGATAGTGCTGAAGACTCCTGGATGTGATGTGGGATGTCAAAGCTACAAGATCGATGTGAGGAATGAGCTCTGCAGTATCTAGTTCATAAGTTTTGATAAGATCGAGGTTATGACATGCATGCCACAAATCTAGGAAGAAGCGACACTTGGCAAGAGGTTTCTAAAATGATCTATGCATGTAACCTCCAGTTGCTAAAAATAGATCCCTCAAATATAGAGATGCCTCTTAACAATGCAAGACATGCTGCTAAGGATGGTTGGTAGGTAGGCTCCAAAATGAAGCTATGGAAAAATTTTGGAGGGTGGTTGTAGCTGCTACAACAATATCAAATGATTATTGCACTATGATTCAAGAAAATCTTCACATAGAAAATCAAACAGTGACACTGCAAATGACATACAATTCGTGAAGCATTAACACACAAATTATACTAAAAATGATACTTTGTGTCTAATCGATTATACACATTCAAACAAAGCATACATTACAGGAGTCTCATGCCATTGATATGTATAACCATAAGAAATGAAACACTTCCAATCAAGACAAGAGATTCAATTCAGAACATAAGAATTTACTCCTTCATAAATTTACTTTAAATCAAACTTCCTTTTCATATAGTTACAGAGTATGTTCATAACAATGCTCCATGGCTTGTGAAGACTCAACAACAATACACTTGTTATCTTTAACCCAAATCTATGAAAACAATAAGGAAAATTAAGTACAAAAATTCTGAAAGTCACTAATGAAAGAAAATGAGAATTCAATCAACTATTATAATTAATTATAAAATCAAATTCAAATAAACTACTTTGCTCAATCTTCCTTCACAAAACTATTCTTGGGGTCACACCATAAATCAGAAAGAAATTACAAAATCTAGAATGAAGAAGTAAATGCAAAAATAAATTGACAAAGAAAATTAAATCTTCAGATGCCCTGCTTATTTTGAATCATTTGCAAGAAATAAAATATAAAAGGAAATAAATAATAAAAAATGCACACTTACATAACTTCATCCTCTGAATAGAATGCTTGTTATCATGAGAGGAGAAAACACTATAGAGTCTGCCTTTATTAATATACCATAAGGATTTTCCTTTACATGGTCATATAATTAGCGTATGCATCTTTTTATTATGAGTAATGAATGGAAGGCAAACATAAGGATAATGGTTTATGAAAGATAAAATGCATGGAATGAGAAGTGGTTAATCATTAAGTTTCTTAAATATTCTAATGAATCAAAGAATCTTAAGCCAAATCTACTTCAAGTTTTACCTTTGTTGTTGATGTGCTTGGTGCTGCAGGATGAAATGGAGGATGGATTGGTTGGAGATGATTTGATTGCTGACTTGATCTGTTGAAGAAGGTTGAAGGATGAACTAAAGGTCCCCTTCTCCCCCATGCCTGAGGAGTTGTATGTCCCCAAACAACTAAGTAAAGGTGATTGCTACCACAAATGAATGGATAGACTGCTATATGACAACCTTTACTGAAATAAATATACTGCTACAAATGAAAATGGAAATGCTGATACAAAAATCCATGCTGCTGCAAACCTGTGTTGAGATCACAAAACCATATAGTATTCAGCTGCTACACACCCATGTGCAATCTTGCATATGTGAATAAATGGCATTGATGTCAAACATAAGCAAGAATCATTAGATTACCGACCATTGAGGAGGTCATTAACCAATGCGAGATATCCCATCTTTGATGTCAATGGGAATCAAGGCACTAGGTATATTCTACCAGCCATGAATGGATTTTTCAAAGTCAAATGGATTGAAGAATTAATCCACCAAGAAACATTGATGTATTTCTTTAGTAGATGACAAGGATACCTACCATTAAGGCATGCAGGCTCGCAGGTACCTTATCTAATTCTAACCTTTATCCCAGATAATGTGTTGATGTCGACGGGACAAGGCTTGTTGGCAGGTGGGCCTTACGGGATCCCACACCAATTGACTCGAGTATAAACATAATGAATTTAAAGATACATGATTTGAAGAACTCATACATATTTACAAACTTTATTGGGAACTTTACCTTCTAGTTACCTGGTTTTCAAGCAAAGTGCCTGTCCAATTGCACCAGACAAGTTGGTTTTCATGAAAGGACTTATTTTTCTCTTTACTATTTTTATTCATTTATTTATTTATTACAATACTAACTTTCCTACTCTACTAGAGAAGAGATGTCCTCCTTCATGTGAAAGCGTACTTCCAATGAAGCCGTGTGTGGATCAGGTACAAAGATATATTCATGCCCAAGTTTAACATATAAACTTTAGAATGTTCATGAGCATGAAAAATCAACAGCTTTGAAAGATGTGATACAAAGAGTATTTGAAGATGAGAGTGGTACTTTGACTGGATTGTGATCTGGAACCAATTCTCAATGTAATCCTGGTGGTATTGGCCCATTTCTTCATTTGGACCACTCTGAAAGTCCTCCTCGGTCATGCCAGGGAAAATTGGATAAATGGTCTCTGGAATGCATATAAGGCTTGCTGATAGGCATGGTGAAAATTCCTCAATCTCAGGTTCAGGAGGATGCTCCCCATCGGATTTGGTACATGGTTTCTTGATCTCCTTGGTAGATAGGCAAGAGGAATCAAGGAATACTTCCAAATACTTTTCTATCTATGAAGAGACAAATAATTTCCTGAATGTGGTCAAGATGAACTCTTCCTGAGAGGCAGATATCCTATCTATTGCTAGGATTTGAGAAAGTACTTCGAGGGACATTCTTTAAGCTCTCAAACATTCTTGTATTTCTCCTACTGGTTGATGATCCCTGTCTCGCAACATGGATTAATACATAGGGGTTCCTACAACACCCCAAAAATGTTTTATCTTTAAAGAGATTGAAATTTTAATCTAAATGAACTAAAGCTACTAATTGTAATAAAATTCACCAAACTTGAACTCCTCGCTTCTTGGATCCTGCTATCACCAAGTTATCCTTTCACACAAGCTAATTCATTCTTATTTTCATCAATATAACGGAAAACATACTCAAAAAGGAAAATAAAGAAAAATGAGGTGATCATATCTTTAATTCTATGAATATGAAAAAGAAACTAGAAAATCAATTAGAGATAACCAGACTTTGGAGTGACCCCACCATAGTGGATGCATGAATCTTCACTCACGACTTACCATCTTTCTCCACCCTCTAGTTTCCCTGCAACTAAGATCACACAAAAAACTTGTGAAAGAAACTATGCTCTAATCCCTTTAGCACCTCGTCGAAAACGGTGCCAAAAATGTTGGTGGAATTATAATGTATTCTAATTCCAACATTTAATTATCAATCCAGGGCTTGTAACCTTCGAGGAACAAGCGCAGGTAACATAGGATTAGAGAATATAACCTAGACTAGCATCTTAGAAATTTTGGAATGTGGTACTGAATGGAGTACATAATTTCTGTCCCTAAATCAGTCTACTATTTAGTACATAATTAGGTATATACCCTCTATTTACAATTTGATTTATCTAATAACGAATAGGAATAAATCTAATTAAAGCTTTCTACGAAATCAAGCAAATAACCATCTATCTATCAAATGATTATTGCACTATGATTCAAACAAATCTTCACGTAGGAAATCAAACAATGACACTGTAAATGACATACAATTCGTGAAGCATTAACACACTACTTATACTAAAAATGATACTTTTTCCCTAATCGATTTTGGATATTCAAACAGAGCATACACTACAGGAGTCTCATGCCATTGATATGTATAACCATAAGCAATGAAACACTTCCAATCAAGACAAGATATTCAATTCAGAACATAAGAATTTACTCCTTCAGAAATTTACTTTAAATCGAACTTCCTTTTCCAGTATTTACGAATTTGGAAGAGTAATAACATAGTTATAGAGTATGTTGATAACAATCTTCCATGGCTTGCGAAGACTCAACAACAATACACTTGTTATCTTTAACGCAGATCTATAAGGAAAATTAAGTACATAAATTCTGAAAGTCACTAACGAAAGCAAATGAGAATTCAATCAACTGTTATAATTAATTCTAAAATTAAATTCAAATAAACTACTTTTCTCAATCTTCCTTCACAAAACTATTCTCAGGGTCACACCATAAATAAAAAAGAAATTACAGAACCTAGAATGAAGAAGTAAATTCATAAATAAATTGACAAAGCAAATTAAATCTTTAGATGCCCTGCTTACTTCAAACCATTTGCAAGAAATAAAATATAAAAGGAAATAAATAATAATTGCACACTTACATAACTATATTAACCCTCCAAACACAATGGGTTCAAGGGGCCCTTCCTTTCCATGTGTTGTAGGTCCAAGCTCAAACTCATGAAATGGACACCAAAACTTAAAACAACTTCATTATCCTTTATTTATTCAGCCAAAACAAAGTATAATATACAACAACCACTAAATTAATTGTGCTTCTCTTCCCCTATGTAACTCTCTCTCTAGTATTGAGTGATTGTAATATATATTATGCTTTTACAATTTGATATCCTGAACTCAAGGATTTGAGCTTAGCTATATGCCAACAATATTACAAAAATAAATTTCAAATGATTTTTCTGGAATTTGGTTATGGTAAATTTGTCTTGGCAATGTTGTGACCCATGCATAGCTTGATTGAGATTTGGGCTTTATGATTGTAGCTCCTCACGGATTGAAAAAGAAACAAAATAATTATTCAACACGAAATATCTGAAACCTTGGCTGATATGAAATATTTGAAACTGTAAAACTCAGAATTCCAGTACTTAACTCGAATGATGTAAAATCCAGAATTCTGATACTTAATTTTGTACTGTAATATTCCCTTGACCATAACTTCTTCATGATAATAAATTTTGGCAAACAGTTTCTGGGTTACCTAAATGAGGGTACTTTAAAGAAAACCCGCATCTTAGAACCTTGAGAATCTTCTTCATTTAATAAAAAATTGAGATTTTAATATAAAAAATGTAGCCATTTAGTACTTAACCTGTAGCAACTAGATTAATTAGCTTATGAATAAATTTGGAAATGGATCCCTGCATTAAATAAACTTGGGAAAACCATCATTACAAAATAATGGTAAAGTCATCTCTAATCATTAAAAAATCAAGAAAACTAATGATAATCAACCACAAAGTGTAATATGTATATTGGCGACAAGTTGTGGGTTTATGGTATGAAATGATTTAACATTATAGAAATATAGGTTATGAATAATGGTATTGTATGGTGGAAAAATGGGCATATTCGAGGCCCAACACCACCTCAACCAGGATCCAAGTAGATTGGCCATCCAAAGCTTAATCAAAGAGATAACCCACTACATCATGGCTATCTAGGAAATGGAAAGGCAAGGCAAAAACCTCTAATAAAAAAATCTCATTCCAATGACAACAAAATAACCAAAGAACCACATCCATGCACCATGCATCCAAATATCAGCAAGGAAATTACACATGCAACATGTTACCTACCATGAACTCCAGTTGTAGTTCCTGATCAAACCTTCCTTTTCGATGTCCTCAAATTCCTTGCTTGCTATTTTGTTTCTTCTCTCCAAGTGCAAGTGAATTCTAAGATGCTCTAAGAATTATCTAAGTGTGCAATAATGTAAGAGTATGGAAGAAGAGAGCCAAAATATAAATTGACAAAAGCAATGAATTGTTTATCTGATTCCTTTTTATCATTGATGTCTAGTCTCTTCCTTTCCTTTTTTCCTTTTTCTCCATTTTCCTCTAATTTCTCTCTAATTTCCCTTGCATGCATATTTGTGTCTCTTCATCTTCCCTTTATCCTATTTTCTGTTATTTCATTAATTAAATTCCATTTATTGCCTCTTTTCTTTTGTCAATGCCTTTGCCAAATTTCCATAGTCATTAATAAACTGCAAGTGATCCCCACTACAATGTTTACCAACAATTTAGCTCGGAATACATGTCCCATGACCTTGGTTTCATTGTATTTACATATAAAATAAACTAGGGGCTGATACAAACCCCTCCCCTTGGGGGAACACTTTCCTTGGTGTTTAATGACACTTATGACCAATAAAACATACTTCTCGTGAAGCTTTATAACACAACTCGATGCAGTATTTACAATAAACAACTACTGAAAACCATGACCAACATGAAAAACATGACATACATACCTTTTATTGGAGATTTCTAACACATCTCAATGTAGTATTTACAATGAAATAACACACACACACACACACCAAAAACTCATTTACTTCAACCAACAAACAAAGAAGGATATAGTGCCCTCATATGATCAACCATTTCCCATGTAGCTTCATGAGGCCCAAAGTGCTTTCACTTCACTTTAACATACTCTATTGCTTTATTTCAGAGCATGAACTATTTTTGCTGCAATATGCATTGTGGATTTGGCTAGAATTCTCCCTTTGGTTCCACCTGCAATACAAACCAATCAATCAAATGATCAAAATCCTACACATATATCTTAAGCAATGAAACATAAAAAACATCATGTACTTTCACTATTGGCAGCAATGTAAGTCTATAGGCCATAGGTCCAATCCTCTCTAGGATGTCAAAAGGTTCACAATACCAAGGTATCAGCTTGGCACATGACCCAATTCTCAAGGAAATCCTCTTGGGCTTTATGAACAAGTACACATGCTACCCAACCTAAAACTCCTTGAATGATCTATTTTGATATGCGTAAATTTCGACTTGTCCTATGCTACCTTCAAATTCTTTCTAATAACTTGCATCTCCTTCTCCATCTCAGCCAACATATCCATTCCAATCAGTACTCTGTTCAATGGATCACTCCAACTGATAGGATTATTACAACTTCTTCCATAGAGAGCCTCAAATGGACTCATCTTCAAGGATTCCTGATACCCAATATTATAAGAAAACTACACCAGTGGAAGATACTCCTCTCACTTCCTTTGCTGATGCATGGCATACATCTTCAACATATTCTCAAGAATCCCGTTAACCCTCTCTATCTAGCCATATGTCTGTGGATGATAAGATGTATTGAAATCTAAATCTATCCCTAAGCATGTAAACAAATCCTTCTAAAACTTGAAAGTAAACTTGGCATCTCTATATGATATAATATTCTTTGGAACTCCATGCAACCTCACTATCTCCTTGATGAAGAGCCGAGCTACCTTATTGGCTGAATTAGTAGACTTCATTGCAATGAAGTGAAATACCTTGCTTAACCTATCAACCATAACCATGATGGAATCATTCTGTATTGATGTCCTCGGTAATCCTGTAATGAATTCCATGGAAATGACCTCCAATTTACATTTTGGAATTGGAACATAGTGTAATAGATCAGTTGGATGCTTACACTCTACTTTCACCTATTGATAATCCAAGCATCTTGCAACAAACTCAGCCACTTATTTCTTCAAATTTAACCAATGATAGAACTTATTAATAGATGTCAAAATATTCTAATATCTTGGGTGGCCTGAATATGGCTTGGCATGAAACTCTCTCAATATAAGCTTCTTCAACTCACCATTGTTAGGCACATAGATCCTATTCTCAAATATAACCAAGTGTCATGAGGTGATACTCTTCATCCATATCACCTTCACCCTGTTGTTGCAACATCTGCTTCAATTTCTAATACCTCTCATCATGCTTCCTTGCATGCAAGATTTGCTCCTACAAATCTGTCCCATAAGAGATCACATCTGAAATATGGTTCACCTGCACTCTCCTACAGAGAGCATCTGCAACCCTATTCTCCTTGCCTTTGATGTACCTGATCTCAAAGTAAAACTCACTGAGAGTATCCAAACATATAGGAAATAACACACTATTCATCAAACACATGAAAGTCGTTGGAGCATTGGTAAGACCAAAAGGAACCACCATAAACTCTTAGTGTTCATACTTTGTACGAAATGTAGTCTTGTAGATGTCTTCTTCTTTTATGTGCACCAGATGATATCATGATCTCAAATAAATATTTGAAAACAATAAAAATCCCTTAAAATGATATAGATTGGACCATTATATTTTTTTTCATATATCTCAATGCATTCAGTGTGGAAAAAGTGGAGGAATAAACTCATAGGACTATTTTTACTAGTGGGACCCAGTTTAGTGAAATGAGGTTTGTTATAGACATTTTTGGACACTACAACCCCAAGCATGAAATGTCCATAAACCAAGGGCTCCTAAGTCCCTAAAATTGTTTTTCTAACCCCTAAAGGAACAAGGTCAACTGATTACAACTTCTCCCAGAAGTTCTCCATGAAAAACTGCTCAAAATTGGTCAAAATATGATCATTTCAGCTGCTCCACTGGCCAAGTGCGTTGCATCTCACCTAAATACACCGTGTGGGTGTGTTGCATTTCAAAAATCCCTTCTATGGGGTGTGATGGGCGAGAAATGACAAATGGCAGTGTCATTGTGGAGAGGCAATGGAAGCTTCCAGAAACTTCTCCTGTGACACTTGCCTCTCTGAATTCGACCAAGGATGAGTAAGAGATCATCAATATCCAAGTAGAAGCAAGAACTATCAGAGGGAAGACACTAATCAAATCATAAGCTGACTCATCTCCATTACAGATATCTATATATGGATCCCTCATCCCAGAGATCCAGGGGTTGGAATTTTGCATATTGTAAGGAATTGTTGTTGGTTTCTTGAGACAAACATCAGATTGTTGGGTGATCTAAGCTTTGTATGAGGTGAAGAGGGGATTCCTTGCTGAGAGGTTGATGCTGGGTCAGAACAACTGGTTGTAACTCCGCTTGGCTCTTTCTTTTTTATCAATAAAAGCTATTCAAGTTTTCCTCCATACTCTTGTGTCATTGTTGTTTGTTGCATTTGTATGGTCAATTTACATCTGATCCTAGATTGTTTATGATTATAGATCCATGTCTTTGTATAGTACTATGCTACTGTGATCTTACAGGTACTTTGTGAAGCTGGGCGTGCAAGGGAACAAGTAGCGAAAGACTATCAAGGAAGAGAGGAATCAAATCAGGAGATTAGCGCAAGACAGAGGTTGGTCTTTCTGTTCCTCTCTATTTGTAATTTATAAAGGAAAAATGAAAGTAGCTTTACTCTGTTTTTTTCTAAGGCAGCTGTCACACCTTAGTGGGATAGAGCAGTTCTATATAGACACTTTTCCCTGTAACAAAATGGCGACTCCACTGGGGAAGAATTAGTTAGTTTGTTTATCATTCTTTGTTGTCTATTTCATAAACTCACAAGTAGCATTCAAACTGCATTTGCCATAGCAAATGCAAAGTAGATAAATGCTACTTCAATCCATCTACTGGATATGTTTATGATTTAAACAACTGATTCACAAACTCTCTGATTGCCCTTGTGATAGCTCTTAGATCCTTCTTAGATCTACCCCTGATTGTTGCATTACTGATTACTTTTTGCTCGGCCAAAACCCAAGAACTGAACTGCAAACTATGACCCGGAACCCAAACAGAGTCTCTTTTCTGGCCCAGCGCAAGTACTGTTCAGATAATCTGAAGTTCAGCGCACTTCTCGAGTGGAGAAGGTGTGTTGCATTTCAAATTCTCTGTGTTGCAGGTGCGCTGATCAGACTAGGCTCTGTGCAGTTTTGGTTTCTGTGATTCATTCTTTCCAGTTCTATTCCTGAATTTTGCTGCCTGTGATCAGTATATGTCTATTTGAAACCCCTTTTCCTTGATGTTATTCCACCTCCTTTGTACAAAAGAACTGTAAATGTTTTTGTGTGTTTGTTGAGTCATTTTCAGTTCTCCTTTGCAAAAGTAGCGTAATCATACTGTCATCCTTTGATTTAAAACTGTCGCAAGTGTCGATTTCAATCGTAGGAAAGAGTTTGATTGCTGTTGATGGTCGATTATCCTGTTACTATTGTTTTTGGTCTGAATTTGAAATTTTCTAGTGTCAAGAACAAGTATTCATTTCAAAATCGTAAGGTGTGGTGATCGTCTCCATTTTTTATTTCGAAAAGAAACTTGTTGATATTTGTCACTTGAAAAGAAATTCAGATTTGTGCATCAACTTTCTTTTTAGCATTAATATACTAAGAAAGTCGAAAACAAATACATGCATGTACATTTGCATATAGACAGTCTGATTGGTTTGATTTAGAAAAGTGCATTTTGAGTGTGCTCTTTGCTCTTTGTGAAAAGATTTTGTCTTTATTTCCTTAGTAGCTAGGATTTTCATTGCACAAAGAAGATAAAAAGTTTGTTTATCATCTTAGATTGCATTTTAGGAATTACATCTACATCTCGCGGTGAACCTGAAAAACAAACTTCATAAACAAGATCAAATATAAAATAAATTCAATGAATCTAACAACGCTTTGGAACTTAACGCACAACATTTAGAAGTCTAGGCTAGAGACGTATTCCGGCGTCGTAAAACCTGGTAACTATTGTTCTCACTGATGGTTGGGTGATTCCTCCACTTTGAGATGATAAGTGCCAGTATGAACTTGTGCTCCCACGTACCGTCAAGTATATTTTGGGAGACCCCAATAGGCTTAATCCTTTATCCATAGGAAGTCGTGTCTGCCGCCCTATCGATCGCAATGCACTAAACACAGCATTCGGGAAGATTGACTGCCGTACCGTAAAAAGTATTCTGCAATTTTGCGATTGGTTTGGTAATCCCTCTACCTAGATTTCCAGAGCAGTTCCTTTCGTTCCTTTTCAGACTCCTTAACAGAAAAGGTCCATCTGAGCACTTGTCACTTCAGGCTCATTAAAAATTGAAGGAGACTAGAGTCATCTTTTGTTTTTTCTCGACTCTTAAAAATTGAAAAAACAAGTTGTGTCAAAGCGTCTAAAATTCATTTAATTCGGAAACATACTTCCCCTTTATTTTTAGTTGATCGAGTAATCCGCAATCGTGGAAGAAAGTCAATTGAAACCCCGTCGTTCGCAGAGGCTTACAAGTCAACCATCTTTGTCTCTGGAATCGAAGCTAGTACGGACAAAGCAAACTCGTTTAACCGGTTCCAAATCTCCTGTTAAAGTTAGAACAAGTGTTCCAACAACATCAGAGACTCTGGTTACTCCAAACATTTTTGGAATCCCTGCCTCTACAGAAGAAGTTCAGCAACCACAGAAGGACAGTAGTACTGATCCTAGTTTGAGGGTAAACACTTGTGTTACTGAACCAGTTCCATTTACAACCGGTTCGGAGAGTCTTACTCCTCAAACATCTGTCACTGTTGATTCCATACCTTCTTCGACACCAGAAATATTCTACGGACCTGACGGTCTACCCCTTCCACCTGGTCTGATTGCCATAGAAGAGATTGTGGAAGATCCTCCAACTAGTACTCCATCGCAATTTGGAGTCGGGATCACTCTATATCCTTCTTCATCAGAAGTTAGTCTACCGCCAACGGAAGCTCCTGTAGAATCGCTAGGTAATCTTTTGGATAGACTAGAAATGTCTGAACAACCGTCAACATCTAGGACTGTGTCGTCTGACACAGCGACGACAGAACTCCCTGCTATCACTCCAACAATGTTCGCCGGTATACCATCTGTCCCAACTAGCTCTCAACCACTAGAAGGAGCCCACTCAGGGGCCATTTCGACAGTATGGTCTGTTCTTGTTTGTTCATCCGGAATAATATCCAGAAAAACTTATGTTGAGTCTCAACAAATTGATCCATTTGGAGGTCAATTTGGGCAGTCCGGCCCTCAAGGGCAAACCATTCCCTTGAGTTCTGGATTACCACCGTATGGGGGGCAGTATGCCCTTTCATTATCCCCTCCGGGAGGACAACCATACGGGAGTTCACAACAAAATTCGGGTTATGTTGGAATTACCTCTAGCGGTTGGGTACCAATACTACCTCAACAACCAAGAGTTGTATACTCGATGCAACAATGCTTACCTATGTCAAATATACCAACTACGCCAGCTATTGTGACGGTGACGCAAGTTCAAGCACTGCGTGTTGTATTGTTGTGGGGAAAAATGCCTATGCAGGATGATCCTATCCACCTAAGGTGTGACAGCGCCTTAGCAACAAACGAATACAGCTATTATGATTTCTTCCTTTATGAAATGGGAAAGAGGGGAGATCGGCAGACTTACCGTTGTCTTCTGGTTGTCCCTCGAACTAGATCCTCTTCTCTTTGTGTGTCCATAGCTACTTGCCTCCTCGCTTGATCAAGAGAACAACTACTTGAATTCCACGAGATCACAAGAGAACAACTACCTGTGACAAGAGAACAGCTACTTGCGACAAGAGAAGAACACAATACAAAGGCAAATATACATATTCATAAATGATTCAGGATCAGAAGTAAATCAAATACACTAATGCAATCATATAAAATACACCAGCATATAGGAAAGAATCAAGATAGCTTTATTGATAAGTAACAGGGTTCAGGAAGAGATACAACCCATAGGGCTCCAATCCAGCATCTCCTTCCCAGCAGAATGGAATTCCTTCTTCAGCTCCCTTCAAAGCATTACACACCCAATGTTTACAGCCACAAACCAACAACAATTCTTTGCAATTACCAAATTCCAGCCTCTAGATCTCATGGAGGAGAGATCTATATATAGTTATTTTGGAGAGAGGATGAGTCAACTTGAGATATGACTAGTGTCCTCTCCCTCTCTCAGTTCTTGAGTCCACTTGGAGGTTCTTGCTTCCACTTGGAGATTTGGAACCTCTTACTCATCACCAGTCGAATTCCCTGAGGCAAGTGTCATTTTGGAAGCTTCCTGAGCATTGACACCTTGAGGAATGAGTCTGCCACTTGTCCAAACTCGCTCAGCGCAGGTAGCTAGTGTTGGAGTTGACATTCAACACAGGTAGATAGTGGAGCCACTGACATTCAGCGCAGATGGTCAATGGAGCAGTTGACATGATCCTGAATTGACTTGTTTTTGAGTAGTTTCAGGTGGAGAACTTTTGTGAATTGTTGTGTTTTGTTAGCCTTGTTCCTCTAGGGGTAGGAACAACATGTTTAGGGACTTTGGATCCCTTAGATTATGGACATTTTATGCTCAATGATGTAAGGCACAAAAATGTCTATAACAGTTGCCCCCTAAAGTATGAGGCTGTTTATCGGGCGAAATGCTTTATCAGGGGGATCCGAAGTTCATCCAATGCTGGGAGGAGACCTGTAATACAATACAATACAATACATTATTTTTCATACTAGTTTCATGATCTAGCTGAGGCGGGCATTCCCATGCTCAGCTTTATAAATTCATTTTTGTGCATAGAACAGACGATCGTCTGATGGTAGACCGATAATTTTGGCGAAATTATCATCCTTTGAGTAGGATGATCATCTGCTGCAATGATGTACATGTCAAATGTCTTTATTTTTCCTGAATATATATCGCAGCCCAGATGGATGAAACTAGATCCGGGGTCTTCAAACTTGTTCGATCTTCACTCTAAGTACAAGTCGATCCATGTGAGAATTGCGCTGAAGTCGAACATGGAAAGACATCGCTTGATTACCGGTCAATGATGTAAACCGTTAACAAGCGCGAGAGGAATCACCGATAATGATAATGACCCTCAAGGTACTGCAGTACAATTCACGTGGTGTGAATAAAGGACTTGGCATCGAACACCACGCAAAATCTTCTGGTCGAAGGTCATTGATGTATACCTGTCGTCGGAAGTGAGAAACTTGCCATTGAGGCATGCAAGCTTCAAAGTACTGAAGGGGTTGTTCCTAGATCAACTTCTTGGATAATGAGCTGATGTCGACAAGAAGCGATCCGTCAAAGGAGGGCCTTAATGAATCCCACATCAGTGACACGGAACGGAGCTAATGACTTTAATGGAGGTGAAAACGATCTGTGACATATGATTCAGGGTGGCGGTCATGAATGGATGAAGGATAATGTATGGCAGTGGATGGGACCCGGTTGACTCTTTCTGAACGACTTCTCTTGAACATATGGCGACACTGATGTGATGGATCGGTAGCATTACCCCAAATATGGATGGTATGGCGAGACCATGGTGATGTGACCGGTGAATGAGACAACCCAACTCGATTGTGGTACGGAGGAAAAGTGTCATGTTCAAGAGCGACCTGCTACCATCAAAGTTTTCTCGATTTTCTCCCAATTTTTCCCTAGTCATTGCTGACCAGTACCTCTTTATTTTTGTCAAGCTTGAGGAGGATAACATATGCTTGTTATATAACCTGCCCTTCGGGCAAGCCCATCGCTATGTTTTAACGATCCTAGCGATAGTGAAACTTGTTCTCGTCTAAAGACAAGTTTGTCGCTATTTAGTGATTTTAACGAGTCTAACGACAAGGATAACTCGATCCTTTTCATTTTTAGAGAGTTTGAAAAGGTACGTAAAGTTAACTCGAAAAGTCCTTTTTCGTCATCTAATCCCTTAAGTCCGAAAAAGTATAAAACCATACAGAAGGGATGAGTTTTCGATAGTTTTAACGAGCCGAACAAAACAAGCGCTCGATCTTTTTGTGCAATAATCCCTCAGGTCCAAAAAGATTAAAATCTAGAGGAGGGATAGCACTTCCGGTCGCTTTAACGAGCTGGAAGGCCAAAACTCGGCAATCTTTTCATATTTTACGAGTCAGTTGAAAAGAGCTTAAAGAAGACTCGTCTTCTGAGGAACGAGTGATGAACAGGGTTAGCAGCTGATTCCAGGTACAGGTTGGAATTTTCCAATCACGGCAGAGTTACAAGGATGGCTAGGTGAAATCACTCTTCGCAACTGTTCCTCAAAATGGGTGTTGGAGAGGTAAATCCCCTCTACAGATAGAGGCGATCCCTACTAGCCCAGCAGGGGTCTAGCAACAATCACACAATGCTGCTATGCATGTTCCTAATTACGATTAAACAAGAGGTAAAGAGCACCTACTTGGATTCCTGCGCTGTCGTTTGACGAAGAGATGTTGCCTTCGCTCCTTCGCTTCGGCTGGTCACAATCCTCCGCGATCCCCGCGAATAGATACCTGCACACACGAAGAGGAAACAAACGCAAGCGTGAAATCTAGTAAAAGAAACTATACATCGGTCAGAAAAGATGTAATTCACATTTAACCATAGCATAGACAAATGAGAATGGAACAATAATAGCAGTCATCTATTATTAATCAGAATAGAGAAGAGTACAACCAAATGTTCTGACGTCGGTAACCTTCTCAGGAGGGGCCAGTCAGCATGTATCTCAAGCATTCACCTTTGAGGATGATTCTCCCAAGACAAACAACTCTCTCTCACAAGACAAGCAACACAAAACAACCTTCCCTAAGCAATCAATCACTTCCACACCTAGCACACCAAACCTATAGTAGCAGCAATCTGAGCACTACAAACTCTATACAATCCAAGCTTTTCCAAGCTATGTCTAACCAGCTGCTCATGGTAATGGTGAGAGTTTATATAGGAGAAGGAGTCTCCTAAAAGGGTGGAAGGATGAGCTTATCTTCAAGGGAAGTTGTTGCAAAGGGTCGAACAGACATGCCATAGAAAGGAGTCGGCATTCACAAAGCTAACAACCAAGCCTGGAATTATCTGGAAGGCTGGCTGTTTGAACAAATTCGCCCAAACTGGATCAGCGCGGATTATTAGGCAACTGTCGCGCTGTCGCCGCGTCTCAATAACTGGGACAGTCATGTCAGCGTGGAAGTACACGGGAAAGGCGCGCTGTCGACCAGCGCGGAAAAGTGATGTCCTTCCGAGCTGGCAGCACACGGAATACACCACAGGGCGCCAGTCATCGCGGATATTTTAAGAACAGACGCGCTGATGAACAAAACTTTAGAAAAATGGGTTTTTGGGCCAGTTCAGGAAGCAGGAACTTAGTGATTGTGAATTCTGGGCACAGCAGGGTGACTGACAGGAAGGCAGTGACAAATTACTGTGTAACAGATGCCCCCTAAAGCATGAAGACCGAGAGAGTGGGAGGGGTGAAATGCTTTACAACACACGCCGAACTGGAACACCACCGGGAAGGACCGAAAATACCTGACAATCAAGTACATGCAGTCTAGGCATGGGCGCAGCCATCCGAAAGACATGGGAAAATGGTCTGTGGAATGGACGCAGCCACCCAGTTAAAGAGACCAAAAGAATGATAAGGTATGGTAGCAGCCATCCATGAAGACTCAGGTATGGGCGCAGCCATCCATCAATGAGTCATGTAATGATCATCCACAAAATCGCAGCCGGGACTGTAACAGACAGGGATCCAGGGTCGTGCGCTCCATCTCGACCCAAACAAAGTACAAGTTCAAGCATGTGAATACAGGAGTTGAAGTCGAACATGCATGAACATCGTCTGATTACCAGTCAATGATGGAAACTGTTAACAGACGCGAGAGGTACCACCAATAATGACAATGGCCCTCAAGGTACTATAGGTACAATCCGTGGCGTGTGAATCAATGAGCTGGTGTCGAACACCCACGGAATCATTCGATCGAAGGCCAGTGATGTAAGCCTTACGTCGAACACGAAGAACCTGCCATTGAGGCATGCAGGCTCCAAGGCACCTGAAGGGAGTCTCTAAGTCACCTTCCCGGATAATGAGTTGGAGTCGACGGGAAAGGACCTTGATCGAAGGTGGGCCATGATGTTTCCCACATCATCGACGCGAGACAGAGGTAAAATAGTTTGTGTGAGATAGCAGACGAGGTTGTATTGTTGCAGAGGTCAACTTCTCTTGAACACATGGCGGCACTAAGACGGGTTTGGCAGTACTTGACATCAAATGAGCAGAGGATATGGTGATGATGGCAATGAGCAAATGAGAGGCCAAATAGGATAACCCAAACCCATGGAGGTTAGTGAAAAAAAGATGAGATGGCCCCACCCAGACACGAAGCAGCGGAGTGCCATGTTCAAGAGCGGCATACTGCCGACACGACTGTAATCATAGTTCCATTTGCCCCACCATTTCTGGCAGGTACCCCGATTATTTTTGGATGACAAGCTTGACGGGGATAGCATATGCTTGATGTGCATCATTTTGACAATACCCGATGTCATTGAGTGTTTAACGAGCCTGACAAAGGAAAAACTCGGCATCTTTTCTTGTTTCGAGAGTCTGAAAAGATCGCGGAAAAGGAGACTCCAAGGGGGTCCTTTTTCGTACAGTTGTGTCTCTCGAGCCCGAAAAAGTATAAAACTATGCTCGAAAGAACCGCCCGATCATTACGACCGAGGAGTACTTTTCATAGATAGTGCCTTCGACCCGAAAAAGTAAAAAAGTGGTCGAAAACACGTCGTTTTAGAGCCGATATCGAGTGCGAAACGACAAACACCCGGCAATCTTTTTAGTTCAACGGTCGGAAAAGAGATTAAAATGACCGCCTTCCATTCCTTTTAACAAGCTGAAAGGAGGCTCGGCTATCTTCTCTCGTTTAATGTCGGAAAAGAGCTTAGAGACGACATATTTGGGGACCAAATGCACGGAGAACCATCACGACCAAGCTAGTTTATCCGAACCTGCACAAGAGCACTACCCGCATAAATCCATTCGATATGTGTAAAAAATATATTAAAACATGCATTCGATAAATCTAGGGCTAAAGTCATGGCAAAAAGCGGTAGAAACCCAAAAATACGGTCATTTGTGAGTTTTTACTATAAATAGGGGGGGTGAGAAATCATTTTTACCATTTTACCATTTTGGGACGTGAAGGACGTGGAGAAGCCAGAAAGTTGACGGAGTGATTTCCAGCCCGTACGGACACCATTTCTCGAACCGTTTCTTCCAGGTAGGTTCTCCTCTCCTTGCCCTGCATTTTGATCATATTTGGTAGGATTTTAGCGGTCGAATTTGCCCAATTAGGCGAATTCTTGGCGCGTGGATGCGCTCTCGGTCAGCGCGGATATCCCACGCGGGTCCGCGCTGGCCGAATTAGGACAAAACGTGGCCAACTTCGGGTCAGCGCAGAAAACCCATGTTCTTCCGCGCTGACCTTGAAAAATAACAAAGGGCTGCCATGGCCAGCGCGGCTATTTTTAAAACAGCCGTGCTGGCGCGGAAAAAATTTTTGTTTCAATTGTGAACGTGAAAAATTCCATGCCAGCACTTCTAATTTCTTTTCATGGCTTGTGCAGGACGTAATGGCTTTCCAATGGCAAGAAAGAGTGCACGATGTCGAAGATATAGCTGCTTGGGCAAATGTGGATTGCTGCAATGCCATGCGGGCTTGCGGTTTCATGAAGTTTTTCCTCACACCGCGCCTAAGAGCTCAACATGATCTCCTCGAGCTGTTGATCAGGGCATGGAACCCAGTGGATGGGAAATTCACCATCCGGGGCCAAGATATTGAATTTGACCACATGGATATCTTCTTTCTGACTGGGTTGTCACGCCGGGGTGCCAGGCCCATCATAGAGGGACAACGACCTGGGGGCGGTCCTCTAGATGATCTCATGGCTCGAGTATGTCCAGAGGCTGAGAAGACGCGGAGTGGGAAAGTAGCAATCCCCACAGTGGGAAACATAGTCCTTCGCACCATCCTGTTCATGGTGACCCGGGCAGCGGGAAGCATGGCCAACCACGAGGCTTTGAAGACCCACCTCATGCTAGCTCTCGATTGCCTTGAGTCTACAGTGTTTGATTGGGCCACAGCAGTGACCAACAACATGAAGAGGCAGCTGAGCAACTGTCGTCGTGGGGAGACGAAGCAGTTTGGCTATGGGTCTATCCTGGTCCCGCTTATTCTAGAGCGAGTGCCAGCCATGCGGCTGCAGGCGATGGCCGTGGATGCTCCTAGGGATCCTCGGGAGACGAGGGCCTCACGATGGGCTCGCATCATGCCACGCGGAGGTGGTGGCCGGCCACATAGCTGGGGAGCATTCTTCCGGGACTGG
This sequence comes from Pinus tabuliformis, assembly GCA_031772625.1. Taxonomy (NCBI): domain Eukaryota; kingdom Viridiplantae; phylum Streptophyta; class Pinopsida; order Pinales; family Pinaceae; genus Pinus; species Pinus tabuliformis. Next base: position 512,593,874 of record CM062815.1, read on the forward strand.
CTAGATCAGCAGGTTATCTTCGTGGAGGACTGGCCATACGCGGGCATGGATTTCCGCAATGACCCTGATATGGTGTTGCCCCCAGGTGAACAGTGGGATGATGCAGGTATAACACTTTGACTTTTGAGTTTTGCAATGTTTTTGAATTTTTTATGTACATGTCTTAATAAATGTCATGGTATGCAGATGTGGGGCCCACTAGACCGATTGGCCTGGCTGCCACGGCACGGAGAGAAGGACAGGGAACTGGGGCCTTGGCCTTGGTCCCTCCAGGGGTTGACACGTCGGAGACTGTGGCTCGCAACCTTGAGGGGTTGCTGGAGGGAGTGCCTGACTACCAGGGGGTCAAAGAGGTCCCCTTAGAGCATCAGATCCATATAGTGGGGGTGGAACCCAGGGTGCACCACCTTCTGAGGCGGGTAGCACGAGCAGTTGTGTACTACAGAGAGCATCATCCGGCTCAATAGTTACCTAGGTTTTATTTCCACTGTTATTTTGAGACACATGACTCAGATGTACTGAGATTTTGGACATGTACACTTATTTTTGAGCGCCTTAGTGTGCCACACGATATATATATATATACATACCGGCTTTTTAGATGGATCATTGTTTCATGTGATGATGTCTTGTTTATGTTATGCAATAGTACAATTGTGATCTTATGTATGAATTTGCATGACACATGACCCATGGATTTTATATTTTTTAATGCAAGCTTAAAAGCACACATATGCAAACTATGCTTGAGATGATCTATTTACATATGCTCATGGTCTTACTATGCTATCTATGTTTTCCTGTATGATGTTTATCTGTTACGCAAATGTCTATCTAACACATGATTTGCCAATGCATCAGTCAACGTATTTAATCGTCTGGGAATGTGTTGATAAGTAATGTAATCAAAATTCCGTTCCAACAATCTTACACGTAGGTATAACCTTAGTATGCGCTGGTCTCTGACGGAATATCGCCCGTTAAGTTGATGGACGACCAGCTGGGAGTCCAGGTTCACCACTAGTTCTCGGATGCCGAGGTCAACTGCTTCGGCAAGTAATTCAATTACAGCGCTATACTCGGCAACGTTGTTAGTGGTACGACCTAGGCAGACACCCTGAAGGTCTAACAACTCTCCGTGAGGATCGTAGATCACCCACGCCGCTGAAGACAAATTACAAGTGCTGCGGCAGGCACCATCAGCGAAACCAACATAAGGTGCACTAGACATCTGCACAGGAAAAAGAAAACATAATAAGAGGCAAACACGCCTTTATACCAAAGCAAAAACGAACTCATGCACAAAAAACACAAAACACACGTATATACAAAGTGAGTGCGTGAAGTTATGCATAATATTTCTTCAGATACAGCCCGTTGCGGGGCTTGTCAAGAGGATTTCCTTCATAATCAATCAACTCATATGCGCCCTTTTGTAAAACTCTTTTCACGATGTAGGGACCTAACCACATAGATTCGAGTTTCCCTGCCCCCAGCTTATCCTTAGCTTGATCGTAGAGCAGTACTAAATCTCCCTCAACAAAGGAACGAGGATGAATATTCTGGTCGAAGTGAGCCTTGACTCTCTTCTTCTGTGCTTCGATAGCCAGAGAAGCCAAACGACGAGTCTCGTCTAACCGTTCTAGGTAAAGAAGCCATTCCTCCACCGGAGTGGTGTTGGGAAGCAACTCGACAGCTAATTTTAATGAAGGAATCTCGCATTCGACGGGAAGGGTAGCCTCCAGTCCATAAACCAGCTGAAACGGGGTGAAACCGGTGGCATCCTTCACAGAAGTCCGGTAGGCCCACAAGGCTGGGAAAAGCATAAGATGCCAGTTAGCGTATTGACGGTGCGTTGAAGCATGGTGATCAAAACTTTGTTCACGGCTTCGACTTGACCGTTAGATTGTGGATAGTAAGGTGACAAACTATCTTGGCGCAAGCCTAGTTGAGTCGTTAGCTCCGTCATCATATGATTTCGGAAATGCTTTCCGTGATCTGTAACAATAGCCTGAGGGACTCCGAAACGAGTGATAACATGATTGAATAAAAACTGCGCCGCTGTGTAACCGTCTTCGTTTAATGTAGGCATCGCTTCGGCCCACTTGGTGAAATAATCCACAGCAACGATAATGTATCCATGCCCCCCGGCCGAACGAGGGTTACAGGATGTATAATCGATGCCCCATTTGGCAAATGGACCTACGGTTACGACAGCGTGCAGTGGTGCAACAGGTGCACGCATCTTCCGGTGGTAGACCTGGCACTCGTGACATGCACGTACAGCAAGGATGCAATCCTTGAAGATAGAAGGCCAGAAATAACCAGCACGGAGGATCTTCTGGGCGGTAGCATATCCGGACATATGGCCGCCACAAGCGCCGGAGTGGCAGTCATTTAAGACTCGCTTAGCCTCCTCGAGGGTTAAGCATCGGCGAAGAACAGAATCGACGCTGAGGCGGTACAGGGTATCGCCCAAAATGCGATATGGTTGAGCTTGGTGACGAATCCGTCGTCGAGCATCTTTCGATGCGTTGGGACGAAACGAAGACGTTTGTAAATATACGATAATGTCCCCGTACCATGGGTCGAGAGTGCTGATGAGAAACAGCGTTTCATCCGGAATATGCTCCTCTGAGCGAGATGGTGCAGACTGAGATGGTAAGGAACAGAGCAGTTCAGCAAAGACCAGAGATTTCTTAGACTTGGCTGCAGTGAATTCCAAGTCGAACTCTTGGAGGATTACGATCCACTTCGAGTATTTGCCCCCCAGCAACTGACGTGACAAAATGTAGGTCATGGGGTTGCAATCAGAGATCACGGTCGTCGTGCGCAACAAGATATAATGATGGAATCGTTGGACGGCACAGACAACTGCCAATGCCAACTTCTCGACATATGCATAGCGAGTTTCCGTATCCAGAAGGTTGCGGCTAAGATAATATACAACATGCTCGGTGCCATCATCATCGTCTTGCACTAAAACCATGCCGATGGTGGTATCAGCGGCGGCCAGATAAAGGGTGTAGTCACGGTGATAATTCGGAGGTCTTAGGAGCGGAGCTGAGACAAGAAGGTCTTTAAGACGCTCAAAAGATTCTTGAGCGATAGCGTCCCAGCGAAAGGGCGTGTCTCGCTTTAATAACCGTGTAAAACCCTTGGCCACCTCGGCATAATTTGGAATGAATCATCTGAGAAAATTAGCTTTTCCCTGCAAGCTCTGTAACTGCTGTAGAGAGGCAGGGGGAGGAAGATTCAAAATGGCCTCGACCTTAAGGGGATCCAGACGGATACCTTCCCGGGAGACGATGAACCCGAGCAGTCGGCCAGATTCTACGCAGAAGACACACTTATGCGGATTAAGTCAAATACGGTAGTGTCGACAGCGGAGAAAGATTTCGCGTAAATGAGATGGATGGTCTTGACGTTTAGCTGAATGAGCTGGAAGGTCATCCAGGTAAGGCTGTACGATGTGTCGGATATCATGAAAAGCATACGACATCGCACGCTGGAAAGTGGCACCGGCATTTTTAAGACCGAAAGGTAGCTTCTTGTAAGCGAAGGTGCCCCAAGGACAAATGAAAGCAGTCTTATGCTGGTCTGCGGGGGCTATGTTGATCTGGTTGTAACCAGAGAAGCCGTCCATAAATGAATAAATTTCACTTCCTGCGCAGTCATCAATAAGCTGATCAATAAAAGGCGTAGGAAAGTTATCTTTTGGACAGGCGCGATTGATGTCGCGATAGTCAACACAGACCCGAATAGTACCCTGCTTTTTATTCACAGGGACTATATTGGATACCCACTCCGTGAGAGGAATGGCATAGATGAAACCAGCTCGAAGGAGTTTTTCAACTTCGGCCTTGATGGCTGCAGCCTTTCGAGGGTGCACTGGGCGTAAACGCTGACGAACAGGCTTAGCGCCGGGATAAGTAGGGATTTCGTGCTCCACAATACTGGGGTCAATGCCGGGCATTTCCTCGTAAGACCATGCGAAAACATCACGGAATTCACGAAATAAAGCGGTATAAAGTTGAACTTCCTCAGGAGTGCATGTGACTCCAATGAAAATATTCTCGACAATCCCTGATTTGACAGAGATGTCGATAGCCAGGGTTTGCGTAATGTTACCCATATTGCCTTCCGAAGACACTTGATATAACTGAACAGGGGTTTGGAGAGGCGGGGATGGGACACATGAAGCAAACCGCTCGAGACATGCGACCATTTCCGAATGAGGAGGGAGAAACGAAGAGCGATGGTGGTAATCTAACCAAGGGAGCTCCTCGAGAGACATAGTCTCAATGATAGCCTCGTCGGAGGGAAATGATTCCTTTAGGGGATCCGAAGTGGCCTCTTCTCCCAACCAAGGGAAGTGGTCATATGAATCGGGAACACTGCTCGGAAAAGCAGGTTCCAGAGGTGGAGCCGATGCAGCGACAATCTCGATGTAGTTGAGCTCGGCAGGACTCAACGGCATCATCTCGCCCCAAGAGTCTTCCTGATTCAAGGGAGGAAGAACCCATGGATCAGAACGCACTGTAATCATGTTAACGGAGGCGAGATTCGGAGGTGGGAGGGGAAAGACTCCCATCAAGGAGGGATCTTTGAATAATCCAGCACCCACACTCACTAGCGACTTGGAGGTATGCTCTACGAATGGCACATTCCCTTCAGAAGAGGAAGCAAAAAAGGACAGCTGGTCCACCGTGACGATTTTCCCTTGATGGGGGAAGCGAACGACACGGAACAAGGAGGAAGCCATGGCTTGCATGGCATATGTCCAGCTTCGTCCAAGGAGGAGGTTGTAAGTGAGATTAGCGTCAACGACTTCAACCTCTACTTCTACCGTTTTCCCTTCTAAAGAGATAGGCAATCGCGGGAGGATACCATACGGACAAGATTCTCTTCCATCGAAAGCCTCCAGGGTCGTAGGAGACTGGCTCAAAGCAGGAGAACCAATAGCCTTCCAGCAAGCAACCGACATGATGCAGGTTGAGGCACCTTCATCAATGACTGTACGATGGATCGTTTTGCCGTTGATGAGAACCTGTATAAGGAAGGCCACCTGATGAGGCAGTCTCTGTGTGAAACCCTCGAGATCAAAAGAAATTAAATCCGAATCTGCCGGGTCTATGCCACCAATCGCTGATAGCAAGGACTTCCTCTGGGAGGGGCAGCTCTGGAGGACTTCTAATGCGGACATAGCAGACGGAGCCTGAGCTAAGTCCTCGACAATGCTATAATGCTGGGCAGCACGAGCATTGGGGTTATAAGATGACTTCCTGAGTACACCTTTGGGAGGGGGTCGGGGGATCGTCTCGGTGCTGGGTCGTTCGATGTGAAGGGGACCAGAACTGGACGGAGGAGCGCTGGAGGGAACCTCCGGCTCTTTCCCGGCTGAAGATGGATAATCTTTCGCTCGAGTCGAAACATGGATGGGGATGGTTCCAGCCATGACCACTTGAGAACCAAATGAGGAAGAGGATTGAGAAGGGTCTGCCACCTGATGCGTCTGCTGGGATGGGAAAGGCTCTTTAAGCACAGCAGGAGGCCCTGGAGCACCTTTCAAAAGCCGACTAACCTCGGATCGCCTGGGGCAATCTTTGGTGTAGTGATCCTCCTCGCAGATGAGACAAGGATACTTAGGCTTCCGTTTGGCTCCTTCCTCGGAGGGAGGTTTAGGAGGGTTCTGCTTGGGCTGTCCAGATTTATCTTTGGCCTTCCCTTTCTTTTTGCCTTTCGGAGATTTGTCTGCCGCGGTGGACTGAACGACATTTACCTCGGAGGTATTCCCAGAAATAGATTGGCCCTGAGGAGCATTTTCATTAGAGGTGTTCTGTTTCTGCTTCCCAGGGTTCGCGGCCGATTTCTTAGATGATGAATTTACCGAACCAATAACTCCATCAACAGAAGGCTTTGGTGGAGCTTTGGGTTGTCCAGGCCTCGGGGCATCTGGCAAATACTCATACAAAGTACCTGACTGAGAATACACTAAGTCAAGGTACTGAGCTCGCGCGATTGCTTGCTCCTCAGTTACACACGCCCCCATTGCGATATCTTTGGCAATTTTAGGAACAAAGAATGTCGTGAACCAGTCGGTCAGGAGTTGATCAGGAATCCAAAATTTAATCAAGCGACGGCGCCTTCTCCATTCATGTATATGATCGGAGATGTGCGTAGTCGTATCCTGTTTGAGAGACGTGAGCAGATGGGTCCCAGTCTCGTACCGAATGGGTAACTGAAAATGAGTTAAAAAGGCCATAGCCAACGAGTTGAAATCTGAAAACATGCCGCGATTGAGTTCGATGTACCATTTAGCAGCTGAACCAGTGAGGGTCCTCTGGAAGAGGCGAAGCTGGATACAATCATCAAGCCATGAGTTAGATGAGCACCAAAGGTGATAAGTCATTACATGGGCCTGAGGGTCTTCCCCGGCTTTGCCGTCAAACTTTGGACAGTCACCTGGTATTTTGGTTGGAACCGGTGGCCAATATGGATTATGCAAAATAGGGTCGTTTGTTAATTTGGACACATCAGGTAGTTCCAACGTTGCTAAAAATGGTAGCTGCGGGTTAAAAGACATCTGTGGCTGCGGATTCGAGGCGACATTAGGGTTCCACCCAGATTGTGGTTGCCCCCACGAACTTTGTCCGGACGGGCCCGGCCCAAAAGGGCCTGGCGCGTAAGAATTTTGTCCCGATGGACCTGGTCCAAAAGGGCCTGGCGCATAGGGAGTTTGTCCGTAGGGGTTCTGTCCGTATGGATTTTGGCCATATGCGGACGGTTGTCCCTGTGTCTGCCCCCCAGCTCCCCATGTACTAGCAGCTTGCCCGGCAGGTGCACCATATTGGTAATTTTGATAAGGAGTGACCTGTGGTTGCTGATAATTTTGATAAGGAGCAAACTGATTTTGCCCCTGGGGTTGCTGGTAGCCATATGACTGCTGGGTCCCATACGGAGCCTGATAGGCAGGCTGCGTTTGGTAAGAGGGTTGATAACCTGCTTGAGTTTGAGGCCCAGGGTAATGTCCTTGAACCGGCTGGGGTTGAACCATATGTCCCGAAGGTTGACTCGGTCGGATTTGAGATGGACCTAGTTGGCCAGCAGGATAGACTTGCTGGGCACCAAGTTGTCCATGCGCCACCAAGGGTTGTCCTTGCGGAACGGATGACCGAATGGGCTGGATAGCTGGTTGACGCCGAGGTTGGCCAGCTTGTCCAGGTTGACGATTAGGGCGGACAACGGGTTGACCTTGCTGTATAGACGGTTGGCCCGTTTGCCCCCCAGTGTGAACAGATTGAGAAGAGGGCTGGGCTTGCTGCATGGCAGGCTGCCCTCCTTGGTGTATGGGCTGAGCAGAGGGTTGGCCTTGCTGTATAGCAGGTTGCCCCCCTTGCCCAGAAGGATTCGTGAATTGAGCGGTAGGTTGGCCCTGTTGAACATAGGGTTGTCCACCCTGCCCAGGGAAATGACCAGACTGGGCGGTAGGTTGGCCCTGTTGTACATAGGGTTGTCCACCCTGCCCAAGAGGATACCCTTGTTGGACCACTGGTTGATTTTGAGGATTGTAGATTGACCCAGTTTGTCCAGATGGGTACCCTTGCTGGAAACCGAGTTGGCCTTGCTGAATGGAAGGCTGCCCTGGTTGTCTAGTAGGTTGACTCTGATGCGAATATGACGGACCTCCAATGACCATGGGTTGTCCTTGGTAAGGTTGACCCTGTGGGCCCCCAGATTGTCCTGGGTCAGGCGGGCCATAAAGTGGTTGCCCCTGGGGGGTTTGCACATAGAGTGGCTGGCCTTGATTGGGTGGTCCTATGGGTTATCTGGGAGGATCCCGGTTCCCATAGAGAGTGTGAGTAGCGGGATCATACGTAACATTCAACGGTTCCTCGTTTTCTTCGAAAGGACGATGAGGAAGGACTGAAATGTTCTCGAGGTACTCACCGTTTTCATCATAGTAAAAGAAGGGACCTTCGTAATCTGGGTCCGTTATGGGTTGCCCAAAAGCATCATACGGCCCCGATCCTGGAATGCCACCAGAAAAGGGCCTAGCTTGAGGGTTTGCAGACGAGGAAGCCGGTTCAGCACTGACAACCGGAGTCGGACGTGCTACACAGACAGTAGGTTGAGTGGGAACTGAGGTAACGGGCGTGTTAAGCCCTGTCGTAAGGGGTGTACTAAGGGGCTGCGAAACAAAGGGCCCGGTGGAGGCAATAAGACTAGGATCCCATATAGTTGTAGAAGTCGTTCTAGCGGCTATCCTATCCCTCACTGATTGATATCGTGGAGGGAGGGGAGAGGAAGCCGGGATCGGGGTCTCGATGTCTGTCACCACGGGCGTCTCACCGGTGCTGGAAGCTGTCTCATCCATGGGGGAAGAAGACATTGGAGACGACATACCAAGAGGGGTACGAGGGGTAAGGGGGGTATAATCGGGCTCCCAGATAGGATTCCAATCTTCTATGTAATCTTCGTTGCCTGGGGCACGTACGTTGATAGGCTGGATACTCGGAACAATAGGAAGAGTACCGCTTACAACTGGTACCTCTAGAGCAACAGAGGATGGAGAACCTTGATCACTTAGACCGGGAGTTGATGGGTCAGCCAGGATGACCAGACCCCTTAGAAAACCTAAAAGAAACTAACGATAAAACCCTACTCAAAACTATCGCACACAAGATCTAAAACAGGTGATGTTATCGTGGCCAAATTAATTTTAAGACACAAGGACCAAACTTGACCTTTTCATGTTTCAGGAGTCGAGAAAAGGACAAAAAGATGACTCCAGTCTCCTTCGAATATTTAATGAGCACGAAGTGACAAGACGCTCACAGGCACCTTTTCATTTAGGGAGTCCGAAAAGGATCAAAAGTGACTGCTCTGGAGACTCTAGGTATAAGGTTTACCAAGCAACCCGTAAAACTGCTTATACACCTCAGCAATCGTATGAGAGCCAAGGACTTTCCGTACTGCAGTCAATCTTCCCGAATGTTGTGTTCGGTGCGTTACGGTTCACAAGGCGGCAGACTCGGCTTCCTATGGATAAAGGATAAAAGCCTAATGGGGTCTCCCTATATACGCGACGGTACGTGGGAGCACAGTCCGTGTTAGACCACTATCGAGTCACAGAGGGAGGAATCACCCAACCTAATGTGAAACAACAATGACTATGTTTAAAGACGCCGGAACACATCTCTAACCTAGACCTCTAGATATTTGCGTTTAGTTCCAATGCGTTTTTAGATTCATTTGGTTCATTTTACAGTTGATCTTGAGATTAAGTTTCGATTTCAAGCTCTATCGTATGTTCTCTCACAATTACCTAGATGCAAACTACATGCCAAAGAATTTCATTTTGTTCGATGAATTCTAGTTATGAGAGGGCAAAGAATTTTGACCAAACAAAACAAACATAAGCAAACAAGCAACTTAATGCAACTAAAGCGAGGAAAGGAAACTTTTCTTTTGAAGATGCAAATCAACGAAATGTTGTTTTCCTTTTCAATTTTGTAAAGCAAAGCTACTAGTTTGATTTCCTTTCAATGGCACAAAGCATCTAAATGAATTTGGAGGAACCGGAACACCAAGCAAACTACTTAATGAAAGCACACAAAGTCCCCGAAACACTCAACAAAAGCTTCCGAATCAAAGGAAAACTAAGTTCTGCACGAGCTATGTGATCTAAGCCCGGCAAGACAAGCAAGGATTGCAAGCAAGGAGGAAGCGAAAAACTACTCGGAAACACAAACCAAAACACTCCAACAATCACTGAACAAGTGCATAAACAAATCTGAAATCGGCTGGCCAAACAAGCAAACAAGATTCCTACGGTAGGCTTGACACACACACGGCCTCTAGATGTCCTAGGGCCAGAGCGCGAAATCAGTGGAGAAAAGCGAACACCCGGAGGATGAGAGTCACAACCAGCCAATCAGAGACTCAACACAATCCAGCGACTATAAGAGTAATGATGAAAACACGAACCAAGCAGCGAAAGCAAAAGGGAAGGTATTCGCAAAATTAGAAAACTGAACAAAAACGGAACCCTATGGAACCAAGCTCCGCAATCAAGCAGTTCAGAGTTCAGACAGTGAAAAGCAAGTCATAAAACAGGTGGAGAGAAGAAGGGATAGTCACAGCAAGAGGTTCAGGAAGCCAATTTGGTCAAAAATGAACTTTACAGGATCAGCGCGGGTAGCCTTCAGCAACTCGGCGCTGACAGGAGGAGGCCTGTAGCAACTTTGCGACGTCAGCGCGGAAGGACAGGGATAAAGCGCGCTATTTCAGAAAAACGAGGTCAGCGCAGAAAGAAACCACACAGACGCGATGACACAAATCACAAAGAAGTGGGGGCGCGATGTCAGCGCGGAAGGACACGAATAAAGCGCGCTGTCTTTGAAAACGAGGTCAGTGCGATTGTTAGACGTACAGGCGCGATGGAAAGAATACCAAAGGAACAGGATCGCGATGTCAGCGCAACTGTTCTGAATTAAAACGCGCTGAGAGCAAAAACAAGCAAGGCCAAAACAAAAACTTCCCAAACCAAAGGCAAGAGTCTTTTAACAATTAAGATACTTCCCAGAAGTACCCAGAAAGTTTATAAGCAGAGAGACAATCCCAAAATCTCGAAAAAGAGACCAATCAAAGTCAAACACAAAAGTGGACTCAAGAGACAAAAAGGCTGATCCCCAGCGGAGTCGCCAAATTGTTGGAGAGGTAAATCCCCTCTACGGATAGAGGCGATCCCTACTAGCCCAGCAGGGGTCTAGCAACAATCACACAATGCTGCTATGCATGTTCCTAATTACGATTAAACAAGAGGTAAAGAGCACCTACTTGGATTCCTGCGCTGTCGTTTGACGAAGAGATGTTGCCTTCGCTCCTTCGCTTCGGCTGGTCACAATCCTCCGCGATCCTCGCGAATAGATACCTGCACACATGAAGAGGAAACAAACGCAAGCGTGAAATCTAGTAAAAGCAACTATACATCGGTCAGAAAAGATGTAATTCACATTTAACCATAGCATAGACAAATGAGAATGGAACAATAATAGCAGTCATCTATTATTAATCAGAATAGAGAAGAGTACAACCAAATGTTCTGACGTCGGTAACCTTCTCAGGAGGGGCCAGTCAGCATGTATCTCAAGCATTCACCTTTGAGGATGATTCTCCCAAGACAAACAACTCTCTCTCACAAGACAAGCAACACAAAACAACCTTCCCTAAGCAATCAATCACTTCCACACCTAGCACACCAAACCTATAGTAGCAGCAATCTGAGCACTACAAGCTCTATACAATCCAAGCTTTTCCAAGCTATGTCTAACCAGCTGCTCATGGTAATGGTGAGAGTTTATATAGGAGAAGGAGTCTCCTAAAAGGGTGGAAGGATGAGCTTATCTTCAAGGGAAGTTGTTGCAAAGGGTCGAACAGACATGCCATAGAAAGGAGTCGGCATTCACAAAGCTAACAACCAAGCCTGGAATTATCTGGAAGGCTGGCTGTTTGAACAAATTCGCCCAAACTGGATCAGCGCGGATTATTAGGCAACTGTCGCGCTGTCGCCGCGTCTCAATAACTGGGACAGTCATGTCAGCGCGGAAGTACACGGGAAAGGCGTGCTGTCGACCAACGCGGAAAAGTGATGTCCTTCCGAGCTGGCAGCGCACGGAATACACCACAGGGCGCCAGTCATCGCGGATATTTTAAGAACAGACGCGCTGATGAACAAAACTTTAGAAAAATGGGTTTTTGGGCCAGTTCAGGAAGCAGGAACTTAGTGATTGTGAATTCTGGGCACAACAGGGTGACTGACAGAAAGGCAGTGACAAATTACTGTGTAACAATGGGTAAACAATCAAATGGAGGTAAACGATCGGCCAAATGAAAAGTGGAGGTGACGGTGCAAACACGACCAAGGCTTTTATGGCTGATAAGGTTACGTACACAATGGTTATTTTACCGGTAATGGGTTCATTTTTTAAAGAGCTTGAATGCGCCAAAACACTGCTCAAGCTTATGTTTATTTTTTAATGAGCATGAATTCCGCGTTAAAACTGCTCGGATCTTGCGTTTATTTTTTAACGAGCATGAACTTTATGCTAAAACTTCTCGTATACCCAGTCATTTGATAAGAGTGTCTCACCAAGATTCTATTTTTTATGGAGCACTAAGCTTTGCTCCCGATCCTTTCTTTATGCAAGTTCGGAAACGGCTAATCCTACGAGTTTAAAGGGTTAGACCTACAGGTTTAAAGGGAGGACCTAAAAATTTAAAAAAATAAATAGTTGTCCCTTGCTTGCACTCCAAAAGGTTTGCATGCCCCCAGGTATAAAGTACGATTTCAAGGTTACCTCTACTTCAATTCCATCGAAACTTTCATTTCACCGGGAGAGGCCTACCTCTTTCAGGTTACCCAAAGATTGTCTCGTTAATCTTTCAAACAAAACACTTCCTCAGCAATGTCTACCGAAATAGACAGAGGTGGGCGAAAAACAGATTATTCCACCCACATAACTTTGACAAAAGAATCTTATTCTAGAACAACCCCTCTTCCAACCACGGACGGGGTACGGACTAGTCATATTCTCCCGCGGAAACCTACCCTATACCCAAAGTTTTCCTGCCGAAGCAGGCCAGGACGCATGCCCCCTGGGTTCCAGTCATATCCTCCCAGATTACTCGCGCTCATCAGGAGGACGGACCGTGGGTTGAGACACTTCTTGCATGAATAGACCATTTAGGTATGGCACATGACTATTTGCGATGTGTGATTCGGGAAACGAAAGTTGGTCCACGAGCTTGACCATTCTTCCTTCATGCGGAAAACACATTACTCTAAAGAGTGAGGAGACTACAGCTCCCATGCAATATATATAGTCTCGTCCAAGGAGTAGGTTATAATCCAAGGGTCCTTGAACGACCATCACGTTCATTTGAACGGTCTTCCCTTTCAATGTTATAGGCACATTGGGGAGGATCCCTAAAGGTCGACTGGTTCCTTTATCAAAACCTGATAGATTTCTCATCTCAGGTAAAAGCGCTGGTGAACCAAGCGCTTTCCAAGCAATAGAGGAAAGGATACTCACAGATTCCCCCTCATCAATGATAGTGCCAGCCATTACCATTCTGTATATTTGACAAATAATTCTGAATGGTATACTGGCTGGCAACCGGGGTCTGCCTAGTTGGTTCCAATAAAAGGACACAACCAGGTTGCTTGGTGGTGGGACCGAATAAACAGCCGGATATCGCTCCGATGAACTTCCTTCCTGCGATAAAGGAATGGTGGCATTGCCCCCTTGATCATCAGAGTCAGTGCTGATGAAGAGAATCTGGACGGTGTCGTCTTTATTCTCTTCTGTGATGGTGTCATTCGAAGATGGAGCCTCTGAAGGCAAAACCAGGTCAACTGCCATATCAACCTTTTGACTTTCGTCAGGCATGGATCCAGACGGTTCTTCTTCAATGACAGGTGCTTCGGATGACCACCTAAGTGGCTCAGCTGGATTCTCAACTAGTGAGGGACTCGGCAGGAGTCTTTGATATCCAAGAGGGGGATGCGCTCGTAAAATCGGGCGATCTTCCAGAACTCTTTTTGCCTCGTCTAAGAAGGGACAATGGTGGATGGCGTGATCGCCTTCACACAGTCTGCAGGGAAATTTAGCTCTCCCGCTCTGTCCTGGAGCTTCACTCCCACTAGTTGACGGTGAGAAATCGGCATGGCTATCAGAGGTCGATGCTACCGGATTGTGCAAACGGGGGGACCAGTCTCTTAGTATCCGTGGGATACAGGGACAATCTCTATGGAAGTGGTCTCCCTTGCATATGATGCATGGCAATTTAGGCCTTACGAGTGCGGTGTGTGGATTTTTGTTAGATGACATTTGTTTGCCCCCAGTCGCCTTAGGCTCCTTCCTCTTCTTCTCTTTCTTCTTCTTCTCCTTCTTCTCCTTAGGAACCTGGTTTTTAATTCGACCAGTTCCGTCAAGCGAAGAGGAAGGAGGGGAGGAAGATGAAGTTGAAGGTTGGGAGGCAACTCTTGTCTGATCTAACTGTTGACTCAACTGTTCAGGAATAGTGGTATTCTGAACGACATTGGTTGAAAAGAGCCAAACTGGTAGGCCAATTGTCAGTCCTGGAAGCGACAATGTGGCCATGTGGGGTGCACCAACATCTCCCCAAGAGGAGAAGGGACTAGGATTTCCACCAAGGGGAACTCCTTGGTTGGTGTGCTCCATCTTTTCAACCTAAAGATCAACGCAGGAATTAAAGGGTGATTGTTCCGTTTAAAATAAATTGTTAACGACGCTTTAGACACAACTTGCTTTTTCAGTTTTAAAGAGTCGAGAAAAAGCTAAAGATGACTCTAGTCTCCTTCGATGTTTTAACGAGCCCGAAGTGACAAATGCTCGGATGGACTTTTTCTGTTATAGAGTCTGAAAAAGGCCAAAAGAAACTGCTCTGGAGTTCTAGGCAAAGGGTGTGCCAAACTTTTCGCAAAACCGCAGAATACTTTTTAGGGTACGGGCGGTCGATCTTCGTGAATGCTGTGTTCACTGCATTGCGATCAGTAGGGCGGCCGACACGGCTTCCTAAGGATAAAAGATATATGCCTATAGGGGTCTCCCAATATATACGCGACGGTACGTGGGAGCACAATCCGTACTAGTGCTACCGTCTCTCAGGAGGAATCACCCACCTTCTTCGAGATTGACAGTCACTAGGCTTAACGACGCCGGAACACGTCTCTAGCCTAGACCTCTATGTTGTGCGTTATGTTACAAAGCGTTGTTAGGTTCATTCAATTTATTTTAGGTTGATCTTTTTTAAAGTTTGACTTTCAAGGTTCACCACAAGATGTATGATACAACTTCCTAAATGCAGTCTAAGATGATAAGCAAGCTTTACAATCTTTCAACTTTGAAAATCCTAGCTACTAAGGGAAAAGAATAATACTATCTTTTCTCAAAGAGCAATCAGCACACTCTAATGCACTTTACCTAAATCCAACATGCAAACTACCAAATGCAAAATGCACAATGCAAGTGTTTGTTTTCCACTTTCTTAGTATAAATGCCTACAAAGAAAGCCTTTTGCACAACTTTGAATTTGCTTTTAAAAGATCGATACAAACAAGTTCACTTTCTTCGAAATCAACAAGGGTAGAAGAGATTACAAACACTTTGCGATTTTCGAAATAAAGACTTGTTTTGACACTTTGAAAGAGACAAATTCAAACCAATAAGCAAAAGTAAATCTATAATCAATCTGAAAACAGCCAATGAACTCTCTTCTAAGATCACTATCAATCAGATCTGAATCAAAGGCTACAGGATGACTACTTTACTCATGCAAAGGAAAACTGTGAATGACGCCACAAACACATAAAAACATTCACAATCTTTTTGTACAAAAGAGAGGCGGAATCTAAGCAAAGAAAAGGAGTTATCAGACTGCTACCTATGCTGGTTAAAGGCTACAAAAAACAGAGATCAAAACAGGGCAACAAAGGACAAAGAACCCCAGCTGCACAAGGCCACACTGGTTCAGCGCAAGTCTAACACTGTGCAGTTGACATTCAACGCAGGTAGCCTTCACGGGACCTACGTTGAAATGCAGACTGCCTTCACAGTGCCTGCGCTGAAAGAGAAACTCTCGTTTCCCATGGTTTCTGGGTCACAAAATGCTCAAAAATCAACTGTTTCAGGCCAAATCAGAAACACAAGCAAGGTATAAATAGAGGGATGCTTTGATAGGGTACTAAAGACTATCACAAGGATCATCAAATCATTTGTGGATCTAGTTTAGATCATAGACAAGTCCAACAACTGGATCAAAGCAGCAACTTTCTACTTTGCATCCGGGAAAGATGCAGTTCAATAGTTGCTGTCAAGTCTATGAAGTAAACAAATGACGGAAACACAAATGAAATGAATAAACAAGTTCTTCCCCAGCGGAGTCGCCAATTTGTTGTGGGGAAAAATGCCTATGCAGGACGATCCTATCCACCTAAGGTGTGACAGCGCCTTAGCAACAAACGAATACAACTATTATGATTTCTTCCTTTATGAAATGGGAAAGAGGGGAGATCGGCAGACTTACCGTTGCCTTCCAGTTGTCCCTCGAACTAGATCCTCTTCTCTTTGTGTGTCCACAGCTACTTGCCTCCTCGCTTGATCAAGAGAACAGCTACTTGAATTCCACGAGATCACAAGAGAACAGCTACCTGTGACAAGAGAACAGCTACTTGCGACAAGAGAAGAACACAATACAAAGGCAAATATACATATTCATAAATGATTCAGGATCAGAAGTAAATCAAATACACTAATGCAATCATATAAAATACACCAGCATATAGGAAAGAATCAAGATAGCTTTATTGATAAGTAACAGGGTTCAGGAAGAGATACAACCCATAGGGCTCCAATCCAGCATCTCCTTCCCAATAGAATGGAATTCCTTCTTCAGCTCCCTTCAAAGCATTACACACCCAATGTTTACAGCCACAAACCAACAACAATTCTTTGCAATTACCAAATTCCAGCCTCTAGATCTCATGGAGGAGAGATCTATATATAGTTATTTTGGAGAGAGGATGAGTCAGCTTGAGATCTGACTAGTGTCCTCTCCCTCTCTCAGTTCTTGAGTCCACTTGGAGGTTCTTGCTTCCACTTGGAGATTTGGAACCTCTTACTCATCACCAGTCGAATTCCCTGAGGCAAGTGTCATTTTGGAAGCTTCCTGAGCATTGACACCTTGAGGAATGAGTCTGCCACTTGTCCAAACTCGCTCAGCGCAGGTAGCTAGTGTTGGAGTTGACATTCAACGCAGGTAGATAGTGGAGCCACTGACATTCAGCGCAGATGGTCAATGGAGCAGTTGACATGATCCTGAATTGACTTGTTTTTGAGCAGTTTCAGGTGGAGAACTTTTGTGAATTGTTGTGGTTTGTTAGCCTTGTTCCTCTAGGGGTAGGAACAACATGTTTAGGGACTTTGGATCCCTTAGATTATGGACATTTTATGCTCAATGCTGTAAGGCACAAAAATTTCTATAACATGTATGCCAACCTCAGGTTTCTCAGGTTGTAATGCAACAGCCCCTTGACCATGCGACTCAACCACAATCGCCGACTAGTGGAATGGCACAGGTTCAGACGGGTACAATTACCCCTCATCTTGGTCAAACTGTTAGTATCGGGCAACAGCACATGGCTTCACAACCATGGCTAGTATAATACCAACAACCGCAATTCCAACAAGTATACCAAGGTTCTGAGCAACAAATCTTTGCAAATAGTGGACAGCCGTATATTCAAAACGGTCAAAACCAACCATTTTACAATGGTCATGCCCACCAACCTTACCAAAGTTACCAGCATCAAATGCATTATGCTGGTATGCAAAGACCAACTGCTCAGGCAATCCCATCTTATCCTAGGTATGCTTCACCTAACCTGAATCAGCAGTTACCCTTTGTGGAAACTTTAGAGTTACCTGATTTAAGTCGGTTAACAAACGATCCAATCGCTTACGCCCCTTGGTGGCCAACGATTCCGCATAAACTTCCATCAGATATTCCTAAATTTAATGGAAATCCGGGTGAATATCCATCGAATCATGTGATGACCTTTCATCTGTGGTGTTCATCAAACACCCTAAATGATGATTCGATAAGGCTTCGCCTCTTTCAGAGGACGTTAACTGGTCCAACAACAAAATGGTACATCGAATTGCCTAAAGCTTCATTCGACAACTTCAGTACCTTAGCCACAACCTTTTTAACCCATTTTAAATTACCAATAAGGTATGAAACAAGAACGGAACTCCTTACCAACTTCAAACAGACGACGGCCACTCACATATCTGATCATATACATGAGTGGCGACATCGTCGTAGAATGGTAAAAACGTATGTTCCCGATCAGCTCTTCGCTGAATGGTTTATCAAGCCATTACTACCTTCCATCACGGAAGATGTGGCGAAGGGGGGAGTCGTAACAGAAGAGCAAGTTATCGCTCATGTGCAATATTTGGACTTGATTTACACTCAGTCCGGCATGCTCTATGATAAAATACCTGACGCCCTTAGACTGGAATTCTCAATTCCTCCTCCTCCTAAATCAAACAATGACTCTCATGCCGGCGATGGCATGATTGGCACAACAGACACGAAATCGAAAAAGGCTACATCCAAAAAGGCCCATAAGATTTCAGGTCAAAATGCAAAAGATGAACTTCTTGCCTCGGAAGTAAATGCCGTATCGACAGATAAAGGCAAAGAAACCAAACAACCAGGGGGCAAGAAGAAAGGCAAAGGGAAGAAGAAGAAACGGGAAGAATCATCACCTGAAAAATCTTCTACAAACCCTCCTGGAGATAGGAAACCAAAAAATCCATGCTTTATATGTGATGAAGATCATTGGACTGCAAATTGTCCACACAGAGCTGAGCTTAAAAAATTCTTCAAGAATTCAAAAACCTCCGCAGTGTTAACTGATCCATTTCCAAATCCAGGAACAAATCTGGTTGAAAGTGGAAATGCTTCCCCGTCTCAAGTGTTAATGTTTTCGGTTTCAAAACAGCAAAATGATGCTTTTATATCGACAAGGAACAAAGATTATGGGAATCCACAACTGTCAAACAACAAGGATAAAGATCAACCTAGTAGTTCGACAACAACTTCGACAGAAGTTGCGCCACCCATCATTCCTGAATTGACAATAAAACAGCCAAAGGGAGTAGTACACAAGTCGACATTTAATCCCCGCGCTAGAGTGGCACATCATTATAATATAGTGGAAGATTTGGCCCAATCGCCATCCACTATGTCGACTCTTGAAGTACTACAAAATTGCCCATCCCAAAAGCAGGCTTTATTATCAGCCATTGGTGGGATAGACCCAAAGGATTCCAATCCTGTATCCTTCGATCACAAAGGATACGATCCTCAATTACCAGCTCAACTAGCTTTCCTTGTTCAAGTGAAAGCCCTCAACAAAACTGTTCATCGAACAATTATTGATGAGGGGGAATCTATATGCATTATGTCGATGAGTTGCTGGAAAACTTTAGGATCTCCAACCTTGTTGCGATCTTCGATGACATTAAAAGCATTCGATGGAAGAACATATACCCCATATGGTATTCTAAGTAACTTGAAGGTTGAACTAGGAGGGAAAACAGTAGAAATAGATGTTGAAGTAATCGATGGAAATCTCGATTACAACATCCTACTAGGAAGACCATGGATATATGCCATGGCTGCTGTTGTGTCGACCTATTTTAAGAAGATTGCATTTCCCTTTCAAGGAGGGATTACAATCGTCGATCAACAAAACTTCCTCCCCAATGGTTCTCAAGTTACAGGAAGCATACCTATGATCCATGGAAGCCCCCATTCGCTTCAAAATATCGGAGTAGGCCTACTAAAAGATCCTATATTAATGGGAACTTTTGCCCTTCCACCTCTAATCAATCTGGCGGAAGTAGCGTCGGTAGGAACCTGCAATATGATATCTTCTAAAAAGATCTCAGAAAACAATATCGACATGGATCATGCAATGGTTCTGCCTCCAAGCCCAACAGAAATATTGTAGCAATCAATGTTCCTAGCCTGGAAGGCAAACCTAAATCAACGCTCATTAGGCGTTTGGGTAGATAGGTCTGAGGAATATGGTACCCCTTCAGATCCTTGGTCGCGAGTGCATGTCACCGACGAAGGAATTGTTCAATCAATGGTAATTGAAGGTGCACCATAGAATGATTCCCACCATCATTCCCTTCTTCCGGATTGTGGAGAAGATACTCCTGATGACCTTTATCATCCTTCAGTTTTTGATTTTCTATCAAATACTGTAAACACAGTGGATTCCGAGCGAAACTTGTCCAACATTAAAGAGACTATCGCCATAAATATCTCGACCAAAACAGATGTTGTAGAGAATATTTATGTTGGCAAATGTTGTTCTCCTTCAGAACTAGAAATATATGACGCTCTTTTTCGCGAATTCAGAGATGTCTTTGCTTGGTCATATAGTGAAATGCCAGGCATTGACTTGAGTATCGTTGAACACGAAATTAAGATGTATCCAGATGTCAAACCAGTACGACAACGGCTACAACAGGTGCACCCCAAGAAAGCCATTGCCATTAAGGCAGAAGTTGAGAAACTTCTCCATGCTGGTTTCATTTACCCGGTTCCTCTAACCGATTGGGTATCGAATATTGTCCCTGTTATGAAAAAACAAGGAACAATTAGAGTGTGCATCGATTATAGGGATGTAAATCAAGCTTCTCCAAAAGACAACTACCCTACACCCTTCATCGACCAGATAATTGATGAATGCGCCAGATGCGAAATCTTTTCATTCATGAATGGATTCTCCGGGTATAATCAAATAAATATCTGCCCACAGGACCAATCAAAGACTGCATTTATTTGTCCATGGGGCACATTCGCATATCGAAAATTGCCTTTTGGTTTAAAGAACGCAGGGGCGACGTTTCAGAGGGAAATGAATTATGCCTTCCATGACATCAAAAACATCGTTCAACCATACCTTGACAACCTTCTGGCTCATTCGCGAAAGCGGACTGATCACCCACAACATTTAAGAGTGATATTTATACGTTGCCGACACTACAAGATATGACTCAATCCACACAAATGTGTATTTTGCATCAGTTCTGGTCATTTGCTTGGCTTTGTAGTCTGAAAGGACGAGATTCGTCTCAACCCATGTAAGGTCCAGGCAATCATAAATCTGCCTCCACCTTCAAATTTGCTTCAGATTTAGAAACTCCAAGGGAAAGAAAACTTTCTGAGGAGGTTCATTCCAAATTACGCCGAACTTGCTAAGGGTTATACGCGTCTTTTGAAAAAGGAGTACCCTTTGTTTGGGATCAAGTTTCGTGAGCTTCCTTTGATGCTTTAAAAGAATCCCTAATGAAAGCATCATTAATGTACGCTCTTGATTATCAAAAGGACTTTAACTTGTATCTAGCTGCAGCAAATACAACCATCGCAATGGTTTTAGTTCAAGAAGACAACGGAATTGAACATCCTATATATTATTTAAGTAAGAACTTAAATGATACAGAAAGAAAATATTCTTATGTTGAAAAGCTGGCACTCGTAGCTGTTCAAGCGATACAGAGATTTTGACACTATGTCCTCTTTCGAAAAACTACCATTCTATCAGATTGCAACCCCATGACTTATATATTGTCGCGACAGTTGCTGGGAGGCAAATATTCAAAATGGATAGAAATTCTACAAGAGTTTGATCTGGAATTTGTAAAATCCAAATCAAAGAAAGCTCTGGTTTTCGCAGAATTATTATGCGATCTCCCATCGTCGTCCAACGATGAAACATCCGATGAAACAATCGTGGACGAAAGTTTGTTTCTGATATCTTCAAGCAATGAGTGGTATGGAGATATAATAATTTATCTCCAAACCCAAAAATATAGGCCAAACACCTCCCGCTCCGAACAAAAACGCATTCGATACCAAGCAAAAGACTACATGATCGTCGGTGATGCACTTTACCGTCGCGGTATCAATACAGTTATGAGAAGGTGCCTCACGCATGAGGAGGCCGAAAAAGTCCTGAATGATTGTCATTCAGGCACGTGTGGGGGCATCAATCCGGTTATGCTACAGCGCAAAAAATCTTACGAGCAGGATACTTCTGGCCAACAATGTTTAAAGATTGCATAAACGCAGTTAGAAGTTGCCATGCTTGTCAAATTTTCGATAGCAAAACCAGAATACCACCCGCACCTCTGCAGCCAATAGTTGCTGTCAGGCCATTCGCCAAATGGGGCATCGATTTCATGACATGTAACCCCACCTCGACCGGGGGGCATGGGTATATCATAGTCGCAGTTGACTATTTTACCAAATGGGCCGAGGTGATGCCTACATTAGACAATACTGGTGAAACAGCTGCCCTCTTCTTTTTCAATCATGTAGTCGCCAGATTCGGCATACCAAAAGCTATAGTCACAGATCATGGATCGCATTTTCGCAATCACATGATGGTCGAATTAGCTGCCAAACTAGGATTGTCTCACGACAGCTCTACTCCAAAGATCTCTGAAAAACAAACAAGAGAAGAGTTAGATCCTGAATTTGGTAAGAAACAGGCAAAATTTCCATAAAAAACTATGCATAAAATTCCTTCTCTGCGCCCATCGCACCTACAGTAGTGCTCTGGGTGCGTTGCATGTCAGATGGCCATTGGATAGGCCAACATCCAACACACCTTTCGATACATAGAGAGTGCGCTGAAGGCAGAATGAGTTTTTCAAACCCCAGAGGCTCAGAAAAACCAAGAATCAAGCTCAGAATGTAAAATGGAAAGCATGAAATGAAAGAGCTCAGGTTCAGCTCCTACCTAGTCCGGACGGCGCCGAGAATCGTTCACAGAATCTCCCAAAATCAGCTGATGAAAATCAAAGGGGGAAAGCACCTCCGAAGCTCCAACAAACCAAAGTTCAAATGAAATGGTAAAATGAGAGGTAAAAGCACTTTTCCATTACTTTTTACGTAGTTCAAAGTAAAATATTAGTGTTCTAACTCATTTTTCAAGCATATATTGTTCATTTCTGACTAGTTTGATGAATTAATTGAAAATACAGTACAATCTTTGAAAGAACAGAGCTATTTATGGTAAAATAAAAAAGAGACCATTTCATTGAGCAGTTTTAGCACATAGTTCAAGCTCGTTAAAAAAATAAACATAAGCCATGAGCAAATGTTTCCGCCCGCGTTTAAGCTCATTAAAAAATGAACTATTCCCTGGTAAATAACCATCGTGAATGTAGTACTTCAGCCATTAAAGCCTTGGTCGTGTTTGCACCATCACCTCCACTTTTTCATTGGCCGATCATTCACCTCCATTTGATTGTTTACCCATTTTGAGGAACAACTGCGAAGAGTGATCTCACTAGCCATCCTTGTAACACTGTCGTGATTGGAAAATTCCAAACCTTACCTGGAATCAGTTGCTACCCATTTTATCACTCGTTCCTCAAAAGACGAGTCTCCTTTAAGCTCTTTTCAACTGACTCGTAAAATATGAAAAGATTTCCGAGACATTGGCCTCTCTAGCTAGTTAAAGGGATCGAAAGTGCTATCTCTCCTCTAAATTTTAATATTTTTGGACCTGAGAGATTATTACACAAAAAGATCGAGCGCTTGTTTTGTTCGACTCGTTAAAAGTATCAAAAATTCATCCCTTCTGTATCGTTTTATACTTTTTCGGACTTAAGGGATTAGATGACGAAAAAGGAATTTTGGAGTTACCTTTACATTCCTTTTCAGACTCTCTAAAATTGAAAAGGACCGAGTTATCTTTGTCGTTAAACTCGTTAAAATTTTAATAGCAACAAACTTGTCTATAGATGAGAACGAGTTTCACTATCGCTAGGCTCGTTAAAACATAGTGATGGGTTTGCCTGAAGGGAAAATTATAGAACAAGCATATGTTATCCTCCTCAAGCTTGACAAAAATAAAGAGGTACTGGTCAGCAATGACTGGGGAAAAATTTGGAAGAAAACTTGAAGAAACTTTGTTGGTAGCAAGTCGCTCTTGAACATGACACTTTCACTCCACATCCAAGTCGGGTTGGGTTGTTTCATTCACCGGTCACATCACCATGGTCCCATCACACCATCCAAATTTGGGGTTAATGCTACCAATCCATCACGTCAATGTCACTGATATGTTCAAGAGAAGTCATTCGGAGAATTCACCTGTGTCTCACCCACTACCATACATTTATACTCCATTCTTTCATGACCGCCACCCTGAACCTTATATCACCAGATCGTTTTCACCTCCATTAAAATCATTTGCTCCGTTCCATGTCATTGATGTGGGATGCATAAAGGCCCTCCTGTGACGGATCGTTTCTTGTCGACGTCAGCTCATTATCCAAGAAGTCGATTTAGGAACACCCCATTCATTACTTTGAAGCTTGCATGCCCCAATGGCAAGTTTCTCACTTCCGGCGACAGGTTTACATCAATGGCCTTCGACCGAAAGATTTTGCGTGGTGTTTGACGCCAAGTCCTTTATTCAAACCACGTGAATTGTACTGCAGTACCTTGAGGGTCATTATCATTATCGGTGATTCCTCTCGCGCCTATTAACAGCTTACATCATTGGCTGGTAATCAGGCGATGTCTTTCCATGTTCGACTCCAGAACATCTTTCACATGGATCGACTTGTACTTCGAGTGAAGATCGAACGAGATTGAAGACCCCGGATCTAGTTTCATCCATCCGGGTTGCGATATATATTCAGGGAAATAAAGACATCAAATGTACATCATTGCTGCATAGATAATCACCCAATCAAAGGGATGATGGCTCTTTCAGAATCATCAGTCTACACTCAGACGATTGTCTGTCCTATGTACATAAAAATGAATTTATAAAGCTGAGCATGGGAATGCCCGCCTCAGCTAGATCATGAAAATATTATGAAGATAATGTATTGTATTGTATCTTATTACAGGTCTCCTCCCAGCTTGAAAGAACTTCGGATCCTCATAATAAAGCATTTCACCCGACATCAAAAGATTAACGACCTCATGCTTTAGGGGGCAACTGTTATAGACATTTTTGGGCACTACAACCCCAAGCATGAAATGTCCATAAACCAAGGGCTCCTAAGTCCCTAAAAGTGTTGTTCTAACCCCTAAAGGAACAAGGTCAACTGATTACAGCTTCTCCCAAAAGTTCTCCATGAAAAACTGCTCAGAATTGGTCAAAACAGGATCATTTCAGCTGCTCCACTGGCCAAGTGCGTTGCATATCACCTAAATACACTGTGTGGGTGCGTTGCATTTCAAAAATCCCTTCTATGGGGTGCGATGGGCAAGAAATGACAAATGGCAGTGTCATTCCGCGAGGTGGAGAGGCAATGGAAGCTTCCAGAAACTCCTCCTGTGACACTTGCCTCTCTGAATTCGACCAAGGATGAGTAAGAGATCATCAATCTCCAAGTGGAAGCAAGAAATATCAGAGGGAAGACACTAATCAAATCATAAGCTGACTCATCTCCATTACAAATATCTATATATGGATCCCTCATCCCAGAGATCCAGGGGCTGGAATTTTGCATATTGTAAGGAATTGCTGTTGGTTTCTTGAGACAAACATCAAATTGTTGGGTGATCTAAGCTTTGTATGAGGTGAAGAGGGGCTTCCTTGCTGAGAGGTTGATGCTGGGTCAGAACAATTGGTTGTAACTCCTCTTGGCTCTTTCTTGTTTATCAATAAAAGCTATTCAAGTTTTCCTCCATGCTCTTGTGTCATTGTTGTTTGTTGCATTTGTATGGTCAATTTACATCTGATCCTAGATTGTTTATGATTATAGATCCATGTCTTTGTATAGTACTATGCTATTGTGATCTTACAGGTACTTTGTGAAGCTGGGCGTGCAAGGGAACAAGTAGCGAAAGACTATCAAGGAAGAGAGCGATCAAATCAGGAGATTAGCGCAAGACATAGGTTGGTCTTTCTGTTCCTCTCTATCTGTAATTTATAAAGGAAAAACGAAAGTAGCTTTACTCTGTTTGTTTCTAAGGCAACTGTCACACCTTAGTGGGATAGAGCAGTTCTATATAGACACTTTTCCCTGTAACAAGGTTTGAAACCTTTTGGGAGAATTTTGAGGCATCAAATGATGTTTTTTGGGGGTGATGATCTAGCATAGGACCTTTTCACGTTGTTATACATATAAATATATTTCCAATGGCACAAGAAGTGCGTCAATCAGAGTCCATATGCAAAAGTTATGCCACTCAGAAGTTGACCTTCATGTTTTCACACCTATAATTCGGGAGGACGCCATATTAGCCCCCATTATTCATGGAAAATGGGATAGCCACATTTTTTTGATGTAAAATAATTTGAATAGTCTATATTGTAACTCTAGTTAAGATTTTATGTAGTCAAACTTAACCACCAGTAGGCTATCAGGCTGTGTTATAACTAGGCTACTAGGAGGAAGAGGCATTCCATTCTTTCGAGAGCATTTTGTTCCATAGTTGATCAAAGATACCCAAGAGTGATAGGAGGTAGAGCACACAGAGATGATATTTTCACTATAGCATCCCATAGGCCACAAGCATTACCTCTTTATACTTATAACCATATTTCTAGACAGAGAAAGAGAGTGAAGCGACCTCACCTTCCAGTTGGGTTTTCTCGCGAAAGGGTTTCCTAGAGCATATCTTGTGTCTTATGTGTGTGTGTGAGCTTATTTTTTTTTTCTCTACTTTCCTTCATAATTTTTATTCACATGCATGCACTAATTATAGTTAAATTTATAGATCTAGAAGTTTAAGAAAACTATAATAGTGTAAAAATTCAGAATTTTAATATATTACTAATAGATGTGTTGTGACGAACTATCCAGTGGAATATCCAAGGTAGTTTATGGATCATTTGGTATCATAGAAATTTTATTTGGTTATCTTTAGATATTGTAGGGATCTAGATTGGGAGGGCCAAAAATCATAAAACACTAATCATGGCCGACGAATCTATAAATGAACCTCGTGATCTTGCAAAGGTGAGGTTTACGCGGTTGGAAAAACAAGTTGCATACATCAGCCGCAATGTAAGCCTCCTCATGGAAGCCTTGAATAGAAATATGGGGATATTTGGATAAGATGGGGGTTTGGATGAAGAGGAACAAATTGAACAGGGATCAGAAGATCGGGGAGAAACGAAGAACTAGTCGAAGAAAGAACCCAAAAAATATCAACTTAGTTCGAGTGCCATGAATCAGTCCCTATTTAAAATGGAAGAAAATTTTGATATCAAGCCATACCACAGCGAGATAGACACTTTGAAGCTGAACCATAGGTTGCAGCAACTGAAATTTTATTTTAGCATTCATCAGATTGAGGAAGGACATAAAATATCATTTGCATGAATGAAATTGGAGGGCCATGCACTGACTTGGTGGGAGAGCCACATGGAAAACCTAAGGTTGGAGGGAGAACCTCTAATGACTAAGTGGGAAGATTTAAAGAACCCTCATTAAGTCACAGTTTTATCCCATTGGGTACGTGGAGGACCAGTCGCTCTGGTGGCATTACTTCAGGCAAAATTCAATCCAAAGCATGCTAGAGTACACCATAGAATTTAGAAAGATGGCTATAATGTTGGGTATCTCTCCAAAGAACCAAAATTTACTCCTCAAGTATTTGGGGGATCTGCACTTCCATCTGCGTGAGCAAGTGATGTTATTCAAGCCCAAATCGATGGATGATGCTTTTGTACATGCACAATACCTAGAGAAAATAGGCCTGGAGAGAGCGCAATGAAGCAGAAGGAGAAACATGACACTTATAAGGAGGAAAAGAAGAAGAAAAAATGGGGAAAAGATAAAAAATACGACAGCCACAATACACCAGTGCAAAGATCCTAGCAACCACTACAACATTGATGGCCATACAAGAAGAAATATAATAATAAGAAGAATCTCATGGCCACGGATTCGAGCAACCAAGTTGAAAGTAGCTCAGATGTGGATGACAAGATCATCTGTACATCAATGCAGAAGGAGGTGAATTTGAGTAGCCTTTAATAGCAGGAAGAAAAAGAAATGACCAAACTCTTCCGTATAAAGACACAAATCAAGAAGATGAATATTGATGCTTTTTTTTTACTAAGGATCATTGGCAAATCTCATTGCAACATAATTGGTCAAGAAGTTGGGTCTAGATGTTCGTGATCATCCAAACCCATATCATCTGGGATGCGTAAATAAGGATGCAGAGCTAAAGGTAACAAAACAGTGTAAAATTATATTGGCTACCAATGCTGATTTTATTGATGAAGTAAATCTAGATGTGGTTCCCCTTGATGTATGTGGAGTGATGTTTGGGAGTCCATACATGTACATGCAAGATGCAATATTCACGAGGAGAGTCAATTAGTACTAGGTCGTCAAGGATTGATTTTTTTTTTTTAATCAATGCGTATAAAGGCAAGTTGAAAATTTCACTGTTAAGTGCCAACCAAGCCAATAAATTAATTAGTTCTAGCAAGAAGTATGTTTTGTTTTTTTAGGGGAAAGTCAATTTGAAGATGAGTCAATAAGAGGCAAGGCATCCCTAGAGGGGTGTACTAAGAAACGAAAAAAATAATTGGAGGAATTGTTACAGGCATACAAGGATGTGTTCCAAGAGATAAAAGGGTTACCACGTAATAGAGAAGCAGAACATGCGATCCAACTATTGTTGGACTCCCCATTGCCAAATATTTGGATGTACATGAAATCTGTTATAGAAGAAAGTGAGGTGAAGAAACAACTCCAATAACTATTGGAATAGGGTGTCATTCGACTGAGTACATTTTCATGTGGGTCACCCATCATGATTGTGCCAAAGAAAGATGGGACTTGGCGGATGTGTATAAATTATAGGGTGTTGAATAAAATCAAGCTCAAGAATATATACCCCCTTCCATGGAAAATTTTAAGAACCACCCTAAATTTATATGTATAATAAATGGGCGAATCCCCATGATACATAGGAAAAATGGGAGGCGATTTTATCACTGATAATATATATATATATATATATATATATAGATATAGATATAGATATAGATATATTTTGGAGAATCTCTCACCAGATTATATTATCTTGTAAGTCATGGCGAATCTTTCACTGAATTATAAAATCTTGTAAGATCTTGGAAAATCTTTCACTGAATAATAAAACATTGTGAAGTCTTGGGGAATGTTTTGTTAAGTATGAAACCATATATGATAATAATAAAACATATTCATTAAACTGTAATATACTAACATACATGTTTGGAAAAAAGAAACATAATTTTCACTTCCTACAAACAATGTTGCAAGTTTTAGTGACCATGTTTGTCATGGTAGGAGAGATTAATGTTTTCTCTACCACTTTTGTCAAGCTACCACTTTTGCCAAGCTATCAAATTTCTTTCTTATTCCATAAACTCCAACTGCGAGATAAAAAAAAAAACACATCAAGTTTGTTTACCTCAACACGCCAACAAGTAGCAAGCCCCAACTATATAATATAATGAAGTAGTAGGTATCCCAAAGGCCTGAAGGGGATCTAATGAAAAGAAGTGACCGTGGTCAGAAGCCTTCCAATCAATATATAAATATATAAATGTAGATTTATTATTATTTTAATTGGAAATCTTCAATTAAATAATAAAATTTAATTACGTCTCTCCCAATCTAAATTTCTTGTTAGCATAATTCACTACCTTCATACCATTTTTAACAGCGTTGTAACATGTGGATTAATTTCCTTTTTGGTGCACAATCTCTGCCTTTTAGGCCAATATGGTGCACTGACCCAAACCCTACAGATCATTACGACAAACTAAGAATAGCAGAGAAGATGAAAGGTTGTACAAACCAACATATTTTTCAAACAACTAATCCAAGATTAGTACCTTAACTTTTTCATGATGATATCATATTGAGAATGTTTGAAAAATGGTGGGAAATCTTAGCAGCTACTATCTCTCTTCTGTGAGGGTGATGCGGAAAGAGTTAAGATTTCATTGTTTTGAATTTTTTTTTGTTAAATCAAAGAAACCAATATTAATGGAGATATTGGTGTTTTTTACTAAATTTTGTGAAGTGACTAAATGTAGCTTTAACCATTCACCTTAAGATTTTTTTACAATATAATTTCCTAAGTCTATTTAATATCTTCATTATCATAAAAACCAACCTATATCCATCTTAACTCCAAATCTACCACCTCTTAGAGGGATGAAATCTATTTATCCCTCTGAGCACTTGGTAGACCCGGAATTAACATGGATCTAAGCTGATAGAATTTCCCCTTTAAATAGTCTATGCTCACATGAATACCATGGTATTACCATGGGTCAATACCATGGGTTATCATAAACCTGTAGCTTAAAAACTACTATTAGTAATTTATAAAAATTAATAAAATTAATAATTGATTTTTATTTTATTTTTTTATTTTAACCAAGTTAAAATGTTTAAGTGACATTAAATTACAAGATCCATTTTTACTCTTGATCTACCAAGTCCAGAGAGGGATCAAATATTTTTTCACTCTGTTTTAGTTTGCATATCACGATATTTGATCCAGAATAAAGATGGATCTATGCTAGTTTAATTCCCCCCTTTAAATAGGCTGTATTCCATGTGAATACCATGGGTCAATACCATGTGCCATCTTTGTTTTTATTAATACTAATATTAGGGTTAATAAAGTTTTTTTTGCATGGTATTAATAATAATTTGGCCCATTGTATTTGGCCTATAGGCTTCACCTAAATATAACACATTTTTTGAGTGTTCGTAAATATAAGGTGGCTGATGGAGTAAATACAATTTTTTTTTTATTTATTTACCATACCTCTCGTTTATTTATCTTTTTATTAATTTACCATACCTCTTTTATAAATATGGTATTTGGCCCATAGGATTTAATTAAATAAAACCTCTTTTTTGAGCCTTCTTAAATAGAAAGAGGGTTATGGACTAAATATAGAAAGAGGTTTTATTTATTTACCATACCTCCACTTTATTTATATTTTTATTTATTTACACCCCTGTGTGTTCATAAATATAAGGTGACATATGGAGCAAATATAAAAAAAATGTTTTATTTATTTACCATACCTCTCGTTTATTTATATTTTTATTAATTTACCATACCTCTTTTATAAATATGGTATTTGGCCCATAGGATTCACTTAAATGAAACCTCATTTTTGAGCCTTCTTAAATAGAAAGAGGTTATGGAATAAATATAAAAAGAGGTTTTATTTATTTACCATACCTCCAATGTATTTATATTTTTATTTATAACTATCATAAATACGTTTTCTTGAAAATGAGGGCGAATGGAAGATTGTAACTCCTAATTTCAAGGGCTAAATTTACTTTTTTTACCCTCTCCCTTAAAGTAAGGTGGGGTAACCTCCATACCTAATTTTTTTATAAAATAAATTTGAGGCGATTTGTAACAATGTACTATGATACAAAATATTCGCCCATTAAAAATATAAAACCCCTTAATTTAGCCCAAGGGTGAATAGTCGCCCCTAAAATTTTCCATGCCCCTGCCAGGATAGATGATCTGTTGGATCACTTGCAACAAGAAAAATACTTCACCAAGCTAGACTTGAAGTCTGGATATCACCAGTTCGAGTCAAAGAAGAAGACACCTGCAAGACCACCTTCAAAACTAGACAAGGTTTGTATGAGTGGTTAGTCATGTCATTTGGCCTATGTAATGCACCAACTACATTTATGAGATTAATGAATGATGTGTTGCGCCCTTTTATAGATTCATTTGTTATTGTCAATTTGTATAATATACTGGTATATAGTGTTACTTGGGAGGAGCATATTTCACATTTGATGCAGGCGTTGGAAACATTGAAGAAGCACAAGCTACTAGCAAATCTCAGGAAGTGCAAGTTTGCGCAACATTCCTTGGTGTATCTAGGGTATGCGATCGGTGGAGGAGAGCGGAAGATAGATTCTTCTAAGATGGAGGCCATCATGAAATGATAAATTCCTACTAATGTTTCTGAGGTCAGGAGTTTCAATGGGGAAACACAGTACCTGAGCAAATTCATAGCCTCATTTTCAGTGGTAGAAACACCTTTCCATGCCATAACATCAAGTGGAAAGAGTTTTCAGTGGGGGAAATGTCCGCAAAAGGATTTTGAGGAGCTAAAGAAGAAAATCATTTAAGCACCTATTCTGGAATTACCAAACTTGCAACAACCCTTTGAAGTGGAGACAGATGCAAGTGGATATGATATGGGAGTTGTCTTGATGTAGGGAGGAAGGCCCATTTTCTACTATTCTGAAGTATTTCATCAGGAAGTTCTTAACTAGCCTACCTATGATAAGGAGTTCTATGCCATGTTGTAAGATGTGAAGAAGTGGAAGAACTATCTAATGGGAAAGGAGATATTAATCCACACAAGTCACCAGTCGTTATAGTACTTGCAGGCCTAGAGTAAGCTACAACAAACTAGACATTACAAGTGGATGGGGTTTTTACAACATTTTCATTTGGTGATCAAGTATAAGAAGGGAAGCATAAAAAAGTTGTCCAACATGCTTTCAAGGGCACCCACATCAAAGATCACAACTTTGGAGACTCTTATGCACATGGAGCCATTCACCCATTATGCATATAGAGAGGCATATTTAGAGGATGAGGACTTCAAGAAGGTGTATTAATAGTTGCAGAGTCAGAGTCATGTGCATGATGGTGACAACACCGTTGAATACCATCTCCAGGACGTGTTACTATACAAATTAGATAAGATATGTGTTCCTAAAGGTGAGTGATTTCAATTGATTAGATAGGCTCACACCTCCAAGGTTGTAGGGCAATTTAGTGTAGGGAAGACCATGACTAACTTGTAGAGGTATGTGTATTGGCCCAAGATGTAAGAGTAGGTAGCTAGGTTCATAAGAGGATGCATGCTTTTTTGTACCATCAATCTTAAAAATAGGAAATAAGGTCTATATCATCCCTTACCTATAACTTTTCATCCTTGAGAAAGCATTTACATGGACTTTGTGGGCAGTTGATTGAAAACTGGGAAGGGGCATGAATAACTATTCGTGGTAGTTGAAAAGTTCAGCAAGATGTGTGTTTTGATGCCTTGTAAAAATACCATCAGTGGAAAAGAAGGAAAAAACATTTCTTTGGACATGTCTAGGTGCATTTTGGGATACCAAGGAGAATCATTTCAGACAGGGATACAAGATTTCTCAGTGCATTCTGGACTAAATTGCGGGAGAAGATGGACACAAAGTTGAAGATATCTACAATGTTCCATCCACAAAAAAGTGCGTAGATAGAAGTAGTCAACATGAATTTAGTGCAGCTTATTAGGGGATACAACTGGAAGCATCCGAAGACCTGGGATGAAAATTTGGTGTACATACAACATTCTTACAATAGAGAAGTCCAAAATTATACAGGAAAGTCCCCATTTGATACTTGTTTTGGATATTTTCCACCTTCACCTTTGGATATTGCATATGGATAACAAGGAGGAGTGATGAAAAATCTTACAGGAGATGCTTTAAGGGCTAAAACGTTTATAGAGAAGATCAGGCAAATACATCTATAGGTATAAGACACACTGTAGAAGTTTAAGGCTAGGCATGATCAACACCAAATAGAGAAATCGTTCAAGGTGGGAGACAAAGTATGGTTACAATTGAAAAAGGAGAGCCTTCAAGGGCTAGCTAAGAAAATAAAGTCTCTAAGGTATGGTCCCTTTGAGATACTGGAAAAGGTGGGTGATAATGCCTATCGACTCAGTTTACCACCATATATGCGCATTTACTGAGTTGTGAATGTAGATAATATGAAACTCTATGAGCCTTCCTTGCTAGATCAAGAATAGGAACATGTCCTACCTTCTATGGAGGATTTGGCACCAGATTCTTAGGCAGAGTTGATAGAAAGTACATTTTTGTAGAAGAGTTCAAGAATTACAAGATAGGGATAGCATGAACTTTGACAAGTTAGGTTGAACGGACAACTTCTAGGCAAAGCTAAATGGTACAACAGAGAGAAGGTGGATGACAAATTTCCTCACTTCATTCAGTAGAAACTTTTGGCGACCAAAAGCCTCCAAAAATGGGGGGGGGGGGGGGGGGTGGGGGCGTGGGTTGTGATCCATATTGGATCATTTTATTTTTTTTCATCCATCTCGATGCATTCAGAGTGCAAAAGGTGGAGGAATCAACTCATGGGACCATTTTTACTGGCGGGACCCAGTTTGGTGAAACATGGTTTGAAACCTTATGGGAGTGTTCTAAGGCATAAAATGATGTTTTTTGGGGGTGAAAATTTTCACTTTTCCATAGCACCTTTTCATGCTATTCTACACACAAATATATTTCCAACGAAATAAGAAGCACTTGAAGTGGAGTAAGTATGCAAAAATTATGCCACTCTGAAGTTCCTGTTTTCATACCTATAATTTGGGAGGATGCCACGTCAACCCCCATTATTCATGGAAAAGGGGCTAGCCACATGTTTTATATGTAAAATACTCTAGAAGAGTCTATATTATAATTCTGTTTAAGAGTTGTTGTAGTCAAACTTAAACACTAGTAGGCTATCAAGCTGTGTTATAACTAAACCACTAGGACGAAGAGGCATTCCATGCTTTCAAGAGAATTTTGTTCCATAACTAAGCAAAGATAGCCAGGAGAGATAGGAGGTAGAGTACACAGAGAGGATCTATGCATTGTAGCATCCCATGGGCCACAAGCATTAATTCTTTGTACTTACAGCCATATTTCTAGACAAAGAAAGAGAGGGAAGTGACCTCACCTTCCAGTTGGATTTTCTCCCAAAAGGGTTTCCCATATCATATCTTGTGTCTTATGTGTGTGTGTGAGCTTATTTTTTCATTCTCTACTTTTATGCATAATTTCCATTCACATGCATGCACTAATTACAGTTAAATTTATAGATCTAGATGTTTAATAAAACTGTAATAGTGTAAAAAATTAGAATTTTAATATATTATTATTAGATCTGTCATGAAAAAATTTCCAGTGGAATATCCATGACAGTTTATGGATCATCAAATGATAAAACAACTCATCAATCCACGACAATGAATGCCTCTTCTTGATAGTCACTTTATTCAACTGCCTGTAATCAATGCACAATTTGAGAGTACCATCCTTCTTCCTTACAAACAACACTATTACACCCTAAAGCGACACACTTGGTGTAATATATCCCTTATCAAGCATCTCCTTATGATGCAACATAAATTCTACCAACTTCAGAGTGCTCATCCTATACAGTGCCTTAGATGCTAATGTTGCTCCTGGTACCAACTCAGTAGAGAATTCCACTTCCCTATGAGGTGGTAGCTATCTAATCTCTGCAGGAAATACATCTTGGAACTGCTACAAAACAAGATAGCTCTTCAAGATTTCATCATCCTCATCCTCTTTCCTTTTGTCACTAGAAATATGAATTGAAAAAAAATACACATCCCTTCCCGCGACTACGCTTTGCCTGCATAGCTGTAACCATTCTCATTGATGTAGGCTTCTTATTTCCCTGCAAGAATATCCTTTCCCCATCATCATTTAGGCACTCGATAGCCTTGTCATAGAATTCTACTTTAGTCCTTTGAATGAACAACTAATCCATGCCCAAAAGCATACTATATGATCCCAAAGGAATCACATTTAAATGTGCTGATGTAGGCATAAAATTAAGCTCAAATGCACAAGATCTCACCCAGTGATGAACTCTTCTCTTGGTTCCTATAGCCAACTACACCAACCAAGATTCTACATGTAGTTCTTTACTCAACAGAAACTGATCCACTAGGCCAGGACTAATATAGCTATAATTAGATCAAGGATTAATCAAAATAGAAACACCTTGATCACAAAGCTTACCTTCCATCTCGATAATAGATTCCTGATGGTATTCCTGCCTATTTTCCACCATTGCCTAAACATGGGGAACACTTTGGCCTACATATCCAACTGTCTGTGGCTCTTGAGCACTGTAAAATTTGAGGCCTACCACCTTGATGTCATGGACAATCCCTCCTACAATGATCTCCACCATAATTCCAATGCCTCAAAGGTTTCTCGCCATTTCCTTTATTCTACTCCTCGGGCTGAGACCCATGTCCTCTCTCAGCTACATTGAACTTCCTATGAGGTCCCACATTTTCCTTGCCACCTACATCTTGAGATCTTCCTCGCTTCTTACGTCATTTTCCTTTTGACTTCTCATTACCTTTCCATCCATGTTTGAACTCAGACTTGCACTTAGATTGCTTATAACAATGCTTTATCTTCCTAATGACTTCCTCTGATGACCTGGGCTCATCATACTCAATATGATCTTTAAATGCTAAAGGAAATCCATTGATGAACCTTTGGACCTTTGTTTTCTCATCCTTGAGGTAGGGCACATGCCTCAACAACTATAGAAAATTGGTCGTGTACTCTTGATCAGTCATGGAACCCATCTTGAGCTCATAGAATTCCTTGGCCTTCCCATTATAATATCTCTCATACAAGTATTTCTTCCTGAAGAGTCTTTTAAACTCATTCCAACTCATCTCCTCTTCCTTGATGCTTCTGACATGCTTAAAATCTTCCCACCATATATCTGCTTTTCCATTGAGACTGAAGATACCTATAATGACTTTCATGTTCTCTAAATAATCATGCAATCTGAAGAAATTCTTCATCCAAAGCATCCATTCTTATGTATCCTTTGATTTCTTCACTTCCCCATTAAAAGTAGGAGGCTTGGCTTTCCTGAACTCATCTGGGAAATACTCCCTCTCACTCCTCCTATAAGGATGTTGGTGATAATGATGACGATGTCTCTCAGAACGAGAGCTATAATAAAATCCATGAGTGCTAGCCCACCTGTTAGGTGTATCAAAAGATCTGCTAGATTTGACTATATCATCTCTATCCATCATGTATATTCTCTGAGACCTACTACCATATGCCCCATTGGTCTTCTCCTCCTATCTATCTCCATGAATGTTCCCCATGTAGGTTTTAACCCTGTAGATAAATTACCTGCAAATGAATTCTTAAAAACAAAAAATATACAATGACAAAAAGAAAAATACACAAAAATTTCCCCTGGATCCCAAAAATGGGACTACCAGATTGAGTTTTCATTATATTCCTTTCAATGTTACAATACATATATACGTGCCTTAGCATTCATAAAACCTAATCCATTAACCCTGGATTAGAACATAACCGTAGTTCCCTTGACTAGATCTACAAAATACCATAGGCAGAAAGCCATCATGCTCAAAAGCATATGCAAAACCCATGCACAAAACCATAGGTAGGTCCGCCAACCTAATACAGGGTACAAAAAAGGTTTTCCCGGGGCACTGCCCCGAACCCCATGCATGGGGGCTACCAGCCCCTTGAAACTCCCTGATAAGGGGGGATGCACCTCCCCTGTGAGCCCCCCATGCATGCGATTAGTTGTGGAAAGAATATAACACACACCCAACACCTTAATTGTCCTTGCTTCTACAAATATGTAAAGCTCTAAAGAATCACTGCATTAACCTTGACTTGCATTTCTTGAGCTCTAACAAGTCTTTCCTGTGCCTCAATCAACATGTCATTATCTACCTTGCAACTTCTAATCTCTACCTTGAGACTCCTCAATGTATTTGCTAGACTAGGAGAATACTCTTCTCCTTGCTGCTCAACTAACCTTTCCCATTCCACTGATTTCACATCGGCCCTATAAGGTGAGTGTTGGCTTAAGGGGGCCTAACCCAGCTTCAGAGTTATTTGCGCCAACCAACAAAAACCTAACTGCTGGCCCTTTCGACAACAACCTATGTAGCGCAGGCTGTAGTCTCACCTGAAGTAGTATTGGGGGATGCCAGAACTAGGTTTATGCATCTAGAGGCCTGTGTGATGGTTTCCTAGGGTTCTCATGGTTTAGATTTTCCTTCACGCAAATCTATTCCTTCTGATTGTCAGCTACTACAACTCTATAAAAATGATTGCCAGGTCCTCTCAAAGGTACTTAAGTATACTTATCATGTATAAAGGTTACAGATCTACCAGTTCCATGCAGTAAATGTGTATTCTAAAGCCCTTCTGGCCTAGATCTTTTGTTGCACAAATCTACCCTTTCCAAACAACTAACTACCGCAAATTTATCTAATGACTTCCCAATCTTCGCGAAGATATTAAATCATTATTAACATGCATAAAAGATACAAATCCATTATTTTCGCGTAATAAACAAGCATTAATTCATATAAGTCATAACAGATCATGGAGGAATACAAAATTAACTAAAATAATAAACAAGGCATAGATGCACAGATTCGACTCAAAACAGTCTTTACTATGAATAAGCATTCAATTATAGACTTCTCCCTACGCACTCAGCTGTAGGGGCCTGCACACTCAGCTACAAACTTACCAAGGTCTCTGCGCATTTAGCTGCAGGAGCCTTCCCCTTCCGCTTAAGTACAGGAAACAAAATTTTCCTACCTTAGCACTGTGCCCTTATAATGATTCTTCACAAAAAGTTATCTTCCTAGACTCGCTATGACTCAACTATATATAGCCTTTTCATTACAACACCATGGTCCGTAGATGATGGATGGGTCTCAAAACCATCCTATCACCTACCCATACAAGGGATTAATTCCCCTTTGAATCTTACTTAGATTCGTGCTCCGCTTCCACATTTCGTGGAGACTTTACATTCTTTAACAAAAATATTACAGAAATTGGCTTTACTTACAAAAATTGACCCCAGGGATCCCATGATCGAGGTTTAAATAGGAACACAACAAATTACAGAGATAACCATAAACACAGAGATGCAGTGGAAATAATACTTCATTTCATTAATGTAAAATACTGAAATATGCTTACAAACAGGAATGGAAATAAACTAGCTAGGGCGATGGTAGCTTATCTCTGAGAAGAGATGTGGCGGATACATGCCTCTAAACTGCCTTACAATGAGGCTCAAGGGCCTTTTTATTATTGAACAATAAGAGCAAACCCTAAACAACCAAAACCCTAACCCGAGGAGATGTAACACCAAGAGTTTATGGGCCCCGTTAGGGTGACTTGGATAGCCAACTTCCCGGGGTTGCGACTTGGTCATATTATCTCTGTTTGACACGCATGATTGCTCGTTAGAAAGATTTATTCGAGGACTACGATGGAAGAGGCAATTTTAAGCAAAAAATTGTTGGCGATAGATTTCTAAAAAAACATCGTTTAGGACCTCAAAACGGCTCTGGAAGTTTAGGACCCGAAAAACTGTGCTACAATTAAGGACACTGAAAAATCGAAAGAAGTGATGGTGGGGGTCCAAGTGGAATTGGCGGGTGGCCACCAATATTCACCTGGATCATTCCTCCCCACTTAGGAAGCAATGGTCCCCATTGCGTTGAGTTCCTCCATGAGATGAGGGAACTTCTGCTAAACTTGGTCCCTTGTGAGCCACTTGCCCTGGTGAAGGAGTTGGCCTATTTTGACAACTCGATACAGTTGGATATTCTGCTGGTGAGTGTGCTTGATCTGTGTTTCCATGATTCGATCAGTTTCAGCTTGTTCCATGCAGTCTGGATTTAACTCTATGGGTGTGAGCTGTTCTGCAATGTCGGATGTGTTTAGTAATGGTGGAAAGTATGGTCGAAGGCAGTCCACATTGAACACTAGGTGCAGGCCAAGGAATGGGGGAATACTGAGCTCAAATGAATTATCTCCCATAGCCTTGGTAATGGTGTAAGGACCATATCAGAGTGGTCTGAGTTTCCGATAGGCTCCAGTAAGGCGTTCATTTTGCAAATACAACCATACTTTGTCGCCCACCTGAAACTTGTGTGGCACCCAATGTTGATCATGTCGCTGTTTGTACTTGGCATTTGATTTCTCTAGAATGTCATGGACCTACTGGCGAATATGTTGGATGTGCTTAATGAAGCTATTTTCCTTATTTGTTTTGGACTGGACATGAGCCGAATCTGCATGAGTAGCTGCAAATGGCATGGCCACATCAATGGGACATAGTGGCTGGAATCCCAAGCCCACCTAAAAAGGGTTGTGGTTAGTCGAGCTGTGGAGAGCCCGATTGTAGTTGTGCTGAACATAGGGGAGGCTATTGTCCCATGTGTGTGGATGCTTTGAGTTGTACATGCGCAGAATGTGTATGATCATCCTGTTGACAACCTCTGTCTGGCCATCAGTTTGAGGATGGAAGGCTGTGGACTTAGTGAGTTTGATGTCCAGGATCAACAAGAGACTGGACCAAAATGTATTGAGGAACCTACTATCTCGATCTGAGATGATAGACTATGGGATCCCAAAGTGTACCCACACTCGTTCAAAGAATAGTTTAGCAGTGGCTTCTGCTGTGTTATTCTTCTTGCAGGACACCATAATGGCCATATTCGAGAACCTGTTGACGAACACAAAAACACAGTCATTTCCATGCTTAGTGGAAGGAAGGCCTGACATGTAATCCATGGAGATGGATTCCCAAGGTCGACTAAGGGTAGGCAGTGGGGTATAGAGGTCTTGCTTCTTGGTTTGTTTGGCAATGGCGCAGGCAGTGCATGATCTAATGTACTTCCCGACATCTTGTCGAAGATTCGGCCAATAGAAATAATTTTTCAGTACTGCCACCATTTTCTCGACCTCAAAATTCCCAGTAACCCATCTGTAGTGTGCTTCCCAAATCATCTTGGCACACTCACTTGAAGGAACACAAAGGTGACCCAAGTGGCATAACAAGGCATCCTGGAGGTGAAAATTTGGAACATGCTGACCCTCTAAGAGTGTCTGGTATGTGTGGCTGAATTCTGGGTCACTTTTGTAGAGAAGTGGCCAATCAGAAGTCTCATGCCCACAAGAGTTGAGCACAGTGGCTAACGCCATGATCGGTGGTCAACTGAGGCATTTTGCAACATTATTGGTGCTTCCCTTCTTATACTTGATATTAAAATGGAATTGCTGTAGGTATGTGGACCACTTCTGATGGCGAACATTCTGCGATTTCCCTTGGGTTTGTATAACTGCAGGGGTCGGTGGTTTGTGTGGATGACCATTTCCTTCCCCAACATGTAATGCTTCCATTGTTGGCAAGCCTATATAATGGAATACATCTCTTTGTCATAAGTGGGATACTTCCGGACTATGTCTGAAAGTGTCACACTATGATATGCCACTGGATGCCCATGTTGAGTAAGGACTGCCCCAATAGCATAGTCAGAGGCATCTGTCTCGACCTCAAATGGTTGTTGCAAGTCTGGTAATGCAAGCACTGGTGCCGAGCAGAGGCGATCTTTCAACTCTGTGAATGCCTTTTGTTGAGATTCAGACCAAAAGAATTTTTCTTTCGCTCCTCCCTTGGTGACTTGACTCAAGGGCCAAGTGATATGAGAAAATCCCAACACGAACCTGTGGTAGAAGTTGGCAAGACCTAGAAAGTTGCGAATCTCTATTAGAGTGGTTGGAGATGACCAATCTCGAATGACTTGGATCTTGGCTGGATCCACATGCACCTCCTGTTCATCAATAATGTATCCCAGATATTGAACTTGGGTCATGCCAAAAGTGCATTTCTCCAAATTGGCACATAACTTTTGTTGCCGCAGTGTTTGGAGAACCTATCGGATGTGCTGGAGGTGCTCTTCCCAACTCTGGCTGAAGATCAGGATGTCATCCAAGTATACCACTATAAATGAGTTGGTGAATGGCCGCAAGATGTCATCCATTAGCCTCATGAAGGTTTTAGGAGCATTTGTCAATCCGAAACGCATAACCAACCATTCGAAAAGGCCCTCCTTGGCTTTGAAGGCAATGTTCCACACATCAGAGGGTTTGATTGGTACCTGGTGATATCTTGACTTCAAAACTATCTTGCTGAAATATTTTCCCCCCTTCAGTTGGTCCAAGAGGTCATCAATCCATGGGATCGGGTACCTATTACGAACAATGATCTTGTTCAGCATTCGATAGTCAATACAGAGTCTCCAAGTCCCATCCTTCTTTTGTACCAACATGATCGGGCTCCCACAGGGCGATGAACTCGGACGGATGTGACCTTTTTGTAGCAGCTCCTGAATCTGCCTCTTGATTTCATCATTCTCCAAAATGGAGCGCTAATGGATTGGTCCATTGGGTAGCAGTGCACCTAGGGTCAGATCAATGGAGTGCCTGACCTGACAGTGCAGAGGAACCCCTGCAAGGGAGGTGAAGATGTCCTCGTACTCCTCCATGACCTTGTCCATCTGTAGTTGTCGTGCGGAGGGGACCTTTCTGGAGGTCGTGGCCACCGTCTTCTTCTTTCCTTGAGGGTGTATCATCAGGAAAACAAATTTCCCGGTTTTGGAGATGAGCTTACTGCATTGTTTTGTAGTAACCAAAGATATGGCGGTAGGCGGTGCTACCTCTGGTATCCTATACAGCTTATTTCCCAAAGTAACAATAATAGCACGGGGCCTTGATTCATACATAACATGTCACTTCCACAAGTATGGTTGTCCTAATAATACATCACAAACTTCAAGGGGAGCAACATCACACAATACCTCATCCGTGAAGGGCTTGATGTTGTATGGAAGGCAACACTACTAGCTCACGCGAAGATCCCATCCTTGGTGAAGCCACCCAATGGTGTACGGTTGTGGATGTGCTGTGGCCAATAAGCCCAAATGCTTCATGACCTCTGCTGAAATGAGGTTCTTTTTTCTCTCGCTGTCGACAATGAACTGTAGTGGGGGTCCCTTTACCCACATCTGGGAGTGGAAGAGGTGCTCCTCCTCCTCTGGATCTTCGGGTTCCTCCTTTTGGATCTTCGTGGTGGCAACAGTGGCGTTGGGCTTTGCATCGATAATCTGCTTCCCTTTGTCATTCCCCTTATCGGGTTTTGACTCATAGTCAGAACATGCATCCGAT
Organism: Pinus tabuliformis; assembly: GCA_031772625.1. Classification (NCBI taxonomy): domain Eukaryota; kingdom Viridiplantae; phylum Streptophyta; class Pinopsida; order Pinales; family Pinaceae; genus Pinus; species Pinus tabuliformis. Next base: position 512,636,419 of record CM062815.1, read on the forward strand.
TCTGAAACCTTTAGCTCGGCCACCAATGACTGCCTCGCCCAACACTCACTTGTGTTGTGAGTGGAGCTCTTATGGAACTCACACCACTTTCCTGTGTCCTTTTTCGGCTTCGCGGTGCTATTCTTTGCTTACAGCTTTGGCGGTTTGTCTTGGGCCACCCCACCTTGGCTTTTTCCTTTGTTCTGCGGTTTGGGGGCACCTTTCCCTTGCTTCGGATTTGTAGATCCAAAGTCTCACTTCTTCTGTTTAAACTTTTGCTCGACCTTGATGGCATATTGGTATGCCGTGCCGAGCGAGGAGATGTTTAGGAATTATATTTCTTCCTGGATGTACTTGTCCAGGCAGCCGTGGTATTTGAATACCAAATGCTGCTCCATATCCTTGATACCTAACTTTTTGTGAAGGGTATGGAAAATATTGGTAAACTCTGGCACGTCTTGGTCCTTTCCCTGTCGCAGCGTGGTCCACTTTATGTATTGATCATTATAACTTCCAACAGGGTAGTACTGATCCTTGATGGCAGCCTAGAATGAATTCCAAGTGGGTGCGGTTGAAAATAGTCAGCCTGTACTTTCATCCTTCTACTCGCAGTAGGTTTCCCACCAATCCTTGACGTGGGGGGCTCCTTTAAGAAGAGCAAAATTAATATTTTTCCGATTGGAAAAATCATGAATAGAAAAATAACCCACTAGCAAATTTAACCATTTATTGACAGCATATGACTCTATCTGACCCTCGAATATGGGGATTTCAAAATTAACTTGTATCTTAAACGATGTGGCATTTTCAGAGTAGCTGTTGGACGCTGATGCATCGCCCCTGGGTAGCTACTGAAGGATTTGGTCAAAGTTGTCCATCATCGCATTCCTTTGTCACTCGAGGGCTTCTTCGAGAAAGATTTTGATAGGATCTCCTGCCCCCTCATCTTTCTTTTCATCCACCATGGGAGGCCGTTGGGATTTGTGAGGCTGGTCTTGCAAAGGTTCGACCAGTTTAAACCCTAAGTCCTTATATCCCGACCTCGTTGGGGACATGCAAAGAAAAATAGAGAAAAAATGTAGACCACTCTGATACCACTAATCCGAATTTAAATAGGAACGCAACAAATTACAGAGATAACCATAAACACAGACATGCAGCAGAAATAATACTTCATTTCATTAATGTAAAATACTAAAATATGCTTACAAATAGGAATGGAAATAAACTAGCTAGGGCGATGGTAGCTTATCTCTGAGAAGAGATTTGGTGGCTACATGCCTCTGAACTGCCTTACAATGAGGCTCAAGGGCCTTTTTATTATTGAACAATAAGAGCAAACCCTAAACAACCAAAATCCTAACCCGAGGAGATGTAACACCAAGAGTTTATGGGCCCTGTTGGGGTGAGTTGGATAGCCAACTTCCCGGGGTTGCGACTTGGTCATATTATCTCCGTTTGACATGCATGATAGCCTATTGGAAAGATTTCTCCGAGGACTACGACAAAAAATAAGATTTTGGACAAAAAACACTAGCAATAGATTTCCAAAAAGACGTCGTTTAGGGCCTCAAAACGTCTCCAGAAGTTTAGGACCCGAAAAACTGCTAAAAATAGTAAACTATGCTACAATTAAGGAAACTAAAAAATCGAAAGAAGCAATGGTGGGGGTCCAAGTGGAATTGGTGGGTGGCCACCAATATCCACTTGGATCATCCCATCCCAACAGTAAGTCATGTGAAATATAGTCCACTATTATGTTCTTCATATCTGATCTTCTATTTCCTGCAAACACACCCTATTAGATAAACCAAATAGAAGTCATAATCAAAATCATACCTCAGTGTATCTCAGGGGAAGCTATCACATCTATACAAATCAATCCAACTTAGCACGAATTATATATATATATCATGATGCATACATAATAATAATACAAACTGCAACAATAACTGCACACATGATAACCATAACCATTTACATGTACCTCAAGGTCCAGTGCTACAACCTCACTCTGATACCACTTTGTAACCACTCCACCCTACATTTACTTGCTTTACAAGCTCTCTAGGGAAAACATGAGTTGAGAGTTACTATAACATGACTCGACCTCCAAGTTCTAGTTATGGAAGTGGGCCCTACTAACCAGGGCTCTTACTGCCACTCATCAAGGACACCAGATCACTTAGAAGTCTGACAACCACCCTTGGTGATCAATCCCTAAGATAGAACTTCTTTTCACAAGATTTACTTCTCAACCACACCCTTGACACACCGTGCATGCGATTGAAAGGCTCCAACCACACCCACAATCCTTCCTACATGTGGTTATGACCAATATCTTCTAGTTCTATGCATGTGGTGGTGAGATATGTGCCAATTTTTCAGGGCTAGCCTATAGGCCACTGCCTAAAATTTTCCAGAGTCAAGTCTCAAGTGATAACAAATCTAAACAATCAATACTAGGGCTAGATGTTGCTCAAGACATGTTAGTCACATAATAAAATTTCATCAAACATATGGTAAACAAAGAAGCTATAGGTCATGAATGCATATCTAATCATGATTTATTTAACTTCATCAGAGAATCATCAAGAAGGATCAATGCTCTCTCAAGCTAGTTACAACACCAATTGTTAGCCCATGCATTCATCAATCATTCAACAACTTATCAAATCATGAACAACATCCATAAAAATGGCACATCATATAACCATGCATATAACCAACATAGAATCCATGAAAATCCAACCATAATATCAACATAATAACCAATACAAGTGCTCATAAATCACAATAAGGAAATAGCCTATATTAACATATGAAAAAGGGAAACTAAGTCAAGGACTTCTACATACCACTCAACCATAGATTAGGCTGAACCAAATCTATCTTTCATCCAATCACCCACATGCCATATTCCAAGTGTGAATGTGGGATCATATGGGTTAACCAAAATAGAACCAACTAGGACTCCAAAAGGCCAAACTACCTCAACTCTCATCCACAGTGATTTCACCTAACTAGTCCAAAAATCACTAACATCAAAACAAGCTTTGATGCCTCAGACATCCTTCACCAGCTCCAGAGGAATTTTCCTATCTCCACCCATCCGTCAAGAGTTCCAGGAGAAAGCCTATCTCCACCCTTGACCCTTGGGAATTTTCCCAAGACCACCTCAACCAGGATCCAAGTCTATCGATCGTCCAAAGCTTGATCAAAGAGATAACCTACTACATCATGGTTATATAGGAAATGGCAAGGTAAGGCTGAAACCATTGTCAATCCAAGAAAATCCCATGCTAATGAAAAAAAATAACTAAAGAACCACATGCATGTACGATGCATCCAAATATTAGCTAGGAAATTACACATGCAACTTGTTACTTGCAATGAACTCCAACTGTAGTTGTTGATCCAACCTTCCTTTCCACTATCCTCCAATTCCTTGCTTGCTCTTTGCTTTCTTCTCTTTAAGTCCAAGTGAATGCTAGGATGATCCAAGAATTCTCTAAATGTGCATGAGTGTAAGAGTATGGAAGAAGATACCCAAAAGATAAATTGACAAAAGATGTGAATTGTTTCTATGATTCCTTTTTATCATTGATGTCTAGTCTTTTTCTTTTCTTTTTTCCTTTTTCTTCATTTTCCTCTAATTTCCCTTACATGCATATTTGTGTCTCTTCATCTTCCTTTTCTCCTATTTTCCTTTTTTTCCTTAATTAAATGCCATTTATTGCTTCTTTGCCTTTGCCAATGCCTTTTCCAATTTCCATATCCATTAATAAAGTGTAAGTGATTCCCATTACAATGTTTACCCACCATTCAAATTGGAATACGTGTCCCATGACCTTGATTTTATTTTATTTACATAGAAAATCAACTATGGTTTGTTACATTAGATTTTACTATGTAGAGCCATTTGTGTAAGCTAAACCTGATGCCATAATTATAAATTTCTTTATTGATGATGTGTTGATGTTAGTGCTACACACTTATTTCTAAGACCTTTATAGTGTAGCATTTGTGCTTTGACTACGTGCACTTAGTATGCTTTGGAACCAAGGACATAATCCTGTGACAAGGCTGTATAAACTAATTGTATTGATTGAAAAAAGTTGCTAATAGACCTATATTTCTTATTACTGATGCCATAATTATTTGTAAGTTATCATTACTGATGTTGAATTCATAAGGGGGTACGTGTTGTTGATGTTTCTGGATGTTGAGAAAAATTATTGTGGAAAAAGCTTTAAGCCATTGAGGACAGATTATATAGTGATAAAGTTTGAGATGCTGATAAGGTTTTATATTATCGATGAGAAAAGAGAGTGATTGGAAAGTTGCTAAGCATGTTTGAGTTAGTAGAGATTTTTTACATTTTGTTTGTATAACAAATGACTATTGGACATAAGTAGAGGCAATGTAGTGAAAATGCACATTGACAACAATGGTTGGATAGTGATCAGATGCACTGACTGAGCAAGGTGACTAGTGTGACCTATCATATTAATTTATTATTCTATCTTGTATTTTAAGGGTGGAAAGGTGGTGCAAGGCGGAGAGTGAAGTATCCTTTAGGTTGGATCCCGAGAACACTCTAGGGTGGCAGTGTGGTGCTAGGGAAACAAATTGATGCTAGTAGGGAGTTGGAGCTGGTAAAACCAGGGTATTGGTGCGTCCTTTTAGTTAGAGCTGATAAAACAAGGGGATTGGAGCATCCTTCCAGTCATTACTAGAGAATCTTAGAAGTTGGAGCTTCTTGTTGATGTAATATTTAAGACATATATTAAAAAACATTGGGTGATTTTTCTCCTAGAAGAGTTTCCACCTAAAAATATCTTGTGTACTATCTATGCTGTTATGCATTGTTGAATGTCATTGTTAATTTTGAATGTTTAATTGATATGATTAATATTGTTAAAAAGTGTCCAATATCGATTCTTCCCCCTCTTAGTAGTGTTGGATATTTCAACATAAAATTGTCCCTTATGAATACTTTGTCATAAAATATTCTAGAGATTTCTTTGGCAACCAATTGATATGTTAAGATAAGTTATGAACTCCAATTTCACATAAATAAAATGTGATAATCCATTTAAATCATTTTTTTAAATTGAGTTTTCCTATCTCATGGCATTTAAGTTTAATAGTTTTTTTGTTTTGTTTTCCAAGTGGTCTGAGTTCATCAGGCTTGACCTATGGCTTGAAAAACCATGACCCAGGGGCATCTAAGCCCTCAAAATCACTTGGGGATCGCACTCGACTTGAGCCACACCAACCCTTAACATGACTGGATTTTTGTGCACAGAGTTTCAAACCGATAACCTTCATATCACATATTGACTTAACAATACACCCATTACCATCTATTCTATGCCTCGTGAACGACATTTAAGTTTAATATTAAAAATTATATATATTACATGGGGAAAGCCGTGTGCAATGAGAATTGCAAGCACGGTTTGGGGAGAGATTTCTCGCTCTTATTGAGATTGAAGGAGAAGATCATCCACTCCATTTGATGAGCTCCGGGTTCGAGTCCCAGGCAACTCAGATCAAATTTCTGATAGGTACCTCTGTGCACTTATTCTGGTTCTGGATCTAACCAAGTTTTTTCATATTTTTTTCTATTCATAGGGAACGAACTATCGCACTATGAGTTCTCCAGAAAGGTGATAAATAATTGATATTCCACAGCGAACTCTTAGCACGAAAATGGGTTCTTTGCAAGAGAGAATTACTTCCACAAAAAAGGGATCCATAACCTCAATTCAAGCAATTTATGTACCTGCTGACAACTTGACCGACCCTGCTCCTGCTATGACGTTTACACATTAATTATATATAAAATTAATTTACATTAAATAATTATATATATTTAATTAAAAAAATATTTATGCATATAAACAAAAATATATTAATTAATCATTAAAAATAAACTTTAATAAATTTATATTATTTTTTTATTGATATAATACATTATAATAATATTTTTATTTTTTTTATTAAGAATATTTATTTTTAAGAAAAAAACAATATCAAGATAATTATTGTGGATTATTTATTCTCTATCTTCACTCATGGTAATATGATTATATAGTCATGGTAATATGATTATATCTATTCACTATATAACATTAGGTATCTAAAAAAAATCACATCTTTTACATTAACCTCTTCCACTTAGGTAATTTTTAATTTTTATTCCTTTTATTTGGGGTAAGAGGTAGTGCCTTCCATAACTTCTCTTTGTTTCTTATAGGCGGAATAGAGGGGTACTACTCCCATAGGGTTTGAAGTAAAACCTTAACAATAATTGGTGCTGTAGAGTTGAGGCTTCTGTGCTATAAGCGAGATAGAGGGCTACTGCTCTTAAAGGGTTTGGAGTAGCATCATAAAACCTCAACAATAATTAGCACTAATGGCACTATATATTCCAACTTGTATCCTTTAGACATATCTGTATAGCCTACACACTACAATCAACATACACTTCAACAACATAATAAGATTGTTATGGATACCCAAAGGATTCTATGGGCTAATTATATACACACCACCATCAACATGTTTCATATCCAAAGATTAATAATTATTTTCCAAGATGAATAATTATTTTTATTTATAAGATTGACAAAACATTGATAATTTATTTTTCATTTTGTATTTATTTTTAATTTTATTTAAAACTACGATATATTTATTAAATATAATATATAGAATAGTGAATTTATTTTTATTTTTATTATTTTTATTTTTATTTTTTTAATGACATCTAAATACTTTAAATAACAATAAAATATTTGGGAGTTTAATTAAGAAAATTTTCGGTAGTAATTACATAGAATAAGTTTTGCTTTTGTGTTTTGAACCATTTAGTGTGGTTCATCATAATGATAAGATGAAGAGGCAGATTTTGGCATCAGATTAAAATACACCTCTTCATCTTGTCTTAACGATGAACCACACTGGATGATTCAAAACGCGTTAGCAAAACTTCTCCTATATAAATACTACGAAAAATATTTTCTTAATATTCTAATTTATTTTATACTTATCCTATTTATTGTTAATTATTTTACTTCCTTAAAATGATATCTAAACATTTTAAATAATAATATAAATATTACTATATTTTAATTTTTTTTTTACTTACATTATTTATTATTAATTTTTTTTGTTTTTATTTCTATATCTTTGTAACTTTATCTATCTATCTAATGTATTCAAATGGTTTTCCATTTACAATTTAACATCACAATAAGATAATTCCATAGATATTAGAATACTACTCTTCTATTCAATTAATTCTTTTTTTTTTCAGAGAAAAAAAACCAACATAGCTTTATATTAAGAGTATATAAAGATCATCAATACATAATTCGAGATACTGATAAGGCATGGATATGCCCAGACTCTCTTTCATAAAATGCATACAGATTGTCCATAGAGGCAATATATGCCTATCATCCTTAGCAAAAAAAGTATATGTCAGAAAGACCAGATCTAAAAAACACATAAAAGAGAGAAGAGACATATACTATACATCTACAAGACCATATGTTAAGAAAAAGCTTGACAGAGACGTATCAAAACTTGACGAGGCTGTACCATATACAGATTCATACTAAAACATATAAGAAAGAGGGGGAAAATACGCCCGGCCTTGGTGAAGAGGATCCAACAAATAAGATACTGACGATCTAGAGGGAAAAAACCTCATGCAGGACCACAACCCCGCAGCATCATATGGCAAACATGTTTGACATAGTGGTATTCTGATGATAGGAATCATAGCAAGCCAATATACGCTGAAGAATAGCCCGGAGAGGTTCCTTAGAGTCTTGGAAAATGTGTGCATTCCTCCAGTTCCACAGATACCAGCATGTGATAATGAACAACGATCTCCAAGAAGAGGATTGTCTACTCCACCAAATAAAACCTTCCTGAACAGAAGAAAAAATGATGTGAGGGAAAACAAAATATGTAGACAAATCATACCAGATTATGAGGGACGAGGGGCACTGAAAGAACATATGCAAATTTGTTTCCGAGGCATTGAGGCACATGGAGCATCTACTTGGACCCTGCCAGCTTCTCCTTTGAAGAATCTCCCATGTGAGATTTTTGTTCCCAAATAGCAGCCAAGATAAAATAATCATCTTCAGCGGGCATGCAGCTTTCCAAAAACAGAGAGGGAAAAGTGGAGGAGGACTTCTAGCAATAACAGAAATCATATCGGCATAAATGTTCTTTACGCTCACAGGTTTATGGAGAGACCATACCAGACTATCCTTTGTACCCGTTCGGGTGATCCCCAAACTATCAAGTCTCACTTTTACCATCATCCAAAGAGGAAGCATCGAAAGGGGTAAATGCAACTCCTCCCCATCCTTCCAAACCGGAGAAGAGCCAGACCATTATTTTATCAACTTATCCCACATAAAAACTCCCAGCCTATGAAGATTGCATAACAATGGATGGGGGAATGCGAAACCCCGGCCAGATGAAATAGAATCACACTGTTAAAGGGTGTAAAATGTTTTTTATGATATTGATAAATATATCATAATATAATTTAATTTAATTTATATAAAATACTTGATAAGTATAATAACCAATATAGATCTATTTTAAATACGGATCTAATATAAGCTGAGAAGGATTCAATTTTTTCACTTACAATTTTTTTTTTTTTTTATAAGCATGCATTATTTAATTGTTTTTTGTTTTGTTTTATTTTATATATATATATATATATATATTAATTTAATTATTTATTATTATTATTATTTTTTTTTCTAGATTTTTTTTGGTCGGGGCTATAGAATGAGCCTTTGAATTCAATTAATTATATAATTTTATTAAATTTAATAATAATTATATAATTTAATAAATTTAAATAATTAATATATATTAATTTATTTGAATGAGGAAAAATAAAATATATATACTTTTATAAATTAAATAATCAAATCAATATATTAAAAAATCCCTGGTCTAAAAAAATCACATATTACAACTTTATCTCTTTATTATTAAAATAATATAAGACTTTCTTTAAACACAATTGGTGAAGGAGTGATGTATGAGTTGGACATTATCATGTGGAAATGGACCTACTTCAATACGGTGACAAACATACCTATCAAATCAAGTCGAAAGTAGCTACCATGCAAGTACTTACCTTGATGTGATTTAGATACATGACTTCCTAACAATAGGGAAGGACAACGGTCACCCCTTCGTAGTTTGAACTCTTACACAATTATGGAAGGTTTTGGATTACTATTAGTGTACACATTATGCATCACTAGGTACAATAATATTCATAATAGTACTAGGCAGTAATGATAATAACAATATCTTGTAGTTGAGTAGTCAAATGATAGTTGAGTAGTATTATTGTTGACACCGTGATTCTCAAGAATAGTTAGTTTAAATGGTTGCTTTCTAAATGTATCCAGTGATCGAGAAGATAGTAATTTATAAGATAGTAATGGGGAAGATACCAATCGAGAAGATGTTAATAAATTAAATAATATTTAATTTAGTTTTAAGATTTAAAATATATTGTAATTTAAATAAAATAGTTTGTTTTTAGGGGTAGGGTTTATTATAATTTAGTTGTAAATTAGTAAGGAAGATAATTATTATTGATAATTTTTTGTTAATATGAATTGATTTATCGTTATTATTATTTGAAATGATTTTAAGTGATTTGTTAGTGGATAAAATTCTATTTTTACGAAATGTCTTTGAGCCTTAAGTCATTAACTTGTTTTCTAAAGAAAATGAGCTCTTAATCAATAAAAAATAATTTGTCTTAGTCCCAAAACCAAAGCAATTTATCTTGATTAAGTTATGAGTATAGAAACATGGATAAAAATGTAGTAAAAAATGAGTAAAATGTATATAAAATAGATTAGAGTGTAACAATGTTTATATTATTGTGTAAATCATGTAAAATGCTTTGTGAAAGAGAGCTTGAGATATAAAATATAACGATTAACTATTTTCTAACTATGTGGTTTACACTTCTTATCATGCATAATATTTGTAAGAATACATGCAACTATAAAAATGCCCTTTTTGTCATCCAAGACTATTTGTTTTTTAATTTTCAGTTGGGTGACTATTCACCTTCTTTGTGTGCCACATGCCATGAGCAGCACCCATGTATATTTGTCTGTGATGAACCCTAGTAAATGTTGGTGTTCTTTGTGAACATGAAAATATAACATAAAATGATGAGTAAAATGTATATATAATAAATTAGAATACAATTATGTTTATATTATTTTGTAAATTTGTATACAATATTTTATGAAAGAGAGCATAAGATACAAAAGATAATGATTAACTATTTTACAACTCTATAGTTTACACTCTACATCATGCATATTATACATATGGATACATGCAATTACAAAATTGTCCCTGTGGTTTTCAAAGGCTATTTGGTTTTTATTATTCACGTTCTTGGTATGCCACAAATCGCAGATGGTGTTCATGTATAGTTGTATTTGATCAATCTTAGTAAATGTTGCATTCTTGACGAGCATGTAGATGTTAATTTTGATGTTGTAGATGCTAAAGTGTGCATTTAAGATGTTGAGTGTTATGAGGTTCATTGAGTCTCTATGCATGCTATTAAAGATACATGTAGGTCTATAAGATGTGCATGATATGCTAAGTTGTGTACAGATGTTGAAGTGCACATGCAAAATTGGGAATGCATACATATAGTTTGGAAGTAGGCGATAATGGTGTGGTCTATACCATGAAATGTTATTGAGGTTGTTGGAAGCTTGGTTGAAAGATGTTGACAGATGAAATGGATGCTTTCTAGAAGTTGAATACACATGGTTAGGCTCAAGGAAAATTTTAAGGATGGAAGTTTATCTTAAAGTTTAGAAACATTGGTGAATCTTACTAGTCCCTAATATGCAAAATGTAACATGTTTAGCAATATTTTTGTAAAAATATTTATATTTCTAATGATTTTATATTAGTTTATATAAAATTTTGGTAATTTTTAAGGTAAAATAATTTTGTACTATAAAATGTGGGCGAATCATTTTTAGAAAAAATAGAAATTGGCAAATCTTTTTTTTGGAAAAAAGATGGAAAATTAGCCTACCTGCGAATATTAGCCCCTAAAATTTTCCATGGTTAAGCTTAAATAATTAATTGACCTCAAGATATGAGAATCCTAAAATTAATTAGACTAGGTAATCATTAGTATCCTTTAAAGCACAAGATATAAAAAATATCTCAATATCTAATTTTAATTTAATTTAGCTATTAATGTCCATTAAATATATAGTAGATAAAGTCAAAAAAAGAAAGTGAAATCACATCATTCCAAAGGGAAGGTGAAAACACATCCCAAGGAGAAAAAAAAATTTAAAGAAAAAGAAAAAGAAAGTAATTGGGAAGCACAACACAATGAGAGGAACACTGAAAAAGCTCAAAAGAGGTTCTTTAGTTAAGAGATGCTTCTTTGGAGAAGAACTTCTAATATTCAAGGTCATACATAAAAAAAAATTGGCATGATACCATGATAGTCATTAAATTTATAATACCTTAGAAATTTTGTCATGTGAATTTGGAAGTTGGACACAAAACCTCTTCATAATAGTGTCAAAATGTTAAAAGTAAAAAGTTGCAAAATTAAAATTCGATTTATAATGAATAATATTCTCACATTTACTTCAAAATTAGTAGCATGTCCTCTAAATGATAATTTCACCAACTTAAACTTTTCTAAGCAATCCGAACTAATGCAAAAAAAAATTCCAATAACTAATTGAAAAAAATTCCAATAACTATGCAAAGGTTATCCACATGTTAGATTTTATGTCAACTATGGAATAGTTGAACCATAGTTGAAAAGATATGAAAAAGTTATCCACATCGTACGCGAAATCCGTGGGTAGTTGGATTGGATAATCACTACTACCTTCTATATTCCGATAAGACATAAGATATACATAAAGAATATCATGTACTTGAATAAATGATAAGAGATATACATAAACAATGTTATACATAAAGAATAGCATGTACTTGAATAAATGATAAGAGATATACATAAACAATGTCATGTACTTTAGTAAATGATAGTAGGTGCTTAGGAATAGGATAATGTTTGTAAGTTCAGACAAGTGCTTGATAGGAATATTTGGGAAGAGGATAGCTACTTCAAAATTTCATAATAATATAATAATTGTGGATTTGGTAATTAACAATTAGATATAATAATTGATTGAAAATTTTGTATATGAGAATTTTGATAGAGGTTTAGATATTATAATTTTAATAATAAATGTTATTTTAATATTTTATTTAAAATTAATAATTATATAAATAATAATTTTGAAATATATTATAATCGTTTTTTTAAGTATATGATATTATAATTATTTAAAATTCAATTATAGATTAGAAGTTTTAATGATTATTAATTTGAAAATAAAAATAAAAAAATTAATATAATATACTAATGAAGATAATAATTAGTCATATTAATGAGGATTTAAAATGAGTTCAAATATTCACCTTATCACATAGTATTTATAATTGTAGAAAAATGTAACAAAGTAGATGAGAGTTGAACTTTATTATTTCTAAATTAGGGAAAATTTTAGGGGTAAAATTTTGCTAATTGGCTATTTTTTTAGACATTTTCTAAAAAAGTATTGGCCCATTTGGTTAAGAATTCACCTATTTTTTTACGTGTATGATTAAATAGATGATATTCACCAAAACAATTACCAATTTTAAGAGTAAATTACATGTTTTTTATTGAATATTCGTGTACATTCTATATGTATGAATTTTCAAACCAAAATATTCGCCTACAATTTTATACATAGGAAATATATTTGAATCCTTAAAAAATACCCTACTCTAAATATACTAGCATACTTATTCTTCTGAGGAGGGGGAAAGGGAATGTCACAGAAAATCAAGATATTTTTTTTCTTAACATGGCTTATGAGCAACAAAGGATTGGTTTAATATGGTTATATGTTTTTCTATCCATTCCAATTACATGATAGACATGCATTGAGTTTTAATCAAAAGGAGGGGGAAGGGATTGTCACAAAAAATCAAGATAGTTTTTTCTTAGCATGGCTTATGAGCAACAAAGGATTGGTTTAATATGGTTATATGTTTTTCTATCCATTCCAATTACATGATAGACATGCATTGAGTTTTAATCAAAAGGAGGGGGAAAGTGAATGTCACAGAAAATCAAGATAGTTTTTTCTTAGCATGGTTTATGAGCAACAAAGGATTGGTTTAATATGGTTATATGTTTTTCTATCCTTCCAATTACATGATAGACATGCATTGAGTTTTAATCAAAAGGGGGTTCAAGTTGATTGATCAATAATGGATGTATAGTAGGGGAACACACCTTGACACCTATTTTTTTGGAACCCATGACTTTGATAGAAACCAAGACAATACTGAGAGGGGGGATGAATCCATATTGTAGGAATTTTAAATCTTTCTCTTACTTGCAATGAAACTTAGGGCACCAAGACATACTTCAACAATTAATTCATATGAGCATGACAAGAATCAACATAACTAGCAAAAATAGTACACATAGATTCTTCAAACGTTTCTTCAATATCTTCACAAGAGCAAGCTACTACTTATTTTTACATAGTTCTTTGGCTACAACTTGTAGGCAGAAATTGCTCCCTGATTTATCAGCTACCATTGAAAGGAGTAACAACCCTTGAGTTTATCAATTACTACTAAAAGGAGCTCCAACCCCTAAATTTTACTAGCAAACATTGGAAGGAGATACAACCCCTGAATTGCAAGCTACAAATTTTTTGAGCTCAATGATTCATATTTCACTATTTTCACACTCAAATCATGAAGCCAATTCTATACATAAACAAATAAATTTGACTCCTTAATCACTCACCAAAACCACCATTACTAACACCTTAAAAAATATTTCATCATTGAACACACCAACAAATTCACCAACACACTTTCTCTTTCAAACACACACAATACTCACTAACTTGCTCAATCGATTATGCTTATAAATATTTTGGGCTGCTATTTTTTTGAATTGAAACTTTGTTATCTTGCACTTTTCTTCTTGCATAACTATTTATTTTTTGCCTTTGACTTGCTTTTGTCAAGTCATCTGAATATGCCTCTCCAAGTCTTCAAACTCTCCTTACCTATTTCTGCTTGAAAAACTAATCTTAACTGCTTAATTTTTCTATTATGGTTTTTTTTGGAATTTAGTAGTGCTCCTTCTATTTTGGTGAATCTGCAGATTTGGCTTAATTGCCAAAATTGTCTCATAACTATCCATGTCTCTATATTTTCTACCAACTCGTCCATGCCATCCATTTTAAATTTTAGTGGTTCGCTTCTCTAAATTCCAAAGCTATCAACTCATTCACCTTTTCCTTTGTGCATCTTATGTTTTTGTTCGGCCTTTTTCCCTTTGGGATGATGTGTTGTGTGGGATTGTCTTGTGGCTTACTCCGATTGGTCTTGTGCTAACAACTATATTGTCACTATGTCTTGGAGCACTGCCAGCCTGATGGTTCCACCGTTGCACTTCTTAAGAATCCTTCCGGGGTCAAGCCTGCAAGATGACATTTCCCTATGGGTCCACCTGCCATTCCTGCACACCAACCAACGAGCAAGTCAAGTTGATGTTGTTAATTCCACATGTGCTTGACAACTCTCTATTGCACTCATCAAAATTCTTCCAGGGTCAGGGAACTGGGATTAAATATCACTGCCGTGCTCATGGACCAATCAAAATGTTGCCAGGATGATCTGTCTCTGACAGTTGTTTCATCTACCTAATGCCTAGTCAACCCGACGATCTTTATCTGTGAACCTTATAAATATTTTGGGATAAGGCCTCCGAGATGATGTAATGCTTATGTCATAAATTCCACATGGCACCTCTGGAGGTGTGACACGTGTCACCCAAATTTGGCTTATTAGGGTACCTGAAAATGTCGAATTTTCCTATCACGTGTCCTCCATACTAACATCATGTTGATGTCATATTAGGCTAATACAATTATACTATGTGTCCTCCCGGAGAGGAGAGAGAAAGGGTCTCGGGTTTTGTGTTTTTTCAACTAATTACTTTATTAAATTTTAAAACTAAAAAACCACCGGATGTCTCTATTGCTGTTGCTCATTGCACGCTGGCCCGACACTTAATTGTCCTGGGTCTCATCTCTTGTGCTTGCTTAAAACTTTTTCAGGCAAGAATTCATGTGCTAAGTTGTTAGGTGGGGGTATCTACTTCGAAACTCTGCTAATCAACCTACTTTATGTCGCGCTACTTTCTGCCATCCTGTCTTGGGCTTATATCATACCAGTCTTGCGTCATCCTGACCATTCCTTTATAGCGCAACTTTAATTCTTTCGGGAA
The DNA here is from genome assembly GCA_031772625.1 of Pinus tabuliformis. Taxonomy (NCBI): domain Eukaryota; kingdom Viridiplantae; phylum Streptophyta; class Pinopsida; order Pinales; family Pinaceae; genus Pinus; species Pinus tabuliformis. The sequence continues at coordinate 512,651,849 of CM062815.1, forward strand.
GGTCCCTCTAGGATGAGCTATCCATATGGCCTGCCACTATAGATCATATGCCAATTAAACATGCTTGAAACTTGCTGAATTCACTCGAAGTTATATCATCCCGGGCATTCCTTTGTGCACACTCATTTGAAACTTACAGGGAAGACTCCCATCAGGATGATTTGTTATGTGGCGACCTCCCACTAGCCAATAAAAAATCTTCGTCAATGCTCTGTTGTCGGCCACATTTTCCCAGTCCTTTGGTTTGGATGCTCCTCCAACTTCTTTGTTGTGTTTGGCTGAAACACAAAACTCAAACATGCGCCAAAGGTTCTTCATTATTGATTTAACTCTGCAACTTTGACTTTAGGGTGAATGAACTTTGATTGGCAATAACTTGCGATCCAGGAGGCTAATTTGGAACTTCCATATACCACTGTAAATATATTTCAGAGCTCTTTCCATCTAAGTGGGTCCTAACCGTGTTTGAAAAGATATTATTAGCTAGAAATGGATTAAAAGATATCACACCATACCTTGAAATGATCTTCATTCTTCTTGTAATATTCTCTAGTTCTGCCTTCATTCTCATCACCTTTTCCATTGACAACAACACGTTTCTAAAATTACCCCCCTTTATCATTGATGGAAACACTATGATAAAAAAAAACATCATCACGAAGAAATAAAGTTCATCATGAAAAAACAATGTGTGCTTGCGTTTCTTATTACTCCTTTGGATGTTCCCCCCCTGAAGTGCACTCCTCTTCTACTGTAGTATTGGTGTGGTGTACTTCTCCTTTCTAATAAATCTCTATCTTTATTTGAAGTGATTTTCCTTTTATTTGACCACCAACACTTCTCCCACTTTTGTTTGATCAACATACTTTCCCCCCTTTGACATCAATGAAAAAGACACTAATGGGCTCCCTTGTAACCTTGCTTCCCCTATTAGAAATCTTCCTTTGGCTTGTTGATCCTGTGGACCTGGAAGATTTATCTAGTATGCTGAATGTACTAGCTACCTCTCTTCCTCTTTAAGGAATATTTAGAGGAGAGAGGCAAGAGGAACAAATCCCAATCACTTCCTTAAATACTCAAACTAATCTCTTGGGAGAGGTTTGGTGAAAATATCAACTACTTGCTCTTTTTTAGGTACATACTCTAACTTGACTATCTAATTTGCAACATGATCTCTTAGAAAATGATACTTCATTGGAATATGTTTTGTCTTTGATTGAAAAACATGATTCATTGACATGTTGATGCCACTTTTGTTGTAAAAAATAATAAGAATAGGCTGATCATAAATCTCTTTTACATATTACAAAGTCTGATTCATCTATAAGAGCTGAGTACAACAAGAAGTTATTGCTATATATTTTGTTTTCATGGTAGATAAATGTATTGAAGCTTGTTGCTTGCTCAACCATGAAACTAGACATTTTCTAAGAAAGAAAGCACCACCACTAGTGCTCTTGTGATCATCGAAATCACCAACCTAATCAACATTAGCATAAATAGTTAATGAAAAATATTTACCTCTTGGGTACCAAAGTCCATAGTCCATCGTTGCTTTGAGATATCTAAGAATCCTCTTGGCTGCTAGAAGATGGCTTTGTCTGGGGGCTTCTTGAATTATTCCAACATTATCAACTGCCTACATAATGTATGGTCTTGAAGCTTCCAAATATAATAGGCTACCAATACTAGAACTATATAAAGTCTGGTCCACTTTTGGTGATTCATTAGTATTGCTTAGCTTGCAACTTGTAACCATTGGTGTGTTCATTAAAGAACACTCCTCCATGCTAAAATTCTTCAATACTTCCTTGAGATACTTGCTTTGTGAGATAAAAATTCCTTTGGAAGTTTGTGCAATTTGAAATCCAAGGAAATAGAGGAGTTATCCAAGAAAATTGGCATGTTAGTGAATTTGAATGATTGGAAAATATAATATCATCAACATAAACAATTACTGCTATTAGTTTTCCATCATTAGATTTAGCATACATATTGATATCAACTATCCCTGTTTTGAAGCCACACTTGAACAAGTAGCTTTCCAACTTGGAATACCAACCCAATGTGGCTTGCTTGAGACCATAAAAGGCCTTCTTCAGTTTGCAAACATAATCTGAATGATCTGATAACTGAAAACCATCTGGCTGCTCTATGTAAACTTCTTCCTGCAACTCTCCATTCAGAAAATCATATTTTCATTGATTTGATATATCTTGAATTTCTTGAAATAAGAAAATGGAAAAAACATTCTAATTTCCTCTAATTGAGCAACATAAGCAAAAGTTTCATCAAAATCCAAAACTTCGATTTATGAATTTCCTTTGCACATTAATTGAGCCTTGTTTCTGGCCACTTCTCCATGCTCATTTAGCTTATTTAAAACAACCCAGTTCATGTGAATGAATTTCTTGTTTGCTGGTCTAGGAACAAGCTCCCAAGTCTGCTTTTTCTTAATCTGGTCCAATTATTCATGCACATATTTTAACCAATTATCATCCTGACCAACCTGTGTAACATCCTTTGGTTCCTCCATAGATAATAGAGCTACATGCACTTGAGTAGAGGGATTTAGAAACTTCCTTCTAGTCTGGACACCTGTGTTTAGATCACCAATAATTTGATTAGTTAGGTGGTGTTTTTGCACATACTTTCAAGGACATTTGGGTTGAGGACCGGGGGCTCTTCATTTTCTTCATCTGAAATTGGTTCATCAACCTTCTCATCATTGTTGACTGGATAAGGGGAGATGGTATTTACTACCTTATTAAATTTAGATTCAACATGTTCACCCACTTTGACATCAATACAATCAACAATCCTCTTTATATTCTCGTTGTAGCATATGTAGACCTTACTATTATGAGAATATCCTAGAAAAATTCCTTGATCAACCCTTGCATCAAACTTACCAAGCTTATCATCGTTCTTCTTGATATAGCACTTGCTTCCAAAAAATTTGAAATTTTTGACTGTAGCATGTATGCCATACCAAATTACATATGAAGTCTTATAATTGTTCTGTATGAAATGATATTTTTTGAGTATCACCATTGTTTTGTGATTGGCTTCAGCCCAAAACCTTTGCTAAACATTTCTTTCTCCCATCATGGTTCTGGTTAACTTCTAAACAGATCTATTGGCTCTTTGTGCTACATTATGTTGTGGAGTCTCTACTATAATGAACTACCTTTTAATGCCATGTTTCTTGCAAAAATGATCAAACTCCTTTGAAGTAAACTTACCTCCATTTTCAGACCTTATACTATTGATTTTACAGTTAGTTTAATTTTCATCCATGGCTTTAAAGTCTTTGAACTTCTCAAAATATTCTGATTTCTCTCTGAGAAATGTAGCCCACATTATCCTATTGAAATCATCAATAATAAGCATGCAAACAATTTACCAATGGGTGTATGTGTTCTTGATGGTCCACATAAGTCCATATGAACTAGTTGCAATGCCTTAGTTGATGAGCTCTCCTTGGACTTGAATGGTACCCGAGCTTTCTTATCCAACTAACAAGACTTGCAAATAATATTCTTAGGCTTTGATGGCAACTCTTTGATTGCATTTTTTTTTCCCAATATGACTATTTGATCAAAATTTATATGTCCAAATATCCTATGCCACAACCAACTCTCATCAATCTTTGATAAGAAACGCCTCTTTGTTTTCTCTTTCAGGACATAGACATTGTTATCTGTTCTCACAACTTCAACTATAACTTCACTAGTGCCTGTAGGTTTGATTTGAAAATTCTTAGCCTTAAAAACCACATCATAGCCTTGGTCATTGATCCGGATCGTAGGAGGAATGAGACTTAAATATTGACAAAAAGAATAAAAACTTCCCAACAAGTCACCCATCCTAGTACTACTCTGGCCCAAGCATTCTCAACTACAAATTTCTCATGAGATCAAATACATTAATGTTGTTTTGATCCAAGTGTAGGGAAATGCAATTGCTTTCATTAAATTATCAACCAGGGATACACATAAGCTTGTGATGATGCCAACAAAACATATGTAGGAGTAGGCAATTGTCTCTAAGATAAGAAAACTTGGTCGTAATGAAATAAAATTCTTTATTGATCCATTTGGAGTGAGCTCAATTCTCCTAATATCAAAGTGACAAACTATTTTGTAAATCCATAAAAAATTGATCTACGTGCCTAAATAAGCAAATAATTATTTTAAATGAATCAGAATCAACACAGAAGAGACTCTATATCTAGAGATCATGGTTGTCCTTCCTTTGATTTATTTTTCAACTAAAACCAAACACACCATAAAGCATAACAACTGATTTAAGAAAGCAAGAGGAGATGAAAAGAGATTTCAGTCCAAGTCCACAAAGAAGAGGCTCCAACTTGGAGGCCTGGGTTGTCCTTCTTTATCCAAACTTAATCACTGAAATGAGATCAAGTCCAAAATCTAAATGATTAGAGAAATTTAAGAAAGCAAGAAAAGATGAATGCATAGAAAGAGATTTCAGTCCAATTCTTAGTTCACAAGGAAGAGGCTCCAACTTGGAGACTTGGGTTGTCCTTCCTTACTTAAACTAGTCACTGAAAAGAGATCAATTCCAAAATCTAAATAATTAGAGAAATTTACATCTAAAACTATAGAATGGAAATTTATGTAAAATGACACTTTAGTCTGTTCCATCATAAGTTGGATACATGCTTCAAGAGTCCTCTTCTTGGAAAGGAGGAGGCACTCCTATTTATATATAAAATTGAGATAACTAACATAGATTTGAGATCCACAAATCCCTCCTAAATCCACAAATGTCTCATGCGGTTACAACCATGTGCTAACACTTAGCAAGTAACATATCCACAAATCTTCTCACAAATATCTAATATCTTTGATAAGAAAACTTATCAAAAAGTTCCATGATTCTTCTCCATAAAGTATTCTTGAAGGAATCTCCCAAATCTTCATCAAATCTTAAGGGGTTGAAGAAGAAATTCGAATTTGAGTCTTGGTGGTCAAATATGACTTTGTTGAAGTCTTCAAATACACCTACAAGCATCATGAAGCTCATCCCACTTCCATATATAAGTGAAAACATGTTATTTTTCAAAATTTAATCATAAATTCAATCAAAAACACTAAAACATATGCATTAGAAAATAATAAGTCTAAACCTGATGTAATCATGAAAATAGTTTAATGTAAGGGTACGGGAAAGAGAAATATGGTTTAAAAGTGAAGTGAAAGTGAAGTGAAAGGTTGGTAAAAAGGTGGTATTTGGGCCACCCAACACCAAGTTGTTTAAGAAACGAAACTTCAAGAATGACGAAGGAATATGTCACAATGTTTAAGAGAAATATTGCAAAAAAATAATATAATAAGAACTTAGAATATGGCATGATGCGTAAGAGAAATATTGCAGAAAAATAATATAAGAGGAACTCAAATATTTATCGAAAAGCATAATCTACCATGAGATTAAATTATGAGAAAAATGATGCTTTACTCCACAGTGAATGGTTATCTTTCACCAAGAGTCATGCCTCTTGTTACATTTCAAATACCATGGTTTACAAAATCCATGGGTGAATACCATGGGAAAATATAATAAATTATGACACCAAGGATAAATATAATAAATTAAAATACCATGGGTAAATACCATGGTTTACAAAATCCATGGGTGAGGATCATAATTATGATGGTAAAATTGAAATCATCGCGCGATTAGATTCTCACTTTAATATTATGATTTATTTTGTTTAGTATCATGCATCATCCCTGGTTTTAACAAAACTTGATAGAAACATAATTATTAATGTGGTAATTATTATGCACCAAGATCAATCCACCCCTCTTAGGAAGCAATGGTCCCCATTGCGTAAAGTTCCCTCATAAAATGAGGAAATTCCCGTAGAACATGTAACCTGGTGAACCGCTTTCCTTGGTGAAGGAGTGTCCCTACAATAACCACTCAGTAGAGTTGTATGTTCTATTGGTGAGTACCCTTCATCTTGGTGTCAACAATCCCATTAGTAGTACCTTGAAACTTACATAGAACTTGATGTTGATCATGTCATTGTTTATACTTGGCATTGCCTATTGGTAGGGGATCATGAACCTGTTGTTGGAAGTTTTGAAATCATTCAACAAATTTGGTTGCTCGATGGGAGAACTTTGTTGGTGAAGATGCAGTCTTAAAAGTGGCATCCATGAGGATTGCTATCTAGAACTCTGAATATGTCTCAAAACAATTAGTAGAGTTGTAAAGAGTTTTTTGTAGCCACACTGAACATATGAAATTATGTCATCTAGTGTAACTAGATGTGCGACTTGGAAGAGTAGGGGTTCCTTTGTAGGTGAGGTGAATATATCTCTTGGCCCTTCTACAAGCTTGTCTATATGCTTGTGTTTAGTAGAGAGAGCTTAAAACTAAAGCTATGGTGGTTGCAGTGACTTGTTGTTCACCTTCTCACTGAACCATGGAAAGGACAAATTCGGAAGTATGAGAGACTACCTTATTGCACTGTTTTGATAAGATCAATGAAATTATAGTAGTTAGAACTACCTATGGTATACTGTAGAGTTGATCCGCAAGAGTAAGAACGACACTACAAGGTCGAGACTCATAAACAACATAATTTTTCCACATATAAGGTTTTCCTAAAAGAACATCACAAAGTTCAAGGGGAGAAACATCACACGGTACCTCATCCATGAAATGCTTGATGTTATAGGGTAGGCGACACTATTGGTTGATGTGGAGATTTCATCCTTGGTGGAGCCATCTGATGGTGTATGGCTACGGGTGTGGTGCTTTTGGTAGGCCCAACTGCTTAAAAACCTATGCTGAGATGAGGTTATTTTGACTCATGCTATCAACAATGAAACACAATAGGGTACCCTTCACCCACATTTGTGAGTGGAAGATATGCTTACCTTCCTTCGGATCTTCAAGCTTACTTCACTGGTCCTTAGTGATGGAAATGGTGGAACTGGGTTCTGCATGAATGATCAACTTTATTTTATCCCATTTTGAAGCAAATTGAAGTCATGCTCTGTTTGTTTCTCTTTAACCTCTACCAACAATGATTGTTTCAAACAACATTCATTAGTGTTGTGCGAGGGAATTTTGTGGAGTTTACACCACTTCCCAATGTCTTCCTTTGACTTTCCATAACCATTATTTGTTTGAAGTTTAGTTGGGTTGTTTTGGAGTAGTCCACACTAGCTCTGTTTCTTGTCGTGCTTCTGCTATGAAGGATTTGTATATCCAAGGTATCATTTCTTTTGTTTAACCTTTTTTCTCTATTTTGACAACAAATAATATGCTGCACAAACTGAGGAGATTTCCAGGAACTCCATTTCTGTTTGGATGTATTTGTGTAGATAACCACGGTGTTATAGACATTTTTGTGCCTTACAGCATAGAGCATGAAATGTCAATAATCTAAGGGATCCAAAGTCCCTAAACATGTTGTTCTTACCCTTAGAGGAACAAGGTCAGCAAACCACAGCACTGCAAATCAGTTCTCCACTGAAAAACACTCAAAAACAGGTCAATTTTGGATCAAAGCAGCTGCTCCACTAAGCATCTGCGCTGAATGTCAAAAGCTCTATGGTGTACCTGCGCTGCATAGCAAGTGCAACAAAGGCTACCTGCGCTGGGCGTACTTTGACATGTGGAGGAATCTTTTTCTCAATGTGCCAGTGCCCAGGAAGCTTCCAAAAAGACACTTGATCAAAAGATTCGCCTAATGATGAGTTAAGAGCTTCTAAAACTCCAAGTGGAAGGTAGAAACTCCGAGTGAAGAGTTGAAGAACAACTGGAGTTGAAGAGGACAACAAGTCACACATCAAGCTGACTTATCTTCACTCCAAAACTCTATATAAGGATCTCATCCCATGGGATCTGGAGGGCGGAATTTAGTGCGAAGAATTGCTGTTGGTTTACAGTTGTGAGCATTGGGTGATTGCTTGAGGGAGGTGAAGAAGAGATTTCTCTCCGTCGGGAAGGTGATGCTGGATTGGACCTTTCATGGTTGTATCACCGCCTGAACCTTACTTCCATATATTAATAAAGCATTTGAGGTTCTTCTATTCGCATGTGTTTCAATGATGTATTGTCTTACTTGCGTATTTGATTTATGCTAATCCTTGAATCAGTTATGAATGCATGCTTCTTGTAGTTTCCTTTCTTTGTCTTGTTTGCAGGATCTCGTGTAGCTGGGGCCCGTGAAAAGACTTGGAGCCAGGAGCAAGCGGCAAATAGAGGAGATTGGATCGACCATTTGCGCAAGACATCGGTAAGTGGATCTCTTCCTTTTATCTCTTGCATGCCATAAAGAAGTAACTTTAGATAGCTTTGCTTTCAGCTGTTGCTAAGGAACTGTCACCCTTAGAGTGGGTTAGGGTCATTCCGAGTTGGATACTTTCCCCCCAACAGACTGGCGACTCCGCTGGGGATCGTGTCTTGTTGGTAGCTTGTGTTTCTTGCCATTCATTTCTTAAACAAAGGAGTACCGAATCGAACTGCATTCGAGTCCTTCGAATGCAAAGTAGAGGGCAGCTACTCTAGCCCAGTGCTGGGCATGTTTATGATTTGAAGAGCTGATCCACTAGGACTCTTTTTAACTCTTTGTGATAGTGTTCATCTTCCTTTAATCATCCTCTAATGTATACTTGACTGATAGCCTCTGATTTGGCCAAAAACCATTGATTTTTGAGCAAACTATGACCCGGAATCTGAGAGAGACGAGAGTTGTCTCTTCAGTGCAGCTGCAGCAAAGGCTACCTGCGCTGCATGTCAGATTGACAGTGCAGCACCTGCGCTGATCTAGTTTTGCCTTGTGCAACTGGGATTCCCCACTGTCTGTTGCCCAGTTTTCAGTATTGTTTTTGCAGCCTGTTGTCAACCTGTATACCCAGCTGAAACCACTTCTCTTTGCCTTCATTCCGCCTCAGTTGTATGAAGAAACCGTGATTTTTCTTATTGTATTTCTTGCTGTCATTCACAGTTTCCCATAGCGAAAGTGAACTAGTCTTGCTATGACCTCTTGGATCTAGACCTATGAGAAAGTGTCGTTGTGATTCTAAGAGCTAGTTTATTGCTGTTCATAGCTGCTTGAGCATTTGCTTTCGTTATATGGTTCGAATTTCAGTATTTCTTGTGTTGAAACGAGTGAATCTTAAGGTGTTCTTTTGATTATTGGACAAACACTTGTTTGCTTTCGCTTGAAATTGAATTCGAAATTATACAACAGCTTTCTTTTTGTAATACATCAACATTAAGGAAGAAGAAAAGAAATACTTGCATTGTGCATGTGCATTTTGACAGTTTGCATGTCGATTTAGGAAAAGTGCATCAGTGTGTGCTCTATGATCTGTTTGAAAAGATGATGTCTTTCTTTTCCTTCAGTAGTTAAGATTTTCATAAAGTTGAAAGAATTGAAAAAGCTTGCTTATCATTCTTAGACTGCATTTAGGAGTTGTATCATACATCACGTGGTGATCCATAAAGGCAAACTGCTAAGCAAGATCAACCTAAAAAGAACTGAATTTATCTAACAACGCTTTGAAACATAATGAAACACAGTAGAGGTCTAGGTAGAGACGTGAACCGGCGTCTTTAAACATAGTGACTGTCGATCTCTACGAAGGTGGGTGATTCCTCCTGAGGGACGATAGCACTAATACGGACTTGTGCCCCCACGTACCGTCGCGTATATTGGGGGACCCCTATAGGAACAAAGCCTTTATCCATAGGAAGCCGTGTCGGCCGCCCTACTGATCGCGATGCAGTGAACACAGCATTCACGAAGATCGACCACTCGTACCGTAAAACGTATTCTGTGGTTTCGCGAAAGGTTTGGCACACCCTCTGCCTAGAACTCCAGAGTAGTTTCTTTTGGCCTTTTTCAAACTCTATAACTGAAAAAGTCCATCCGAGCATTTGTCACTTCGGGCTCGTTAATACATCGAAGGAGACTAGAGTCATCTTTAGCTTTTTCTCGACTCTTAAAAAGTGAAAAAGCAAGTTGTGTCTAAAGCGTCGTCATATAAAATTCATTCTAAGCGGAACATAATCACCCCTTATTCCTACGTTGATCTTTAGGTTGAGAGCATGGAACACACCAACCAAGGGATTCCACATGATGGGACCCCTAGCCCTTTCTCCTCTTGGGGAGAAGTTGGTGCGCCCCACATGGCCACATTGTCGCTTCCAGGGCTGACAATTGGCCTGCCAGTTTGGCTATTCTCAACCACTGTAGTTCAGAACACCACGGTTCCTGAACAGTCGAGTCAACAGTTAGACCAGTCTAGAGCTGCCCTCCAGCCTTCCGCTTCTCATAAGCCTTCCTCCGATCCTTCTTCTTCGAAAGGTCAAGCCGCCGAAAGCGGAGCTCCCATAGAAAAGAAGAAGGAAAAGAAGAAGAAAGAAAAGAAGCAGAAGGAGCCAAAGGCGCCTGGGGGCAAGCAAAAGGCATCTGACAAAAATCCACACACAGCACGGACCGGGCCCAAATCGCCATGTGTCATATGTAGAGGGAACCACCTCCACCATGATTGTCCCAGTATTCCCCGGATACTAAGGGACTGGTCCCCTCGTTTGCATAGTTCGGAAGCGTCAACCTCTGACAACCAGGTTGAATGCTTACCGTCGACCAGCGAAAGTGAAGGTTCTAGACGACGAAGGGGAATGAGATTCCCCTGCGAACTGTGTGAAGGCAATCACACCCTCCATCGTTGTCCCTTTTTAGACGAAGCAAAGAGAGTTTTGGAAGATCAACCGGTTGCACCGTTGCTACTTCCTCCTGGATATCAAAAACTCGCGCCAAGTCCTTCGTTGGTCGAAAATACAGCTGCCCCGCTCATAGGACCAGCTGAAGTGTCAGTCACTGAAAGTGAACCTACTGAATCCGGACCGGACGAAAGTCCAAAGGTCGAAACGACAGTTGACCCGGTTCTCCCTTCAGAAGTTTCATCTTCAAATACCACAGTCACTGAGGATTCATCTTCAGTTGACACCCTCACCGAAGAGAGTAAGGATGACACTGTCCAGATTATTTTCATCAACACCGATTCTGATGAGCATCTGGGCAATGCGCCCACTCCTTTACCGCAGGAAGGAGCATCGTCAGGATCATATCCGGCCGTATATTCGGCCCCACCACCAAGCAACCTAGTTGTGTCCTTTGATTGGAACCAACTAGGCAGACCCCGGTTACCAGCCAGTATACCATTTAGAATTATAGTCCAAATATACAAAATGGTGATGGCTGGAACTATCATTGATGAAGGGGCATCTGTGAGTATCCTATCCTCTATTGCTTGGAAAGCACTGGGTTGCCCGGCGCTTTTGCCCGAGACAAGGAATCTCTCGGGTTTTGACAAAGGAACCAGTCGACCATTAGGGATTCTACCTAATGTGTCTATTACCTTGAAAGGGAAGGCTGTCAAGATGAACTTGATGGTCGTCCAAGGACCCTTGGATTATAACCTACTCCTTGGACGAGACTACATATATTGCATGGAAGCAATAGTCTCCTCACTCTTTCGAGTAATGTGTTTTCCATACGAAGGAAGAATGGTCAAGCTCGTAGACCAGCTTTCACTTCCGGGATCACGCATTGCAAGTAGTCACATACCTATCCTGAATGGTCTATTTGATCAAGAAAGGTCTCTACCTCCGGTTCTTCTTCCCGATGAATGCGAGTAATTCGGGAAAAGTAGGGCCGAAACCCAGGGGGCATGCATCCTGGTCTGCTCTGGAGGCAGAAAAAACCTTGGGTGTAAAGTAGAATTTCCGCGGGAGAATATGACTAGTCCGTACCCCGTCCCCTCCTTCATCCTCGTAAAACAGAAGAGCCGGCAAGAGCTCTCATGCGGAAGAAGGGGTAGTTAGGAATGGGGTTGTTCTGGAAAAAGATTCTTTTGTTAAAGTTATGTGGGAGGATGGGGGCCCATTACTCACCTTTGTCTAAATAAGTAGGCTCTGCCAAAGAAGGGGATCCGTTTGTGGCAGCAAGTAGTAACCATCTTTGGATTAAAGGCAAGCCTCACCCATTAAAATGAATGTTTTAAAGGATAAGTAGGGGCAGCCTCCAAAGAAAGAGATTCTATTGCTGCAACAAATTGTAACCATCTTTGGATAACCTAATGATAGACATCGCCGAAGAAAGTTCTGTTTGAAAGGATTAGCAGAACAATCTTTGGGTAACCTGAAAGAGGTAAGCCTCACCTGTTGAAAACAAAGGTTTTTAACGGAAAAGTAGGGGCAGCCTTGAAATTAGACTTACACCTGGGGGCATGCAAACCTCTTGGAATGCAAGCACGGGCGACTTTTAGTTTTAGGTAGGACTAACCCCGCTAACCCGTAGATAAGTCGATACCCAGCTTGCACAAAGAGAGGATATGGAGCAATACGTAGGGAGATGAAGCTCTTTAAAAAATAGCGATCTTCCATGAGACCTTCCTACTTTATGACTGGTAAAAACGAGCAGTTTTGGCAAAGTTCATGCTCGTTAAAAAATAAACGCAAGATCCGAGCAGTTTTAATGCGAAAATTCATGCTCGTTAAAAAATAAACATAAGCTAGTGAGCAGGCTTCCCCTAGAGTTCAAGCTCATCCAGAAAAAATGAACCGGTAAATAACCATTTGAGACCGTAAATTCATCAGCCATAAAAGCCTTGGTCGTGTTTGTGCACCGTCACCTCCACTTTTCATTTGGCCGATCATTCACATCCACTTGATTTTTTACCTATTTTGAGGAACAGCTGCGAAGAGTGATCCCACCTAGCCATCCTTGTAATACTGCCGTGATTGGAAAATTCCAACCTGTACCTGGAATATGCTGCTATCCATGTTTATCACTCGTTCCTCGAAATACGAGTCTTCTTTGAGCTCTTTTCACTGACTCGTAAAAAATGAAAAGTTTGCCGAGTTTTGGCCTTCCAGCTCGTTAAAAGGATCGGAAGAGCTATCCCTCCTCTAGATTTTAATCTTTTTTGGACCTGAGGGATTATTGCACAAAAAGATCGAGCGCTTGTCTAGTTCGGCTCGATAAAGCTATCGAACATTCATCCCTTCTGTATTGTTTTATACTTTTTCGGACTTAAGGGATTAAATGACGAAAAAGGACCCCTGGAGTCCACTTTATGTACCCTTTTCAGACTCTCTAAAAATGAAAAGGACCGAGTTGTCTTTGTCGTTGGGCTCGTTAAAAATATTAGATAGCGAAAAACTTGTCTTTAGACGAGAACGAGTTTCCCTATCGCTAGGCTCGTTAAAACATAGCGATGGGCTTGCCCGAAGGGCAGGTTATAGAACAAGCATATGTTATCCTCCTCAAGCTTGACAAAAATAAAGAGGTACTGGTCAGAAATGACTGGGGAAAAATTGGGAAGAACCTCAAAGCTTAATGGTAGCAATTCGCTCTTGAACATGACACTTTTGCCTCCGTAAATATCGGGTTGGGTTATTATCATTCACCGGTCCCTTCACCATGGTCTCACCATACCATCCATACATGGGGTAATGTTACCGATCCATCACATCAGTGTCATTATATGTTCAAGAGATGTCATTCAGAAAGTGTCAACCGGGTCCCATCCACTACCGTACATCATCTTTCATCCTTCCATGACCGCCACCCTGAATCATATTTCACAGATCGTTTTCACCATCATCACTAGCTCCGTTCCGTGTCACTGATGTGGGATTCATTAAGGCCCTCCTTTGACGGATCACTTCTTGTCGACATCAGCTCATTATCCAAGAAGTTGATCTAGGAACACCCCCTCAGTACTTTGAAGCTTGCATGCCTCAATGGCAAGTTTCTCACTCCCGGCGATAGGTATACATTAATGACCTTCGACCAGGAGACTTTGCGTGGTGTTCGACGTCAGATCCTATATTCACACCACGTGAATTGTGCTGCAGTACCTTGAGGGTCATCATCATTATCGGTGATTCCTCTCACGCTTGTTAACAGTTTACATTATTGACTGGTAATCAAGCGATGTCTTTCCATGTTCGACTTCAAGAAATTCTCACATGGATCGACTTGTACTAGAGTGAAGATCGGACAAGTTTGAAGACCCCGGATCTAGTTTCATCCATCTGGGCTGCGATATATTCAGGAGATAAAAACATAGACATGTGCAGCAGATGATCATCCTACTAAAAAAGGATGATAATTAAAAGCAGAGAATTATCAGTCTATTATCAGACGATCGTCTGTTTATGTACAGCAAATGTATTTATAAAGCTGAGCATGGGAAATGCCCGCATCAACTAGATCATGAAAAGAAAGTATGAAAAGATAATGTATTGTATTGTATTTTGTTACAGGTCACCTCCCGACGATTGAATGAACTTCGGATCCTCCTAATAAAGCATTTCACCCGATAAACGACCTCATACTTTAGGGGGCAACTGTTATAGACATTTTTGTGCCTTACAGCATAGAGCATGAAATGTCAATAATCTAAGGGATCCAAAGTCCCTAAACATGTTGTTCTTACCCTTAGAGGAACAAGGTCAGCAAACCACAGCACTGCAAATCAGTTCTCCACTAAAAAACACTCAAAAACAGGTCAATTTTGGATCAAAGCAGCTGCTCCACTAAGCATCTGCGCTGAATGTCAAAAGCTCTATGGTGTACCTGTGCTGCATAGCAAGTGCAACAAAGGCTACCTGCGCTGGGCGTACTTTGACATGTAGAGGAATCTTTTTCTCAATGTGCCAGTGCCCAGGAAGCTTCCAAAAAGACACTTGATCAAAAGATTCGCCTAATGATGAGTTAAGAGCTTCTAAAACTCCAAGTGGAAGGTAGAAACTCCGAGTGAAGAGCTGAAGAACAACTGGAGTTAAAGAGGACAACAAGTCACACATCAAGCTGACTTATCTTCACTCCAAAACTCTATATAAGGATCTCATCCCATGGGATCTGGAGGGCGGAATTTAGTGCGAAGAATTGCTGTTGGTTTACAGTTGTGAGCATTGGGTGATTGCTTGAGGGAGGTGAAGAAGAGATTTCTCTCCGTCGGGAAGGTGATGCTGGATTGGACCTTTCATGGTTGTATCACCGCCTGAACCTTACTTCCATATATTAATAAAGCATTTGAGGTTCTTCTATTCGCATGTGTTTCAATGATGTATTGTCTTACTTGCGTATTTGATTTATGCTAATCCTTGAATCAGTTATGAATGCATGCTTCTTGTAGTTTCCTTTCTTTGTCTTGTTTGCAGGATCTCGTGTAGCTGGGGCCCGTGAAAAGACTTGGAGCCGGGAGCAAGCGGCAAATAGAGGAGATTGGATCGACCATTTGCGCAAGACATCGGTAAGTGGATCTCTTCCTTTTATCTCTTGCATGTCATAAAGAAGTAACTTTAGATAGCTTTGCTTTCAGCTGTTGCTAAGGAACTGTCACCCTTAGAGTGGGTTGGGGTCATTCCGAGTTGGATACTTTCCCCCCCAACACACGGTACTTGAACACCAAATTCCACCCAGAGCCTTTGATACCCAACTTGGTGTGCAAGGTATGAAATATATTTGTGAACTCTCGCACTTCTTGGTCCCTTTCCTATTGTAATGTGGTCCTTCTCATGCACTAGTCTTCATAATATCCTACATGGTAGAATTCATCCTTGAGGGCATCCATAAAAATGGCCTAGGTGGGGCCTACCTTGTATACCCTAGAATTGTCTTCATCAAGTCTCTCCCACTAACCTTCGTACCAATATTTGACACGGGGAAGAGCTTTTAGGAGTACAGAGGTTATTTTCTCATTGTCGAAAAAAATTATGGACTACGTAATAACCCTCTAGCATATTCAACAATTTCTCTAAAGCTTATGCATCTATTTGTCCCTCCAATATGGGGATATTGAAGTTAACTTGTACCTTGAAGGGTGTTGAGCTTCCAAAAGTTCTTCTTGTAGAAGGGTTTTTGGCTGCTGTTTGGAGTCGTTAGAGGATCTTGACGGAACTTTCCATCATCTCAATCCATTTTCGTGTAAGTGCTTCCTCAGGCAACAATTTGACATGATCTCATACTTTGCCTTCTTTTCGTCCACCATGTGAGGTTTTTAGGGTCAACGAGGAGAATCTTGCAAAGGTTGGGATAGTTCAAGTCCCAACTACTTATACGTTGACCTCGTTGAGGATATGCGCAAAAAAATAGACAAGAGGAGATTTCTCTAATACCATTGGTCCAAATCATAGGAGGAACGAGACTTAAATATTGACAAAAGAATAAAAAATTCCTAACAAGTCACCGATCCAAGTACTACTCTGGCCCAAGCATGCTTAGTTGCAGAGTTCTCATGAGATCTAATGGATTAATGTTGTTGTGATCCAAGTTATTTAAGAAAGGAAACTTCAAGAATAACAAAGGAATATGTCACAATGTTTAAGAGAAATATTGCAGAAAAATAGTATAATAAGAACTCATAATATGACATGATGCGTAAGAGAAATATTGCAGAAAAAACATTATAATAAGAACTCAATGAGTAAGAGAAATATTGTAAAAATACATTATAATAAGAACTCAATGTGTAAGAGAAATATTGCAGAAAAATAATATAAGAGGAACTCAAATATTTAATGTAATGTGTAATATACCATGAGACTACATTATGAGAAAAATGATGGTTTACTCCACGATGAAGTTTTGTATTTATACTTTTTTATAGAAAAACATTATAATAAGAACGCAATGAGTAAGAGAAATATTGTAGAAATACATTATAATAAGACTCAATGTGTAAGATAAATATTGCAGGAAAATAATATAAAAGGAACTCAAATATTTATTGAAATGTGTAATATACCATGAGACTACATTATGAGAAAAATGATAGTTTACTCCACGATGAAGTTTTGTATTTATATTTTTTACATGTATATTTCACCAAGATTCATGCCTCTTGTTACATTTCAAATACCATGGTTTACAAAATCCATGGGTGAATACCATGGGAAAATATAATAAATTACGACACCATGGGTAAATATAATAAATTACGATGCCATGGGTAAATACCATGTTGGGTGAATATCATGGGTGGATATCATAATTATGATGGTAAAATTGAAATCATTGTGCGATTAGATTCTCACTTTAATATTATGATTTATTTTGTTTATTATCATGCATCATCCTTGGTTTTAACAAATAGTGATAGAAGAATAACTATTAATTGTGGTAATTATTATGCACTTGGATCAATCACACACTTGAAATACACTAACTAGATTTTTCTTCAACCCATCAACAAATAAAACATTCTTGACTTTACCTCTTTCATTTGAAAGAATAACAATTCCTTTTCCAATAAACTTGCGAGGTCCATTGTTACCAAAGGTCACATTACCTTTCTCTACTCCTTTCTAAGGAAAAAACTTACTTCTATTTCCTGAAATGTGTCTGGAACAACCACTGTCCATATACCAATGACTGCCTTTGTTCTAAGCATATAACACAATGTTGAACTGATCTAAATTCTCATTTTCTTTGTAGACTTGGGGCACTTGGATGGTTTGCTCAATAACTAGATCAAGCCTTTTATTCTTGAATCTACACTCAGCTGCATGCCCAATTTTTTGAAAATTATAACATTGAATCATATTATTCAAAGGATAAAATGAATTTTTGTACTAGGTCTACTATTCCTCTTTTTGATTGGTTGATTTTGTTGATAATTTCTTCTTCTTAATTTGAGCCTATAAGATAGATTTACTCTACAATTTCCTGCTTTGTGTCCAAAATTAGTGCAGGGAAAGAAATATCCTGAAAATATGTCTACATACCTGGGATAAACTTGATTTCTGAACATTGTTGGGTTGTTTTTTGTATATTTCGATTTGCCTCTCTAGCGTTATTCCTCCTTTTGATTTTCTACTGCTGATTATTGTTTCATTGATTATTGGGTTGCTTGCTACTTTTGTCTCCTTATAGTTGCATTGACTCTCTTTTTAAAGATGCGTTGTCCCCATTTTTGGATTCTTGCGCAAAATAAATTGGTTTCTCTCCCTTTTGGATTCTTGCACAAAATAATTTGGTTGCTTTCCCTTTAATTTTATTGCTGAGCTAGATTCAACCTCAAATCCAAGACCAATTTGATTGGTGGAGACTCTCTGTGCTTACAAAATCTCATTCAAGTTATCAATCCCCTTTCCAAACTTTTGATGGAAGCTTAGCTATGTATTTGCCTTATCTAGCTCTTTTCTCACCAAAACACTTTTGTTTCTAGCCTCTCACATGCTTGAATCTTTACAGTGAGCTATTGGTTTAAAGTTTCTTGAATTCTCTTACTTTCTTTGATTTGCAGGAGAAATGGTTCAATGACTTCAACCTTTTCTTTGATAAACAACTCTTTCTTGATTTTATTTTTCTTTCTCCAACTTTCAATCTCTTCAAGTGCATTGACAAACTCTCCTTCTAAATTCACCTCAACGTCTTCACCATGAAAATTAATGGCTTCAACTTCCAAATTTTCTATAGTCATAAGCATGAACTCTTTTGTGCTTTCATCCTATCTATCCTCATTAGAGGATTTGCTACCTTCAATTTCAGATAAGATGGTTTCTTGGGTGTAGAATCTCTTATTTTTGGCCTTCTTACTATCTTTTTGCAATTTTCTTGAACTTTTCTCTTGAATCGTATTCCTTTTTCTTCTTTTCAGGGCACTTGGAAGCATAATGACCAACCTTGCCACAATTAAAGCATTTAAAAGGTAACTTACCTTTATACTTGCGTAAGCCTCACTTAAGCTTCCTTACAAAATTGAATTCTTCTTCATCTGATTCATGACATGAATCATCATGCTCTTTCTTGGGCTTCTTATGTGATTTGAAGGATGAGTCCTTTGTTGTATGCTTTCCATTCAAAATTGTCATCTCATTACCGGTTAGTGTACCAAGTAATTGGTCCAAAGTGAGAGTATTTATTTTGTCCATATCCTTAATTGTGGATACCTTTGGATTGAATATCTCAAGGAGATATCTCAACACCTTTTGAACTACTACATTTTCCTCTAATTTATCATCAAGGCCTCTTATAACGTTCACAACCTCATCAAATATCAAGAAGTACTTTGTAATATCTTCATAATCATGCATCTTTAAAGACTCAAATTGCATTCTAAAACCTTTAAGTTTAGATTGTTTTACCTTGCTATCTACTTCATAGAAACTTCTCATCTTGTCTTAAATAGCTTTGGCAGTTGTGAAATCCATTATCTTGACTAGTTCTAATTCAGGTAAGCCAACAAGTAGGGCATTCATAGCTTTAGCATTGCATGTGAACTCCATCTTTTGATCTTTAGTAATAACTTCTAGAGGCTTTTCATATTCTTCTTCCACAACATCCCATACATCACCTCCATGTGATTAAATGTAGGTCTTCATCCTTAGTCCAAAAAACATAGTTTGTTCGATTGAACATAAGTGACCTATTGGTGAATCCTCCTTCTTGGTTTGCATGGTCCTTGATCTTTTTTCTAGAAGTTAAATTGATTTGAAGCAACCTGGTTTTCTCTGATACCAATTGTTATAAACCAAGGAAATATTGAGAGGGGGTGAATCAATATTGTAGGAATTTTAAAACTTTCTTTCACTTGTAATGAAACTTATGTCACCAAGTCATACTTTAACAATTAATTCATATGAACATTAAAAGAATCAACATCACTAGCACAAATAGTACACATAGATTCTTCAAACATTACTTCAATATCTTTACAAGAGAAATCTACTACTTGCTATTACATAATTCTTTGGCTTCAACCAACATGAAGTAATTACTCCTTGTATTATCATCTACAACTCAAAGGAGAAACAAACCCTGAGTTTATCAAATACTACTGAAAGGAGATCCAACCCCTAAATTTTACTAGCAACTATTGGAAGGAGCTACAAACCCTAACTTGCAAGATACAACTTGCTTGACCTCAATGATTCATTCTTCATCTATTTTCACACTCAAATCATGAAGCCACTTCCATACATAAACAAATAAATTTGACTCCTCAATCACTCACCAAAACCACCATTACCAAAACCTTCAACAATATTTCATCACTGAATGCACTAAAACCTTCACCAACACACTTTCTCACGCAATTTCTCTTTCACGCACATAATACTCACTAACTTGCTCAATTAATTCTACTTAAAAAGGTTTTGGACTGCTATTTTTTAGAATTGAAACTCTGATCTTGCACTTTTGTTCTTGCATGAATATTTATTTTTTTTCTTTGTCCTGCTTCTATAAGGTTGTTTGAGTATAATTCTCCAAGTATTCAAACTCTCTTTACCTATTTCTTCTTGAAAAATTGAGCTTAACAACTTAATTTTTCTATTCTTGACTTTTTTTCTTCAGAATTTAGCAGTGCTCCTATTTTGGTGAATCTCTAGATTTGGCTTAAGTTCCAAAACTGTCTCTTAACTATCCATGCCATTATATTTGCTTCCAACTTGTTCATTCCATCCATTTGAACTTTCAGTGGTGTGCTTCACCAAATTCCAAAGCTTCCGACTTGTTCACCCGAAAACCCAAAGGCTTTTAAATAACAACACTGCCAATTGTATATAGCCACAAGGCTATTTTCCATTTTACCTCCTTTATGTTATAGACCCAAGGGACTAAAACATATATGTTGACCCACTCATAAAAATTTGTTAAGCCTTTTTTAATGTGAATGTGACACTTTACCTTGTAACTAGCCCGAAGACCCTCGATTTAATACACTTGAAACACCATAAAAACGATGACCTGGGTGTGCTCTCTGTCACTTGATGAAGCGTCATTTGTTGGCCATTTTTCCATCTCCCAGGCCTCTTATCCCAACCCTTTCCTTTGTGATCCCTTTGTTTTTCTTTGGGATTTTCCTTCTGGGATGATGTGTTGTGTGGGACCACCCTACGCCTTAATCCCATTGGTCTTGTGCTGCCAACTATACTGCTGCCATGTCCCGAAGCACTGTTAGCCCGATGGTTCCACCTTTAAAATTCTTAAGAATCCTTCCAGGGTCAAGTCTCCAAGATAACATATTCCTATGGGTCTACCTTCCATTCCTATTTAGCGATCAATGAGTAGGTTTGTTTAATGTTGTCAATGCCACATGTGCCCAACGCCTCTCTATTACGCTCATTAAAGTTATTTCGAGGTCAAGGAACCAAATTGGCTATCACTACCATGCTCGTGGACCAATCAAAATCTTATCGGGATGATTTGTCTCTAACACTTGATGTGTATTCCTGGTGATCTTTTCTTGGGAAACTTATAAATATTTCAGGATAAGGTCTCCGAGATGACATCATACTTACATCATAAATGCCACATGGTGTCTTTAGAGGTGTGACACATGTCACCCAGATTTGGCCACTAGGGTACCTGAAAACATCAAATCTTCCTACCATGTGTCCTTCGTACTGACATCATGATGATGTTATCTTCAGAAAATACAATGCTTTCATGCGTCATTCCATAGAGGAGAAAGAAAGGGTCCCAGGATTTGTGTTTTTTTGACCAATTCCTTTGTTAAATTTTAATACTAAAAAACCATCGTATTCAAGCCTTTGACTTCCATTCTAGCTTGACTTGTTTTCTATTGGTCTCTGCTACTACTGCTCTTTGCCACACTGGCCCAATGCTTAATCATGCTGAGCCTCACCTCTTGTGCTTGCTTAAATCTTTTCCAAGAAATCCTTCCGGGGTTGAGCTGTTAGGTGGGGGCCTCTACTTCAAAAGTCTTCCAATCAACCTACTTTATACTATGTTGTTGTCTTCCATCCTGTCATGGGCTTCTGTCATGTCGACCATTCCTTTATAGTGTAACTTTTATTTCTTCTAGGAAGGTCCCTCTTGGTTGAGTTATCCATATGGCCTGCTTCTGTAGAGAATATGCCAATCAAATGTGCCTAACACCTGCTGACTTTGCCCGAAGTTACGTCATCCTGGGAATTCCTTTGTGCGTGATCCTTTGTACCTTCTGGGGAAGACTCCCACCGGGATGATGTGTTATGTTGGGACATCCCATTGGCCAATCAAAAATCTTTGTCACTACTCTGTTGTTGGTCATGTTTTCTTGGTCCTTTAATTTAGCCACTCCACTAACTTCTCCATTGTGTTTGGATAAAACAACAAACTTAAACATGCACTAAAGGTCCTTCACCATTGAGTTAACTATGCAACTTTGAATTTGGAGTTACTGAACTTTGACCGGAAATAACTTGTGGTCAATGAGGCCAATTGGAATATCCATATACGACTGTAAATATCTTTCAAATATTTTTCCATCTAAGTGGGTCCCAACTATGTTTGAAGAGATATTATTAGCTAGAAATGACTTCAAATATACTACACCATACCTTGAGTTAATCTTCATTCTTCTTGAAATATTCTCTACTTCTGCCTTCATCTTAATCACCTTTTCCATCAATGACAACACATTTCTAACAAAAATATGATTTATTATTTTACACTGTATTACTTGAAGTAAAATTGAATCTTGATTCGCAATACAAATATTAATTTCCAATCAACAAGAATAATTTTAATTTTGAGCTTGAGCATTTTGGTTTGTTATAATAATACTTCACATTCATTTTTTTGGTTTGTTATAATGATACTTCACATTCATTTTTTATTTAATGTTGAATTCAAATACCTACCCTTATTCTTACATTTAGAATGTTGGGTAGATATAATAATATCATTGCAACAAAAAATACATACACCTTGGAATGATTTTCTCTTAAATATTATATTTCCTGACATTTGGACGCGAAAATAACTTGAATCTATTGAACAATGCAAACATAATGGGTTTTGTTTTGAGTATAAATTGATTTTGCATTAAAATTATTTGGCTAGAATGTAAATCTTTCATTAAAAAACTCCACATCACTATGACCAAACTACACAATGTATTTTTGTTATGGACCCTTTTATGACAATTTTTGAATGGCATAATAATAATTTAATACTTGAAATCTATGCCAAACCTATCTTAGAGGACTTTCCAAACATATCCCAACGTTTGTGCTACTTGAGAAGTACGTGTCTTATAAAATGTTAAGTTCAAGCCTCTTGTGAAGTCTCTGTCTCGTAAAGGTTCACTTAAATTATTTGTATTCAAATAACAACAAACATATCCCAAAGTTTGTGCTATTTACAAGTATGTGTTTTGTAAAATGTTAAGTTCATGTCTCTTGCAAAGTCTCTCTTGCAACGATGCACCTAAATTAGCTATCTTCAAATAACAAGAAAACTTATATACATCTCATGAAGGAGCATATGTATAATAATAACTACTAATTTGTTGGCTAAAGGAATAAATTATATGCTGTCTTTCTATTGAAAGAACCAATTCTTATGAAAGCAATTGATTGCTACCAAGTCCCTTAATTTGAATCTACCTACTATATTTTAATAATTTAAGTAACAATTGAAATATGAAATTCATCAAATAATCAATTTCACACAAACACATACATCCCCCCACACACAACTCAAACTTATGATAGAAAATTTTGTGAAGGATAAATTTAAATATAACAATAATTTTACAACATTATGAATAATTATTCTATAATAAGTTAGTTTTTTTTACATTGAAAGTTAAAAGGAAATGTCATTTACAATGGAATTAAATTTACTTAAACTAATGGATGCATCTACTCTCAGCAAATCAAATAACCTTTTCCCTTTACTACTAAATGTTTCATAAATTTTAATGCAGGTCACCATGAAAACTGAAGTAGGCATTTAGTGTAAAAATAATAGGAAAGAAAGAGAGAGGTAAAATTAGGTAAGATAACTATTTTTCCAAAATTTTTGATGACTAAATTCTTGAGATGTTTCATGTAAATGATTTTCACATTGAACTTATTTAAATTTATATAACAACATCGTTTGGCTTGAACTTACCATAATAAACACATCACCATGCATCAACACAAAAAACCTATGGGGAATATAGTTTCCACCCATCTAGGTGCTTTCTCTTACACATCTTTGCATTCCAATTAATAACGTTACCACATTATAAATTTGCAAAGGAAAAAAAAGATAGTATGTAATATCCCAATTTTAACCTAGAATCATAATGCAATAAATCATGTATTGATTATATAATGTGATTTATGTGATAGGAGTCAAGCAAGGATGGTTGAATTCTAATGGCTTCATGTTACATTGTAAACATTCCTAGTGCCAAGCTCAAGGTCAAGGCCCAACTTGTGAATTTGTATGAGTCCTAATAGTGGGCTAGAACTACTATATGATGGTTATATTTTCCATGGTGTGCTTATGGATTTGTAAAGTTAGATACAAACAAAAAAATACATATTAATATAGTATTCACCAAAATGGTTTCTTGAGGAAGGAACAAGGGGGCCGTGATACCACAAGACAGGAAGAGGAAAGGGAATTTTTAGGTGATTTGACCTTTTCATTATCCTTTGTTGTCTCTTGGATTGTTTCAGCAACACAAAACAGTCCTAAAGGCATCCAATGAGGATCTAATGATCCTCCCACTTTAGGTTGGAGACTAGCCTTCTACAAGCACAAGGGGGTATTCCTTATATTTGATATTATTTATAAAGGAACAAAAAAACTTACAATAATAATAACCTTTAATTAATGATATGCCATGTTAGATCTTAAATTTGTAAAATAGAGAGAACACGGCGAGGCATATATAATAAGAAGACTATTTGAATCCAAACTCATTAATAGTTATATGTGATTTTCAATTGTTTTATATCTGAAACCCTTGTAATGAGAAAACACACATTAAATATATTAAATACTAAGTAATAGTGTGTACTTGTCTCAGTAGTTTAATATGAGGAAAACACATTTTTTTTTTTAAATACTAAGTAATAGTATGCATTTTCCTTAGTATTTTAATAAGAGGAAAACACTTAAAAATAAAAATAAAAATAAAGGATATAGAATAATAGAAAGGAAAAAATAGTATGATATTTAAAACATACACATTCAATTCATTCAATAAACCATATGATAATGTATATGCAAATATGATTCAATATAAACACGTTAAATGAATAACTATCCAATATTTTCTTCCAAATAGTGTGTCTTCAAGAATACTTCATATTTCACATAAATCATAAAATAAAAAAGGACAATACTCATTACAATAATATATACATGCAGGAATTATCACATGGTTAATGATGAAAAAGCTAGGATAATCATGTGATTCTGCTTTAAAATAAAAGATCAGTATTCCAAAATAACAATGCCCCTACATCTAAGCTCTATAAATTTAATCATTTACAACCTTTTTATTTCATTGGGTGTTAGAAAATTATATATTACATAGCAATGAAACACAAAATATATTGCAGAAATATAAACACAGAAAATGCATAAAACAAGAGAGACACATATATACGTGGTTCACACAATTGGGCTACATCCACGGAGAAACAACCAGTCCTTCCTTTTATATTATCCATAAAATAAAGAGATACAACCAACAACAGATCTGTTGTAATTCCCTCTTCGTTCACAATCTCCTCTCTTCCTCACTCAGAATACAAATCTACATAGACGCAATACAATTCCCTCATATATAGCGAGGGGTTGCCTTCTAGGGCCAAAAAACCTAAATTAAGCATAACTTCTACCGTCATATCTCTGCCTAATCAATGACCCAGATTGACTACGAAATTACAATATTTTACAAGGCAATTTTACATCTATTTTTAGCTTCGGAAGCATGCATTTTACAGGCGGCGTTGCCGCCACATTACGAACTAGGGTCCAATGTGGTGATACCTCTGAATAAACAAGATAATCAGGCTCCACACCCAACAATCTCCCACTTGGAGACTGATTATAGGAACTCCACCGCTACTTCATTTGCTAGACAATGACTTCACTTTGGACTTGGATGTTTCTCATCTTCATCATCATACTTGAAGACTAATTGAAACTGAGAAGAATCTCAGTTTCTCCCTGGTTACAACTTTTGTTAACATATCTGCAGGATTCTGGCTAGTGTGTATCTTTTCCAGCTTCAACTATCCATCTTCCAACACTGATTGTATGAAATCGTACTTGAGCTGTATATGTTTAGTCTTGGAATGAAATGAAGAGTTCTTTGCAATATGTATGGCACTCTGGCTGTCACTGTATAACCTACCCAAATCCTGCTTCTTACCCAATTCATCCAGAAACCTTTGTAACCAAATCATTTCTTTACTAGCCTCTGCAGCAACAACATACTCTGCTTTCATCGCTGAGAGTGCAACAACACTTTGCAGTTTTGAAACCCAACTGATAGTATTCCACCTACAGTAAACCAATACCCTGTGGTGCTCCTCCTGTTATCTCTATCTCCTGCCATATCGCATAAACATATCCCTGTAAAGAAATGTTTGAACCACCAAAGCATAATTCTTGATTTGTGGTACCTCTCAAATACCTAAGAATCCACTTCATCGCCATCCAATGTTCTTTTTCTGGATTGTTCATGTATCTGCTTACAACTCCCACTGCATGTGCAATATCAGGCCTTGTGCAGAACATTGCATACATTAAACTTCCAACTACTGATGCATATGGAACTTTAGACATATAAGTCATTTCCTCCTGAGTCTTGGGACACACCTCCTTACTTAGTTTGAAATGGCTAGCCAAAGGTATACTAACTGGTTTTGCATTCTGCATATTAAATCTTTTCAACACCTTTTCTATGTACTGACTCTGAGACAATGTTAATTTTTGATTCTTCCTATCTCTAGTTATTCTCATACCAAGGGTTTGTTTCGCATCACCCAAATCCTTCATTGCAAATGAGTTCGCCAATTTTCTTTTGAGCTCATTTATTTTCTACATGAACCTGCAACAAGCATGTCATCTACATACAATAACAACATAATATCGCTGGCATCATTTTTCCTTTTGAGATAAATACAATGATCAAAGTGACATCTAGTATAACCTTGTTTAGACATAAACCTAGATACCACTGCCTTGGAGCCTGTTAGATAGCACAAAAATAATAGAGCCCTAATTTCATCTTCAAAAGTTACCCCTACAGAACTTAACTAACTAGTAGCTGTATTAAATTCATTTAAATGATCAACAACATATCAACCTTTTGACATTTTCATATTAAATAAATGCTTCATAAGAAATACCTTATTTGAAGCTGAGGGTTTTTCATATAGTTTGGCCAATGCCGACATTAAACCCTATGTTATCGTTTCCATTGGAATATTAAAGGTTATTGACATCGCTAGGCACAACCATATTGTTCCAAGTGCCTTTCTGTCGAGAATATCCCATTCAGTGTCTATCATACTTGTCAGCTTCTTTGTCTTTCCGCTCAATGGTAGGTACGTGTATTTCTCATACAGATAATCTTCCATTTGCATCTTCCACAACTGGTAGTTTTGGCCATTAAATTTTTCGACCCTAAACCTACCATCTTCTACCATTGCTCTCACTTGAACCAGGAACCCTTCTCTCTTGCGAGTTTATCATCCAAATAAACCTTTGGCTCTGATACCAGTTGTTAGAAAATTATATATTACAAAGAAATGGAACACATAAAATATATTGCATAAATATAAACACAAAAAATGCATAAAACAAGAGAGACACAGATATACATGGTTCACCCAATTTGGGCTACATGCACAGAGAAACAACCAATCCTTCCTTTTATATTATCCAACAAAATGAAGAGATACAACCTACATCAGATCCACTCTAATTCCCTCTGCGTTCTCAATCTCCTCTCTCTTCCTCACTCAGAATACAGATCTACATAAACGCAATACAATTCCCTCATATATAGCAAGGGGTTGCCTTTGAGGGTAAAAAATCCTAAATTAAACATAACTTCTACCGTCAGATCTTCACCTAATGAACAACCCAGATTGACTACGAAATTACAACATTTTACAAGGCAATTTTACATCTATTTTTAGCTTCAGGGGCACTGCCCCTAATTCCCCACCGGGGGGGCTCAAAATAATCGTCGTCGCCCTCCTTTGGACACCCTTAGCGGCGTACATTTTACGGACGGCGTTGCTGCCACATTACGAATTGGGGTCCAATGTGGTGATACCTCTGAATAAACAAGATAATCAGGCTCCACACCCGACATTGGAATTGGTTTCCATTATGTTTTTGTAACCTCCCATTAATAAAAACCCTAAGATTAAAATTAAATTAGATTAATAGCTTCTCATTAAACCACACAATTTAACAAAGTACATTATTTCTTTGTACTTTATTCCAACCAAATCTTTCCGCCCAAAATATTTAAAACCTTCATCCTTTTGCATCATTAAAAAAAATATAATTAGTTTTTTTTACATCATGTTTAAAAAATAAAATTAATAAATTTACTTTTCTTACCTCATTTTATTACATCAATTCCTTCCCAATTGAGGTAAAATAATTTACATACCTTACATTTCATGCAAAATAATTTAATTGTTTTGATAAATGACAACTTGTAATGATCATGAGATGCAGAAGACATTCAATGTTTTAAGGGAACATACAAGTCCAATGGGATCTAACGGCATGTTATTTGATGGATATGTTCTTTGAACATATCCATGTATAACCATGTTCTAGTGGGAACATATCCATGAATAACCATGTTCTTTGATCCGATGAGAATTTATACACGCGTAAATGGGCTTTCATGTGAATTAATTAAATAAAATTTAATAAGGTTTTAGAAAGTTATTTTAAAATTTTAGGAAGTGAGGAGAGAGAAAATCTAAGTTGAAAGTTGAGATCTAATGGGATCCAACGGTTAGGATTAGGCTTGATGGATGGTTAAAATTTACAATCGTATTAGAAAGTTGTCCGTCCACTAATCCCTTGCTCTAACTCGACGAGATTTCACACACGTGAATGTGAAGTGGGTCTTCACGTGAGAGTTTAATAAAGTTTTAAATAACTGATTTTTGAACTTTATATTATACACCAAAATTATTGATATTCGGATGTTTAGAGCAGGGTTTAAAATTTGGAAAATTGTCTCCGTAGGAATCCAAGATGAAATATTATTGAGACCCAAGTGAAAAGCAGGGAGACTTTTAACCTTTAAATTTGATCTATTATCAAATATTGGCATGCCTTTTGTTAAGTTGGGTATGAATGCAAGTTTGGTTTATAAAAGTTGACATGATTTTGACCAATATTTACTTAAGCAAGATTATGGTTCTATATAAACAACTGTGATAATCTTATGATTTTATATATCATATATTGTGTTAAAATAAAGGTGAATATATTAAACTATGCATTTACCATAACCATCATTTTAATTACATTTATGAGAGCTTTTTATTATATATTTCTCCCTTTTAAGGATATTTTCCCTTTTTAATGGACATCATTAGTTATTATTATGTATTGTGATTGTTAATGATATTTAGTAGGGTTAATCATTTTGAATAATATGATTTTGCTTAAGTTAATGCTAAACATATGTGTATATATTAATATGTGATTGACAATATTATTAGATAGTGAAACAAGTATATATTTATATGCATATAATATACATTTCTATTGATATGTAACATTAGTTAATATGATTTACTATTTCCCATTATTGTTGAATGTTCTTTAATTTTATTCAATAATTAGCCCTTTCATATGATTCAAATGTAGTCACTTTTTATATCATTGTTATGCTACAATGATTAAAAGGGGGAGTGATTTTAATTTTTTAAAAGATCGAGGTAGATATTAATTATAAGGGGTAGATAAGTATGGTGAAAATGGGTCTTAAGAGACATAATAAGACTAGAACCTATAGGATAAGGGTCTTCTGTGGAATAACATTTGCATAATTAGCTCAGTTTAAAGAGGGCCAAATTGGACTTCAACATTTTGGCTCCTATTGGGGATGGTGCCTCCCTATGAGCTAGAAAGAACTATAGACCTTGTGCCTTCAGACATTGGGCATGGATTCTATATGTATTTGAAAATCAATAACATAACCTTTTTAAGAAATGTATTTTATTCGTGCTATATTAGGAGAAAATTACCACTGACGTGAATCCCATAAATATCCCCCAACAACCCAACAAATGTATCACAAATCCATTTATTTTTTAGAAGAGAACAAAAAGTAAAACTTCTAATGCAAAAAAATAAACCCTAATTTATCCAAGAAAAATGAACAAATTATCCTTGATGTCTTAATATCTTATCTGATAGATAAAAAGAATGAAATAATGATTAATTACATAAGACATAAAAAGCTTGATGAGCCTAGTTTGTTAATACAATATGAGTTACTTTGTTCTACTTCAGTCTACAAGATCATTACTTAAGGTCACTAGTAATAACAATTAGTTCCTAAATGTCAATTCCAACTGTTTATAATCATTGCTCAAATAGGTATACGATGGAAATTCATTTAACATTAACAAGTTTAGTATGTAAGGTAGGATTACTCTTGAGTGATATGTTTAATAATTGAGATAGTATGGTAAATATCAGTATGAGTACCCTCTTTTCCTTCTTGGTATCGCTACACTGCCAAAGAGAATCCATAGCTCATGGTATAGTCACCTTAACACCACAGGACTTGATCCACTACTAGCGAGTGTTCATAGCCCCTACTGAGATACCTGCATTTCCCTCTTGGAAAATAGCATAAATTGTGTTCAATCAGGATATTTACTCACTAGGTTTTACCCTAATGCCATAGACCTTTCTTCGCTCATAGCAAGTGTCTATAGCCTTGGAAGAGGTTTCTACATCCCATGATTATATGTGATGATACAATAGTAAAACTTATGTTAAATGGATATGTTTACACACTAGGTTCTTCCCTAATACCATAAACCTTGCTCTGCTACTAGTGAGCATCTATAGCCTCGATGGAGATATTTGAATTCCCCGATTGGATATGTGGTATCTTATTTATTATAACATAGAGGGATGATGTCTAGTCAAGGTAATATGTTGTACTCACTTCATCAATATTTATCATCAAGTATGTTAATCTCTCACATTTTCAACTCTACCCACACATAAACTAGTTATATTTTACATTATAAGTGGATGTAAAACTCCGAGCCAACTGAAAGTGATTAGTTAGAATTGAGTATCTAAGCCCTCTTTTAGAACATGGTTACCAAAAAATCATCTATTCAACATACTAGCAAGAACATAATCTCTTTAATGATATTCCCCAAACTCAAGGTAATGTGTATTAAGGGTCATCAATCAATAGACCATTCTTGCTAGAATCAATTAAGTTTTTAAGACATAAGGGCTCCACCTTTATTCATCCTAACTTCTAAATCCATAAAGCATATGTAATAAGAATTGTAAAAGGTTTAGTTATGTACAATATATATACATTTGAGATTTTACTAGAAAACTCAATCAAAGAAATCTAACAACCAACGAAACTAGGTTAGCAACTTATTGATTCCATACCTCTTTTCTCTATGCTTCATGCTTATCCAAAATAGTGATATGTTAAGCAAATGAAAAAAATAGTAGGATATCTCATTTAACCTAGTTCCTAGAAATAATTTTATATCTATGTGATAATAGGTTTATGTTCTTCTAGAAACCTCCTCCATCCAATCCTCCACAAAATTCATAATACTTTGTGTGAATGTTCAATTTACAAGACCTTTCTGACATAAACATATCTACAACATATATTCACGATTTATTTCCCTCTCATAGCTATATGAAATCATACCAAGGTTAGTCATATGACAACTCATATCATCTTGAGATTCTTGTAAATAACTATATGAAGAAAAATATATGATATAATCATGCACATTATCACAATTTTTCTTGTATCTCAAACCATTTAAAGAATGATTCATATTTTCAATTATTTCCAATAAGGATTGAAGATAGATGAATGAAATATGAAGCATGAATACCCTTTCGAAAGACACTCTAAGAAAATTTTAAAGAATGTGAACTTCAACTATCCCTTCCAACACTTTAATTGGTTTATTTATGATAATTGGTATTTTTACTTCTTCAATATTATTTTGAAAAGTCGTGTTTTTGTATGTATGCATAATTTGTATCCTGTTATCAAATATATGAACTATAAATGGTAAAGTAAATAATTGTAAATCATTTGAAATAGATTTCTAAGATAAATGATTTACATTTCCATGTATTAGAATATTTTGAAAAGATTTATTATTAATGACAATGCCTTTATCAATATCCTTAAATTTTTGATCCAAAACATTCAAGAAAGTATACAAATTTTCCATTAGTTTTAGAAAAGGATTAGTATATATTTTGAAGAAATATGAGAAACATTCACTCACATGTGTTTTATACTCTTTAGATAATTTATGATCACAAACCTCTAAAGAATGTTCTACATATTGATTTTCTAGTACATTATGGTTGTCATAAAAAGATGAAAAACCAAGATTGTCAAATTCATCATCCTCTACATAACTATCATATATAGTCTCATGATTAAGAAAATGTAAGTGTTATATCAATTACATGCTCGTGTTCATTATTGTTGTAACCCTATTTACCACTACATTATAATGAGAGAGGCCTAAATTCAATTTACCTCAGTTGATGGCTAGAATGCATCCCCTTTCACCCCTTTTACTTATATTGGTCTTATAAAGGAATTATTCCATGTTAAAAGTGTGAAATTACATAATTGAGTAATTTCTCATAATTATTTTGTCAAAAATTTATAATTATGAGATAATAATAATTTCATAATTGAGACAATTGAGATAATTCTCATAATTGAAAAAATGTTTCTGGAGTTTTTCATTCCCAAGGAGATCAACTTAATCCACTTGTGCATGAGTTGGCTAGGGGTCACTAATTTCAGAAGTTTCCTAACTTCTTAAGCCCCTAGGTGTCTAGACACATTCTCCCAGATGTTAGAATGATCCTATATAATATCATCCTATCATTAGGAAAGGGGCTAGATCTAGTATCCATATTATAGCATCAAAGCTCTGCTACATTAGGGGAAGGAGGCCATGCTACAATTTGGAGAAGAGGGTTCCATTTGTTTGGTATAATTGCTTTGTACTTATTGCTTATGATTAACAAAATTTGATGGTTATTTCCCATATATGTTATGTGTCTATGATTTTCATTTATGCATGTTGCTTTTATGCTAATTAGCCCTATGTAAAAGGCTTGTGTTTTTGGCTTGTTGGTGTATGTGTGTAGGAATTTGGATCATGATAGCTAGGAGTGAGATGTTTGAGTAGAAGCGAGATTCTTGACATAAATCCCAACACCCTTCATCGACCTACAAGGGATTGGGTATTGTCTCAAAACATTTGCATTAAAATATCATGTATGAATGACATGGATGCATTATTTAGATAAGAATCTAATTTGTTTGCTTATTGATGATTACACACACTAATTTTGGGTAGGTTGTAAGGAGTCTATTGGCTTAAAAGTAACCTACTATTATTAGGTGAAATTCTCCTACAACAGAAGTTACAAATCCACTGGGGAGTTAGCCCTCGTTTGGTTTAGATCTCCTCATTGTTTTGAATTTTTGGTTTTCTGTCAATTGCTCCTTTTTCTTTGTCATTATATGAACTCATCTAGATCTCTATTAGTCTCATTTGTTTCAGATCCAAACATATCTTAGACATGAATTTTTTATTTTTATTTTTATTTTGATATAAAAAAATAACAGATCTTGACTTTCAGATCAAATTATGGACTTTTCTATATAGAATTTGATTGACATAACCATATATATGATTTCCTCTTAGAATTTCACCCAAAAAAATCACCTAAAAAAAATTCCAAATAAGAAAAATATGGTTGATTGAAAAATCAACTTATTTTCTGATTCATTTTCTAATTTTAGGGTTTTCCTTAAAGTTACTTCGCTTGATTTTTTTAGGGTTTTTTATTTAGATCTTGTCATTTCTTTTTGGATCTACATTTTTACTATTTGTTACAGTTCATATATACCTCAAATATGATTTATTTCTCTCATCTTGAATTGAGTTTGTTGGTTTATCAGTTTTAGGGTTTCCTTGAAACTACATTTTCTTGGTTTTGGGGTATCTATCCTCAATATCTTGCTCTTGTTTTTTATATTTTTATTTTTGTTTGTTGTTACAGTTCAAATCTATATCATATCTAATTTAGAACTCTTGTTTTGAATTGGATATTTTCCTATATTAAGGTTTTTGTTGAGCTTGATTTAGGAGCACTTATCTTCAAGATATTAATGTTACTTATTGGATTTGTATTCTTACTATTTGTTACAATTTAGATCCACTTCATATCTTATTTACAACTCTTGTTTTGAATTGGGTATGCTTGTTTTCCAATTTTAGGGTTTCCCTTAAGATTGTTTTTGCTTGTTTTGAGCGGCTTGTTCTCAAGATCTTGCTTTGATCTCTTGGATCCGCTCTTAGATTTTTGTCTCTATGAGTCACTGTCATCTGCATCCTAGATTTATTTCATATCTGTTGTTGTGCTCTCATTGTGAGTTTGATCTATTGCTTGAATAGTTTTAGGGTTTCCTTGAAGCAATTTTGTACTTGGTTTTGGGGATTTTATCCTCAAGACCTGGATCTTAATTTTCATATCTATTTTACTGCTCTATTTATATTCTATATCTAGTTCTAGTTTTGATTTTTGTTTGTTCCTTTGGTTTGATTTGATAATTTTTCTCACTATTGGGTGTTTTGTCTAATTCTCGTGCTTGCTATTGCTTGGATTTGGTGGTGCTTTAGTTTCTCATTATTTGTGGCTATGAAAATATTGATTGGAAAGGTTTATTTGGGTGACTTTGATCTATTCTTTGTATTAGATTCAAAATTTCTTGTGTGTTACCACTCCTTTCTAATTTCTCCTTGAATTAGGGTTTTTGGTTTTTTGACCTGTGTAGATCATTGTCTCTATTATACATTGAGATACAACCCTTACTTGATTTTCATTGTCTATTTTCTCTCTATCAACTTTATTTTGATTACTTTGGAGTGATATTTGGTATGCAAAGCCAAGTTTAGAGCTTTTGAGTGTCTTGTGTTCTTGCTTGGTGGTATTTTTGCTCTCTTTTTGAGTGATTTGTTTGGGGTTGGTTTCTTCGGTCTGATTTATTATAAACTTATATAGTTTCATAAGAGTGTTTATTGAGAGAATTTAAAGTTTTTATTTTCACATTAAAAAGGAGGGTACTCTTTTCCCTCGTATAGCTAGTTTTCATTGAATTGAAAAGAAAAAAATTGCATTGTCATATAGTTGCACTAGGGATTTTCTTAAAATACTCTATTCACACCATTTGAGTTTCACGCCATTACCCTATTGAGTGAACATCAACCTCTTAAGATTAACTCTATAATAAAATTTATTCAACTCATCTTTTATTTTCGTTGGTAGCACACCAACATTAGTCTAGACTAGGGTCTTAGAATAGGAGTGTGAGGTTCACTACTCCAAGACCTCAAAAACAAACCTAACATCTTGCAGTATGGAGCGAAAATCCACTTTCAGTGATACAGTATGCGAAGCCCTTTACCCCAAGGGTCACTCATGAGGTAACACTTAATGCTAGTGGAGTGACATAACTCACTTAGTTGATCTTGGTGGCATGGTTTGCAAGGTTTGAAAAATTTACAAACAATGTTATTAACAACTTTTGTTGTAGCAATTGGGGACCACTTGGGAGGAGTACATCTCGATTTGAGGGATCTCTTAGGTGGGTTTTAGAATTTATTTTCCTGCTCTTGTGTGTGAATTCAAGTGTCAATTATCCCCCCAAGATGTGTTTTTTTTGTAGTGGCCTTTCTCTAGAAGCTTTATATGGGTGATAGGGAGGGGGTCGTCCTCTCTGTACTCATGGAATATTTCAAGTAGACTCAGTCGATCCTCTTGGAGGGTACCACACGACTAATAAGGGTACTTATATTAGGCTTAAAAAAGTCGTTAAGAAGGTACCTGTTATAAATGTCCCAACCACATATTCACTATCGACTCGTGCCCTAATCAAGTAGGCTCCAATAATGAGAAGATCCCTTCTCTATATCTTTGGTTTTTGTGTGCTTACCTTTAGGGTCTATTTTACATAGTGTTGTTTGGTCCGAGTCATAGTTTGGCCATAGGGGTGTCTTAATTTTCTTAATTTGATAATAAACATATATTCAACATGGTTGAAGAAAGTAACCAATGTTCTCGTAGGTTGTTAGGAATTTCTCCTAAAGAGGAAGGTCCACCACCATGTAGACACAGGTTAATTCCGATAACAAAAAACTTATACTATACTGAGGTTGGGGGGGGATAATTTTGGTACTAGGGAGGAAGATCATATTATTATTGAGGTAATTAATGAAATTCCTTTGCCACACTATAACCCACCCTTAACTGGCCCTCTCGGCTTAGTTCTAGTGCGGTTGAATCATGACAATAATGAACCTTTTTATGTGCTTGTTCCTTAAATTCATAGTGAAAGTGCTTCTTCTATGGAGGAGATAGGTCCCACATTACCTTTTGCATTGATAGTCTCTACTTCCATGCCATGTTTACTACCAATGGCGATATCCATACCTCCTTCCACACCTCTCACATATTATTGGGGCATTCCACCAGTTACATTTGTGACCCCGTCACATTTTCCACCATTGTCTATGTCTATTCCTTCATATAATTTCGAGTTTAGAGTCGGGGAAAACTATGGTCAATCCATGGGAGCCGATACATTTAATCCTAGCTCATCTCAACCTACGATTCCTACATTTAGAACATGCAATTTTACTTCTAAGAACATGATGGGGGGATCGTTCTTTGCTTCTAGTCATACAATATTTCTCAAGCTTGGTATAGTACTATGTTTGGAGGGATGCCCTACTCTGGAGGTTCCTTTTGCTTTGGGGGGATAGTATATCTGGGGGCATTGTCCCCATTAGAAACACTATGCCTACAAGCTCTTATGCTTACAATGGTGCTTCTGCACATGGAGGCCCTTTCTCTAGTGCTGGGTACAATCTTGTGGGTAGCCAAGCTTAAAGGGGTCCTTTTCTCTCTGGGGGTAGTTACCCTTGGAGGGATGTTGTCACTGCTACAACACCCTCCAAAATTTTGGCCTACAGCAAATCTCAGAGCCTACCTTGGTCTTGTATAGTGTAGTTGCAAACATTGAAATCCATCCCATGTGTTTTTTCTAAGTGTTTTGGTCCCTTTTGTGAGAAAGGAAAATTATCGTCTTTCGCATGTTAGCTGTAACACAACGTATATAATATTACTTTGGTGGTTTCAAGGGTTTATCTTTGTGTGAATGAGTTTATCTAACCATGTAAAATCCTTCACACTCATTCCCAAATTTTTAAGCACTGTCACACAAGTGTCGTCACAATCGTTGTAAAGTGTATCTTTAGTGTCACACTTGTCATAAAGTTCTTGCAAAGTTTCCACTCCGAGGGAAGCATGTTGTTTATGTGTCTTGGATGATCTATGTTTTTGTGTCGTAAATTTTTCTAAGTGTGTGATCACAGTCAAGTCATATCACTATTCACATCATTTCACTGATCCCACACTTGACCAAATTTCAAAAAATTCCCAGCAACCTAGATTCATCCAACATTCCCCAACTGCGCATTGCGCAGTTCCAACCCTCAAACTGCAACCTTTTCCCTTGACATTGCGTAATGCGTAGTTCCTACATCCCAGGACTGCGCATTATGCAATTCCAATACTTAAGCCTAGACCTTGGCCCCCATAATTCTCTAATCCAGCCCTCCAGCCTGGCCTTAACTGCACATTGCACAGTCTCTGAGCTCAAGATCAACCCTTGAGCTCTTAAGATGTGTAATTTCACAGTCACCCAACCTATTTTTCCTTCCAAAACTGTGCATTAGGATGAACTATTGCCCATCCCCTCAGCCTGTCAAACTAACCTCCTAGAATGCGCAATTTCCTTCCTCAGTCTAGCTTGAACTACACATTGTGTAGTCTTAAGGCACAAGATTCACCTCCAAACTCCCGAGCTATGAAATTGTGCAGTCACTGAGCCTCTCTCCCAATCTGCAACTCAGTTTCGAATCAGTCAGTGGATCAACATGTATCATCTTAGACTAGGGGTTTATGAGACTGATGTCATCTCGTCATGAGTGAATTGTAGATGCAGGTACTCTATCATACTATTAAAAGATGATGGAGAAGGTAAACATGCTGAAAGACACCTATGTAGATAATTATGCAAGCTGATCAATCAAGCGAAAACAAAGGGACACAGGTTTGCGACCACAACTCAAGACTTGATACTATTGAAGACTCCTCACCTCTAAGCCATAAGGAGGTGGATAGAAGATCATCCTCAAGAATACATATGTCAAGGAGTAGCAGAAGTGGCTTGACATTACCATGTCATCAAGCAGTCTATGTTAGCAGTGTCATGTCATGACATGTCATGAGTTTTCATATGACACATCATTATTGTGGATCATGTAAATTCTTATTCAAAATGTCTTGTAAAGTGGAAGGCTAAAGGACACATATAGAATATGAAGAGTCATGTAAATTCAAAAAGTCATGGGAAGTCAAACAATCATGAGGGTAGTCAAAGAGTCACAAGGGAGGTGAAGCATCACCCCATTGGTTTTATATACACCCTCATTGTATGAGCAAAGGAATTTTCACCTTGGCTCCTCCCGTAAGGCATTAGAGAGAAAAGATAGTTCTTTTTGGGGAGCAAGGAGTGGCTCCAATGCTCCACTATGGGAGCTAGTGGTGTTCATTGTATACAGGTGTCTTGGAACTTTTACTTAATATCAAAATCCTCATGGGAAACATGTTCGTCATGCATGGATTATGAATATTTGTATGACTATTTCGTGGATATTTGTAATTCTTGTTTTCTTTCATCTGTGCTAAAGTAGTTGAACTATTTTGGCTCTTTTAGTACTTATCATATTGAGAATTCTTTCTAATGGTTACTATTAAGGTCACATCCTTGTGGACTGTTCTACCATATATTAGACAAATATTTCTTGTTGATTGGTTGAAATGACCGTTGGATCTTTGTTGGCTATTCTGCTGGATGTTAGATGGGTCCTTTTTGGTTACATGTGTCTCTACTAGGGTGGTACTATTACCTCTCTCTTAGAGGATTACTTTATTTTATCACTCCACAGTAGAAGAAGCTTGACACACTTACAACTAAACACTCACTTACTTGTTAAAGGCACATTTACATTCCTCTCTCTTGCTGAAAGTTAGAGCCAAGGCAAATATTTAAGGAACTAGAAATTGGGCCATATTCCAGATGGGGCTCCTATCCGAAATTGTGTGAGGTCTAATTGGGACTACATATCGGGGATACCCCTTGAATGTTGGTGGGTCTAGCACCATCAAAATTTCTGGCGCTAGATGGAGGGAAGCCATATTTTTAGGGTTGCTAACCTCGCCCACCCAAATCCTACTTCTTTCGGTCAAGGCAACAATATTCCCAACACCTCCCTAGATCATATTCACTAACTTGGTGATTCTTGTCATCTTGGTATTGGAAAAACTTGTGATATCTCTTATGACCAGATCCAGGCCATCCAACTTGTTGGCTTGATGGGCCCTGACCTAGGTTCAGCGTTTAGTCAGCCAAGAAAATCTCTACACTACTGGCTCTTTTAGCATCAATCCATGGATTGCGGACTGAAGTCTCACCCGAAGCAGTATGGGGGGATGTAGGAACCAAGTTTCCGCACCCTGAGATGGTTGTGATGTTGCTTTTATACCTTAACCTCACCTTCATGCAAATCAATAAGCCTTTAGGGCTTATCGATGTACTTCTCTATTAGTTTTCAGAAACTACGAGAAGGTATGCAATCATCCATTGCGTAACTCTAACAAGCGATCTCGACACTAACGCGCCTCTGTAATTACTTTGTTGTATACTTCTCTGAATTATCTTAGGTGTTCACCAATTCTATCATGCAATTTAGATTATCTTTGTGTAAACATATATCTCTACTTGAGTTCATATAACAAAGGAAAACATATATATTCATGCATCAATTTAGCAATAAAACATAAACCCAGTGCTTAACATAACAAAATCGCATGCAATTGATAGAAGTAAAATACACATCAATTTTAGAATACTCTTCTTTATTGATGATCCATATGTTTAGTACAGACTCTGACTACCATGTGCACATAGATGCAGGGGTCTGCGCACTTAGTTGCAGACTTCTACCCTAGGCCTCTGCGCACTCAGCTGCAGAGCCTTCCTCCTATGCTAAGACTCTTGCTCTCAACCCTTTTATAGACTCATCAATGACTCAACTTAACTAAAATCATCAAAACTTACTTAGAATCCTCTTAAGACCTCCTTTTTATACAATCCCATGGTCCACGAACCAAGGGTAGATCTCATCAACCCGACACAACCTATCTAGACTAAGTGCGGAAACCCTTTTTGACTCTTGATATATTCGCACTCCGCGACCACAAAATGCGGAGACTTTACATTATACAAAATTTGAGCCTTCTACTCCAAAAATTGGGTTTTTAACCCCAAAATTGACCCCAGGGGACCCGTTCCCCACAAGCCCCCAAAAAAAACATGGTGGCTCGCCCTTGAGTCACTCGGTCAGCATGGAGATCTTGTCACGAAGACCTCCCAACTCTACTTGGACTACTGCAACTTCGACAATGCATTGTGTTGCCGCTTGCATCTTCTCCTCAACTAGCTGCTCTATCGCTGGCCCTATACTATCTGACTATATCTTCTGCTGAGTTGCCTCCAGACTAGCCAACTTTCCTTCGATGGTGGCGGTGAGCGCATAGGATTCATCAAACCAAGGCCTTATTTTTGCCTTGAGCACGCTCTCTTTGCACTGTGCTGCATCCACCAGCTCCTTTAGTCCCTTTGCCTCCTACAGTTTGGCTAGCCTCTGTGTAAGGGTGATGATGCGTGCCATCGCTTTAACTTCATCATATCGCTGCTGCAGCTCCCAGGCCTCTGTTTCCAACCTTTGCAAGGTGGGATCTTCCTGCAAATTGGTAACCACTTCGAGTGCCTACTCGAAGAGCACGATACACTCCGTTACGACGCTGTTTACTACTGCCATGATGTCCTTCATAGCTGTCTCGCACTGCTCTCTGACTTCTAGCGGAGTTGAAGGCTGGGCCTTCAACTGCAGTTCTGTAATCTTGAGGTTCAACTCAAACTAAATCTTCGCCAACTCTGTTATGGGATCGTGCACTCCAACAATTAGCTTCTGAATCCACACATCTACGGGCTCATCATCTGGAATGGCCAGCTTTGGGATAGACCTGCATGCCTCAGCCACCACCTTGCTCGTTTGCTCATTTTTTTCTGTGATAGCTTTGACAAGGTTGACAGTAGAATCTCTTTTTACCGTCATATGAACGTTGTTGACTTTTTGCTTACTGATTACGTGTAACGCGCAGTGTTCACGGGCCCGAAGTTCCGCGATCATGCCATGCTGTAAATTGTGAAGCACCTCACTAGGAAGCGTAGCCAAATTAAGGCCAATTCTTTGATGGCGCTAATAGTGGGCCTGTCAACTTCAGTCTCTGTAGTTATTGATCCCTTCGGTAGCAGTATTTCCCAAGGATCTAGGGTGCACACCATCCCTACTGCTTCCAATGTGCCGGGCGCCAAACTAGTTGATGCCGCACTGCTTCGTCCCATGCTGGTCTGGACCTATGACGCCTGGATCTGTAGCTCGCGCAGACCCATCTGAATGCCTCCCAAGGCCTACTTCTGTTGTAGCTCAAATTTCTACAAAAGTTCTACAGTGGTATCTCTGACTGTATCATTGATATCATTTAAATCACCTTTTGTTAAGGTGATCAAATCGAGAGAAGTCTTGCTGGCCTTAGAATTCTTTTGCAACCCTACCTTTTGTGGATCTCCATTGTGCGTAACGCGGAACAAAGTGGTCTCTAGGTCCGCTCCTCCCGGGTCCGACTGTTATTCCTCCTCCTCTGTCTCCAGAGAAGGCAACTTCTGATTCCTGTCAGAGCCGCACTCCTCCTCTTCCACTTGTCCTCCCATCTGCTTCACAGTGGCATACTCTACCTTGGCCTTGTCCTTAGCCTCCTTTTTTATTTTTGTGGCCAACTGCTCCATCTTCAGTTTGGCCTCTTCCTTTTCCCGCTGCGCTATGGTCTTGCTAGACCTAGCAGTAAAGTCCGATGCAGTGCGCTAATCTGTTAGCCAGCAGTCGAGGACCACTGTAATTGCGTTGTCTGTAGCCAGGTATGGCAGGTCATACCATTTATGCTTAGGGTCCTTGCACACACGTATCGAGACCCAGTGGTAGTCGGCCTTGAATTCCACATACTCCTGTAGCTTTTCATACACTGTTGGTGACAACCGTGGTTTGCGGTTGATGGCCATATGGATTGTCATCTCCATCAAGATCCAAAATACCTTGTTGTCCTTGACCCTTTGAGGGTCCTTCGTAGTCCACAACGAAGCGAACTTCACTTCCTCTGGTAGGTCGGGCATGACTGGAGGAAATTGACTATCCTTTGGTAACTCCCACGCGACTAGCACTGTGGATAGCAACAACCAGGCATAGTGGAATCTTTTTGTTAGAAAATTATATATTACTGAGCAATTGAACACATAGAATATTGCATAAATATAAACACAGAAAACGCATAAAACTAGAGAGACACAGATATATGTGGTTCACCCAGTTTGGGCTACATCCACCCCAAATAGCCAGTCCTTCCTTTCTATTATCCAGTGAAATGAAGAGACACAACCTATAACAGATCCGCTGTAATATCCTCTGTTTTCTCTCACAGTATCACCTCTCTGTTTCTTGCTCAGAGAATACACATCTATTACATAGCCCCAATACAATGCCCTCATAAAAAGAGAGGGGTTGCCTTCTAGGGCAAAAAACCCTAAACTAAACATAAGTTCTACCATCAGATCATCTGCCTAATGAACGACCCAATTGACTAGAAATTACTATACTTTTACAAGGAAATTTTACATATGTTTTTAGCTCCGAGGGCACTGCACTGAAACCCCCCGCCAAGGGGGGCTCCCCAAAGGTCGCAGCCACCCCCCCCCTGGACCCCCCCTGCAGCGAATATTTTACAGGCAGCATTGCCGCCCCATTTCGAACTGGGTTCCAATGTGGAAATACCTTTGAATACAGAAGATAACCAGGCTCCACACCCAACAGTTTTTCTGTGATCCTGCACCTCTCTACAGTTCGTGAGGAACTCTCTGAAGAGGTAGCGTGCCCATTTAAACTGTACACCCTCCATGCACCAGGCTACTAAGGCTACTATTGGCGCTAATAATTCATCTGTGTGACACTTTTGCATAATATTTCCTGCCAAGATTTGTGTTGCGACTTTGACTGAGGGGTCAACTATACTTGTGATGGAAAATCTGCATGGCTTCTTAGCAAGTTTTAATTTGTTCTTCATTGCTTCAGCAAGGTTGCGCTCACCTGGCTTTCTGCCAAACGCCATGGCTAAGTTTTCTCCCAAGTATGGTAGTCGAGTGATCCTATGGATCAGCATGTCAGTGATGGGTATCGACTCTTCTAGCCACAGACACCCATCGTGCACCAAGCACAGCAGCTGCTTGATCATGACCATGTTTATGGGTTTGGGGTTATAATGCGGTACCCCCAACATGTTTAATAGACCCGCCTTATCCACCATTTTTACCCACTTCCTTGGCTCCAACGAGGTCACACCAGAGCTTTTGTGGAAGATGCGATGCATGAGCTAGTTCGTCGCTAAATGGGGAAAGCGTTCTGTATTAGCCAAATCCCAGTCCTCCAATTTTAAAAAGGGGATGCGACCCAGGTGAGGTCCTTCAAAGAAAATTTGGTCTGGGAGTAAGGGTGTGTGCAGTGTGACCTTACTTTCATCAATATCCTTCAAAACCTTTGCCTTGCCTCTGCGTGGAGGAATGTACTCGGGTAGTTTAGAAATGGGGTCAGACCCCTCCACATCAATGTCCTCTGCCCCCTCCATATCAATATTTTCCACGCCCACATGGAGTTCTTCAACCTCGGCTTCAAGCTTTAGGTCAATGACCTTACCCTTTTGCTGCGTAGTGGGTTTTCCTTTCTGTGGGTGCTTTTTGGTGATGCGCGCACTGACTGTTGTGCTTTCTGCTTATCCTTCTTTGATTTTGGACCCTCTTGGGTTAGCGTAAGCCTCGGCTTGGGTGTACTGGGGGATTTAGGAACTTATTCTGGTACTTCTACACTTCTAACCTTCGGGGTAGCTCTCTCAGCTGCCATTATGACCTTTGGGGTAGTTCCTTCGGTTGCCATTGCTTCTCCTGCACTCACAGTTTCTGTGGGCGCCGACATTATGCTAGACAAAAACACCTGTGTTTCTATTGGCAACTTCTCAAAGACTGAATTCGCTATCAGGGCTTCAAAGAGCTTAGGATTCATACACACCTTAGAGACAAATACCTTAATTCTCAAAATTCCAAGTGTTTTTCGCTAGGAAACCATCTGTACTATATAGGAATTTTCAAATTCAAATATGATTGTTCCTCCCATAACTCATTCATAAATGCTAGATTGGCGGAAAATTTTCACTGATCTTGTCCTTAAATTCTGACTTAAATACTGCCCCTGCTCCATTTGGCTGTTTTCCAACTGTCAAGTCATGAATAGTGACCATAATGGTCACTTTCTAGCTGCCCTGTGCGGTCCCTTCCTAGGTAGTGAAACTCCCTGCGTGTGTTTGCTAACATTGTGACATTCCTTCATTCCATGTAGTTCCCCAATCACGCAGCTCCCTAACCCGGGAAATGTAGTTTATAGTCCCGCACCTCCTTTCAACTGCCTGGAGTGCTGAGATTGTGCTTCAA
This sequence comes from Pinus tabuliformis, assembly GCA_031772625.1. NCBI lineage: Eukaryota > Viridiplantae > Streptophyta > Pinopsida > Pinales > Pinaceae > Pinus > Pinus tabuliformis. The sequence goes on from CM062815.1 coordinate 512,696,701, forward strand.
TCATGTAGTCATCTAGCTGGATCACCCGTGTATGGCTTCAATCGACTGCCATTCACTCGTCCTGGGAATGGTTCTTCATTCATTTTGACCAGCTGAACTGCTCCACCATCAGTAATCTCCTTGATTACATAGGGCCCTAGCCAATGCATCCTAAATTTCCCTGGAAATTTATCAAACTTGCTGTCATATAACAAAACGAGATCATTTACCTTGAAGTTGTGTAGTTTGATGTGTGGATCGTGCCATGCATTTTCGTGCTCCTTTTGGACCTGTTGATGAAATCTAGTTAGAAATCTATCTTCTTCAAGCTGTGTTAGCTGTGCGAGCCTTTCCTCCAGGGCTCTGCGATCTTCCATTCCTGTGAATGCCGCTATGCGGAGACTAGGTACAATGTATTCTATCAACATCACAGCTTCCATGCCATAAACCAGTCTGAACGATGTTTGTCCAGTCAACTTCTTGCAAGTCATTCTATAAGCCCATAGCACTGCGAGTACATGCACATCCCAGTCGTTTCTTTGAGCATTGCAAACCTTCGTGAGCACACTCTCTAATATTTTATTAAATGCTTCCATTGTCCCATTAGCCTGTGGATGATAGAGTGTGCTCTTCTGATGGTACACTTGAAACTCCTCCGTCATCACGCTGATCGTCTCATTGAGAAAGTGTGTACCGCAATCACTCATTAGAATTTTTGGACAACCAAACCTTGTCAGTACATACTCAAAGATAAATTTTGTGGTTGTCATGCTCGTACAGTCTTTCACAGGTTGTGCCTCTACCCATCTGGTTAAATATTCAGTTGCGGTGATGATGTACCATGCACCTATCTTCTTTCCTGGCAGCTAAATTGGCCCTACAAAGTCAATCACCCACTTTTCGAAGGGTTGTAGTGATACTTGCAGATTCAGTGGCAGCTCATCCTTGCGCAAGGGCCTACCCATCCTTTGGCATGCATCACATGCCCTACAATATGCTTTTGAATCCTTATGCAAGGTTGGCCACCATAACCCAGCGTGTAGAATCTTCTGCGCTGTTGCTTTTCCTGCGTAATGACCTCCTGAGGCTCCGTTAGGAGCCTCAGCAAGGATGTTGCTTCATTCAAACTCTGGCACATAATGTCACAATATTTCATCTAACCCCATTTTGTAAAAGTGCCTTGCAATGACAGAAAATTCTACCGCGCACACCACCAGTTCCTTCTTCTGTTGGTTTATATATCCTTCTAGAGCCATGCCTGGTGTTAGGAAGTGTATAATATATTCAAAGTGACTGTTCACTTTGCGTATTGCAAAGAGCTGCATGTCAGGTAGTCCTTCCTTTGAATCAGTAGGTTCATCTCCCATTTCAATGTGCGACAGATGATCCGATCCAGGATTCAAACATCTTGGTTTCATAATAACTTTAAAATCATACTCCTGGAACGACAACAACCACCTACATATCTTCTGCCCAACACAAGCTTGTTGACTAGGTATTTCAATGCGGAATGGTTCATATACATCTTAAAGTGTCAGCCCAACAAATAGTGCTTGAACTTCTAGAGCGTGTACACTATAACTAAGCCTTTGTGCTCTATTGTGGAATAAATTTTCTCCGCTTTGGACAACTTCCTACTTGCAAATGCTATAGGATAATCCATTCCCCTTCATTGGCCTATGTTAATACTACTCCTAGCATAATACATGACATGTCCACATGCACATGAAATTCCTTGTTCCAATCCAGGAAGACTAGGATCAGCGCGGTGACCATCTTCTCCTTCAACACATCCAAGCTCTTATGGCATTCTTCATTCCAATAGAACATAACATCCTTTTTTTAACAATTTTTCCATTGGTGCGGTAATATAGGCATAACTCTCGATGAATTTCCTATAGTATCCCATATGCCCCAGTGTTGTGCGCAACTTTTTCACACTCCTTGGCGTCTCCAAGTTGATTATGACCGTGATCTTATTTGGGTCTACCATCAAGTCTTGTCTGCATACGACATGGCCCAACAAGATCCAAAAAGGGACGTAAAACAAACATTTTTTCAGATTGAGCGTGATCTGGTATCTCCAACATGTATCTAGCATTAGGCGTATCCTTTCCACATGGTGCTTCACCAGTCCAAACACTATCCAATCATTGAAGTATACTTCCATAAATTTATGAATAAAATCCTTGAACGTCGCGATGACTATGTGTGAAAAGATTGTCGATGTGTTATTCAACCCAAAAGGCATCATTATATATTGGAAGCATCCCCATCCAGTCTCGAAGGTTGTCTCACTTCTATCCTTCGACACGATCTTTATCTGATGGTACCCAGAGAACCCATCAGTGAACAAATACGCTTCTTGGCCACCAACATTATCCAAGACCTCATCGGTGAATGGGGTTGGGAAGGGATCATGCACGCAATCATAGTTCAACTTCCTGAGGTCTACGCATATCCTTATTTCTTCCCTTTGCTTCTTTTCCTGAACCACTATTGGGCTTACCCAATTAGATTCTTCCACTGGTTCAATAATACCCGCCGTGAGCATCTTATCTAACTCAACACGGACCTTTTCCTTATACTTCGGGTTGAGGTGGTATGGTCTTTGTTTCACAGGTTTCACGTCCGGATTTAGGGTGATCTTCATGACCCCCAAGTCTCCTATTACCCCTTTTAGATTGTAAAACTTCATGGGGAATAAGTCCTGATATTCACGGAGCAGTTCGATGACCTTATCTACTGTTGCGTCATCCCAATAGTCCCCAATCTTTGTAAACTTCGATTGTGCCTCCATGCCAATGTTCACTTGCCTGGTCTTGAGTGGCTTAGTTATGTCTGAGTTCTCTAGCCGTGGTTCTTCAACTCCACTGTGATCTTCAGTCTCTAAGATATTAATCTTTCTCATGTCTTCGTCTTCTTATTATGCTGTTACATTGTAACACTCCAGCGCGTGGCTCAACTGGGTAGTCCAATTAGGTTGAATAAGGTCTAGAGGATCCTATGGTATCCTAAAGATGGTTGTCTTAACCTCCTGCAATGCTTCATCGATGGATTCAAATCCATCTTCAAAACAGAACGTCATGAGAAATCCTTGGCGTAAAACATCCCATTCTTCAGTGCCATGACGAAGTTCTGTCTTCGGGTACCAATTCATTGGTATAATGTCCAAGGTATGACAAAAAAGATGGACCCACTCCAACTGAGGTTTCTCTCCATATGCTTCTATCCATTTGGCAAAATGATCGTGCGGATCATTCCTCCTGTCATACTTTTCTGTTAGTTGTACCTTCGGGTGGCTAAAGCATATCCTCATCATCCTTCTATATTCGCACCAATCCTCGAAACTGTCTTTGTGTGCACCCCACCATCTTGTAGGTGTAGCATGTAGCACCCAATCTAATGCATTGAAGCAATGCTTCTCAAGCACTTCCCTTTCGAATGCATCCAAAAAGCTATCAATGTCAGTTAACCCGTCATATTGAGGTAGATTTATTACCTCTGATGATACGCAACGCAACGACTTGGTCATCATATTACAACACAACGTAGATACTTCATGCAGCCTGTTCTTCCAGTGATTTATATCTTCATCCAAATCTGATGTGAAAGAGCTCTTGCGGTCCCATGCAATACATCCGTCTGCTGTCGGATTCACCCAATGCTGGTCTCACGTTGTTATCTTGTAAATATGGTTCAAATCATCATCACTTTGATAATTGTGGATCGGTTCTGTATAGCACGGTCCTTCTTGAGGATCCAGCGGCACCACTACACGGAGCAATTTATTTTCAAATATCATCTTTTGCTTCTTCAGGTTGATTACCCCATTCATGTTAGTGGCATAATTGATCCCAAGGAGCGCGGGGTAGGAATTGCTATCATCCACAATATCTATTACTTCAAAATATTTCAGTGCACTTGCGCCTTCAATGTCAACTGTTACCCCCTGTAGCCTCCCCATTGGGATGATTTTCTGTTGATTCACCATCCTTAACTGGATCGGAGACCACTGGAGCACAGGTCTCCCCATTCTTTCCCATGTTTGTTTTGGCAAAACATTTGTGTCGGACCCCAGATCCAAGATAACTTGGTCCATTTCGTATTCCCCTATCTGTGCGGTGAGTCTCATCTCACGTCTAGTCCTTGCCTTATGCTTACCAAGATTTATGACTACACACGGTTCGCTAGTAGCGCTGTCCTTGCCAACACACCGATTGATCAGTTCTTGTAGTCCCTTCACAGCCTTGCTATTGCGAAGTAGTTTGATGCAGGTCTCCAAGAACGTGGTAATCATGGATGGGTCCATTTCTTCAACTAGTTTCTCTTGACTTCCTGAGGTAGAGGCCTCAGTGAAATTTTTCTTTACTTCCATAAATTTTTCTTTTGTGCATTCTAGATCAAACCCAATCTCCTTTTCTGGTGCTTTACAGACCCACTCACCGTTTGTAGGCTTCTTCCCCTTATCCTCACTAGTTTTCATTCCACTCTGTAGCACAATGTTTACCTTAGGGTCTTCCTCACGAGGTTCAGTCCTCATCATCTGTAGGTTCTAAGTCAGCTGTGGAGGCTATGCCCCCTTCTCGCGAATCTTAGCCAATAATATAGGGTAATCCTCAATCGCATGGTCAAACTGAGTACAATAGCGGCATGACAGTCGTGTTGGATTCAGGTAGTCTCTCACGTAGTGTCATGGTCCTCCACAATTGTAACAAATAAGCTGCCCTCAGCCTCTACCAGGCCCCCCTCCACCTAATCCTTAGTCGTGCCCTTGATACTCACCTTGCGCTCCCCCAACGCCTTGGTATGGAGGTCGCATTTCTGCCTGCACCCTGTATGCAGGTGTCCTGTCCATCATTAATTCGTAGCTATGGAAATTGTGCTTGTCATGTCCTACTGATTAATAGAAATTGCAGAAGATTTGTTGTGGTGTTTGTACGAATTTATGCAGCAAATGGAAATTGTCGGTCGCATGTTTCCCAGCTACCTAGCATATAGCACACCATAGTGTGGGCCCTATACTTAGCCCTGTTGCAGCCTCTGGCCTTAGAGGCATTGGTCCCCCTGCTGCAACATAGTTCACAAATACTGGACAGTGATCCTTGTCATGCCCCTGACCTTTGCATTTCAGGCACCAGACTTCTTCGCGCACCTTTGGCCGAGCTGTTTTGTCTTTCTTCAAACTTTGCATTTCGAGCCAAAGGTTTTGCAAATGTGCGTGAATCTTCTGAATCCCCAGATTAGCATCCTGCATTGGTGTCTCATGCAGTCTCATCACGATTTCTAGAGCTTTTGCTTGGGTCACAATCTTTTGTTGTGATAGTGCAACCCTTAGGTGGGGCAGGAGCGAGGCCATAAACCATTCGTGGTGCTGCCCATTATTTAGGTTCATGTGGCCTTCACGGATTGTACACTTCAATATTTGATCCAAATCCCAGAGCATCTCCCCAGGCTTCATTATGATCTCCTTGAATCCCACAATCAATTGCGCTTGAGACTAAGGTCTACTAAATTCCTTGTTCAACGCAGTTTGGATATCTGCCAATGCAGACGTCGAGTTATCAATACTGTACTTAATGTACCACGTTAGTGCACGGTTCTACAAATAACTAACCAACGTTTCTTTCTTCATTTGATCATCTGTGATACCCTGAGCTTCCCATATAGCCTTCACAACGAACCAAAACTAGTTTGGATCTTCATTTCCTACGCCCTTGAATACAGGTAGCTTTACGGAGTTCACCATGTTGAACAGTGGTGGAGGTGTCGGTGGTGTGGGTGACAGGTATGTGGTGGAGGTGAGGGTGGAGGAAGTGTGGATGGATGGGATGAGGATGTAGGCGGTGTAGGTATTCGCGGGAACCCTTGTCTTATCAACTGAATAGTGCTCAACGGAGAAACCTGTGCTGCTCCTTTGTCGCCACTCAAAGGAGGCTAAATTAGTGGGCTATACCCAGGACCTTTTCTTCCTCCGTCCCTGAAATACCTTCCACTTCGCGTAGCTCCAAACATCAAGGTAACTGCATGACCCGCTTTTCACACAAGAGCATCTTAATCCAAGTATTTAGTGATTTCAAATACTTACCTCACAGCCCCTTGAAGAAGTGGCGCTCTGCTTTGTTGTAGCTGATCGAAGTATCAACCATGAACTTTGTCAAAAACCCTCTTATGATATGGTTAAGCCAATGATAGACAGCATGCAAGATCTTATCTTCAGAGGCTTCCAATTTCCTTACTAAATTCGGGGTCCAGACAATTGGATCGTCAAGCCTCCACCTTCCCTGGTCGTCTGCCAATTTCGCGATCCACTCGTATAATTCAACCAAGAAAGAACAAAAGAATATTTCGTGAATTTCTATGTATAGATATATTTCCAACCACTGTTCCTTTTCCAATTGCAGATTCCTACTCTCTTATTCCACGAATTCGTGGATCTCTCTATCTAGCCAGTCTTCAATCTCCTTCTTAGTTGGATTCCAGTGATGTGACATCACACATCCCATTATACAGATCCCGGTTCCGGAAATATAACCATTTGTTGGCTTGATGGGCCCTAACCTAGGTTCAGCATTTAGTCAACCAAGCAAATCCCTACACTACTAGCCCTTTCGGCATCAATCCGCAGAGCACAAACTGAAGTATCACCCGAAGCAGTATGGGGGGATGCAGGAACCAAGTTTATGTACCCTGAGATGGTTGTGATGTTGGTTTTATACCTTAAACCTGCCTTCACGCAGATTGATAAGCCTTTAGGGCTTATCGATGTACTTCTCTATTAGTTTTCAGAACCTCTATGAAGGTATGCAATTGTCCTTCTGGTAACTCTAACAAGCGATCTCGACACTTATGCACCTTTGTAATTAGTTTGTTGTATAGTTCTCTGAATTATCTTAGGTTTTCACCAATTCTATCATGCAATTTACATTATCTTTGCATAAACATATATCTCTACTTGCATTCATATAACAAAGGAAAACATATAGATTCGTGCATCAATTTTGCAATAAAACATAAACCCATTGCTTAACATAACCTAATCACATGCAATTGATAGAAACAAAATACACATCAATTTCAGAATACTCTTCTTTATTGATGATCCAGATGTTTAGTACAGACTATGACTACCCTGTGCACACAACTACAGCGATTCGTGTACTCAGCTGCAAACTTCTACCCTATGCCTCTGCACACTCAGTTGCAGAGCCTTCCTCTTATGCTAAGACTCTCACTCTTATCCCTTTTACAGACTCATTAATAACTCAACTTAACTGAACTCACAAAAACTTACTTAGAATCCTCTTAAGACCTCCTTTTTATATAATCCCATGGTTTGTGGACCAAGGGTAGATCTCAACAAGTCGACACAACCTATCTAGACTAAGGAAAGAAACCCTTTTTGACTCTTGATATCTTCGCGCTTGATCTAGAATTGATCTAAGACAAACAATAAGGTATTACACACTCATGTGCATGGATGTTCCTATGTTATTTTATGCAACGGATCGATAAGATTGCGAAATACACAGGCAATGAAGTAGTTAAGGAAAACATAATAGGCAACACATATAAACACAACAATTTTAATAAGGAGTTCACCCAATACTCCTGGGCTACCTCTCCTAGTCCAGCCTTTAGTGGTGGCCTCTCTATTATGTTTTCAAAGAAGACTTTTTACAATAGTGAGCTCAATTTGAGTCTCACTCAACATGTATAAATCATTAGGACTGTACTTGGATCCCCCAAGTCTCTGGAGTACACAGACTCTCTTTACTGACTCTTGACCTCTATTGGTCACGGTAGTATGAGCCCAATCTAAGACTCAATACATGACAGGCATATGCAAAGGAGTTCGCTTGAACCTCTCAAGTCTTCTATGGAGTACATAGACTCTCTGACTCTCTATGTCTCTGTCCTAATCCTGGCTCAATGCTGCCTTTGCTTCTGTAGGTCAGCTCGACTTCTTCTCTATGCTTTCGGCTTACTGCATACTACTTACTACTCTTAACTTGCTTCTCTCTCTGTCAGTTTGTGGCTTTAAAGCCAATCTGCTTCCTGACTATTCGTTTCCGCTTCCCAGCTTTCCGGTTCCCCTGCCTCTGTCCGTTTGAATCCCTATATCCTGCGTAATCAGCGACTGTGTAACGCCTCACAGGGAGGTTGACACCTATTTCATAATGTAAGAGTGTCAGTTCTCTTGGACATATTTGAAACGACCTTTTTTTCCGTTAACTCCAAGAATGCCTGCGAAACACAACCTTCTGCCAATGCATCATCCATATCGGACTTCAAATCCTATGTGACCTCGCTTCATAACCTTGTTAAATCTGGTCATCCATCGGAATGCCTCCGCCATTGATATGGAGGCCTCAGATCCTATGGTCATCGTTCATATCAGACGGCTAAGTAGCATGATGTTTACCCATCCGATGTGAGCGGTTCTCTCTCTCTTCCTCAGGACGCATGGCAATCGCTGTATATCATCGGGTGGAACTTGGTTGAAACCACTTACCGCTCGAAGCTCGTCCAATATCTTGCCGGTTTTGTGGAATCCCTCTTCGACGGAACTGAAACAATATTTTCTGTGTTTCATAATTATTTCGGGTCCAGGTGTTTGGGGCTTCTCTTCACTGAGAGGTTTTCCCTGTGATATGCAATTGGAAACTTGTTGCTAATCGCATATCGGAAACTACCTCCACTGCTTAAATTTGTCCCTGCATTTGCTGGTTGGTGTCAGCACGCGTTACCATGGTCCACCGCTCTGCACACTGGATCGACAACCCTCGTTGATCCGCGTTGATCGCCATTGCAACTGTCTGAGGATTCCCTTCAATAGTGTTGAAAAGTGTGCAACAAGAAATTCTTGTTGAGAGTGCAACAAGATGATGGAGCTTAGTGAAAAGAGTCACCTTCACTAAGTGGGCCCGCAGGCTATTTTTGGCGCAAGTCTATTTTTAGACTATGTCTATTTTTAGACATATGGATCATGTCTATGGATTGCAGGTTGTTGTTTATGGATGATTGGTCAAGTTGGGAAAAATAGATGGACTTCTATTTTTGATGAAAGTGTGAGTGATCACAGTGTGAGTGATCAAAGTCAAAAATAGAAAAGTCAAATATTATTATCTCACAATAATATTTGGACTATAAACTTAATCTTATTCTCTTGGAGCACTTCAGGATGAGCTACGGATGTGGTGCATGTAGATCCCAGAGGGAAATACGTGGTTACCTATGGGATGACTAATATTTGCATGCATGACGTCAGTTAGAACTCAATCAGTTGAGTTTGGTGGAGTTGATGGAGTTGTGTTCAGTTTAGCTTTGTTAAATTGGTTGTATTTAGTCTAACTGATCAATAGACTAGAGATGAGTTGGGTGAATTAGTTATTAATTAATTCACAAGTTATTAAATCATAATACAACTATAGAATACATCAGTTAACTCAGTTTCATGTCAGTGCATGTTCAGTTCAACAGGGACAGGTGGTAGAGAATCAGATTGCTATCAGTTGTGACTATAGTTGTGCACCAGATCTTGCACAATCAAGGGATTGAGTATGCCAATGAGTTTGCTCACGTATTTGCCCACATTATAGCTTGTGCTCACGTCCAACAAAGAGTGACTGACTATTTTTCAGGTGAAAAACGAGTTTGGTAAGCCATTCTCATCAGTTCTTGAGCAGGTATTGAGCAGTGGAGGCAGGCAAGCAGTGGAAGAGATTTGGAGATCAGATTGAGCTGTATTGTGTGTAACAGAGGTGGAGATACTTGTGAGAAGTATTATGTTGTGTAATGTTACATGATTCAATCAATATAATATACAGATAGTGTGGGGTTTTTAGCGAGATGCTTTCCCTGGGATACATACTGTGTTTATGAGTTTGATTGATGCTTCTATGTGTGCCTGTGAATGTTTCTACTTCTGTAAATTGATGATCAATGTAGAGGAGATTATGTATTATACATGTTCCACTTATAATTGTATGATCAGGATAATCTCTGTGAATATGTGTTAAATTATTCAAAATTTCTATAGATAGCTTGATCTTTATAAGAATTTGAATCTTTGGCATGATTTTTAAGGAGTTCATGAAAACTTAGAGAGTGTTCTAGGATCCTATTTGGATCACGCCTTCCCACTGAAAAAGCTTTTGGACCACAAAAATTTGGTTTTTAAGCATCAATCAAGTGAGGATATAGATTCCTCGCTTGCACAATTTCTATCCATCTTGCACTGCTTTGTTTTGAACCTTTGAGTCCAATCCTGAGGTACTCAACATCCCCTCTTCACGTAGTTCTCACCTTCTTGTCTAGAACTATATCTTCCTGCAATTCATTGAGATATTCAGGAAACAGATCATCAATAGAAGGCAATTGACTCTGCTCTTCAGGATCTTCAATCAATGAAGGTTCAAACAGTCTCAAGCTTTCTGCATTAACCACTGAATAGATGTGCATGAAAGCTGGCAAATCAAGGTGAAAAGAATTCTCATCGATTTTCTCAAGTATCTTGAAAGGTTCATACCTTATTGACTTCAGCTTCTTACCTTCACCTTGCATTTTGTCTTTGCTAATATACAGCCAGACTTGATCACCAACTTGGAAACTATGCTCAGTCTGATGCTTGTCATGCATTGCCTTGTACTTGGCTTGGCTCTTTTTCAGTTGTTCCCGTGCTGCCTGGTGAATCTCTTGGATTTGTTCAATGAATTTGGTTGCCTTGTCCACATCACTGTGTCCATCAACCGCTATGTATTTATCAAAGACAAAATCCAAGGGACACCTTGGTGTGAAACCAAAACAGGTCTCAAAAGGAGATCTCTGTGTAGAAGAATGTTTAGCCCAGTTGTAAGCATGTTGCACATAACACAAATGTTCATCCCAAAGCTTGGGATGCTTGCTGCAATAGCCTCTAAGCAACTAGATCACTTTCTAGTTGACCACCTTTGTTTGGTCATCCATTTGCGGATGAAAAGCTGTGCTCTTCTTTAGTCTTGTGTCCGTCAATTCCCATAGACTCGACCAAAATTTCCCAACAAATCGGGTATCTATGTACTAATCTTTAGTACTGGTGCTGTACTAATATTTTATTTTAAAGTGTTGAAGGCTTTCTGCTGTTTGCCTCCCCACTGAAACACCTTGTTCAATCCTGTTAAAGCATGTAAGGGAGCTGCAATCAAGGAAAAGTTAGCAATAAACTTTCTCCAATACCGTGCTGCTCCTAGGAAGCTTCTAACTTCTGTAATAGATTTGGGTTTAGGCTAGTTTACAATGACTGCAACCTTAGAGGGATCTATCTTCAATTCACCACCTCCTACAATATGACCCAAATAATTCAGAGATGTTTTGCCAAATTCACATTATGATAGCTTAACATAAATATTTTCTCTTTTCAAAACATCTAGAGTCTGCTTTACATGCTTCAAATGTTCTTCCCATGTTTTACTAAATATAAGAATGTCATCTTGATATACAATGACAAAATCATCAATAGAAGGCCTGAGTACATCATTCATTACTCTCATGAAAATAGTAGGAGCATTAGTTAAGCCAAAAGGCATAACCAACCACTCATACAATCCATGCTTTGTTTTTAAAGCAGTCTTTCATGCATCTTGCTCTGCAGCTCTGACCTGATGGTAGCCACTATGCAAGTCCAACTTGGAAAGTAAACAACTTCTTTTAACTGATCTAATAGATCTTCTATGCGAGGAAGGGGATAAGGATTTTTTATCGTTACGTTATTCAGTGCTCGGTAATCAATGCACATTCTCCATGAGCCATATTTCTTTCTCACCAAGACAATTGAAGACCCACATGGTGATGTGCTAGGTCTTATGAACCCTTTCTCGAGCAGCTCCTGTACCTTCTTCTTGATTTTTGCATTCTCTAAAGAAAATAACCTGTACATTTCAATGTTAGGCAATGGAGCATCTTGTTGCAAATTAATATCATGTACTATTTCCTTTTTGGGTGGCAGACCTTTAGGTTCTTGAAATAGCATATCATATTCTGAAACAACTTTTTCTAAATTAGCTAGCTGTTTTGCATCACAACCTTCAAATACATTGGTTTTATCAGGTTTCTTTTCCTTTACAACCATCAGTAAAAATTGTTTGTATGAATTTACAGTTCTTTTCATCTGCCCTGAGTTTATGAGAGTATAATTATTCTTGAGTTTATGAGCTCTCACAATATATTTGATTCCATCTTTAACGAGTTGATACTTGTTTTCATCTCTGTAGAAAATAGATTTTCTATCATACAAGTATGGACTTCCTAAAACAATTCCACATATATCCAAGGGAACAATATCTAACTCAACCTCATCTACAAATGCTGACCCAAAAGAAAACCCAAGTTTACATTGTCTAGTCACTTGTAGCTTTGCTTTATCACATACCCAATCTAATGGATAGGGATTCTTGTGAGGTGTTGTTAGTAATCCCAACTTCTTTACAATTGCTTCAGAAATTAAGTTTACTTGTGAGCCACTATCAAACAAAGTATCAATCTTTTGATGCTTGGAAATAACTCTAATATGAAAAAGCTCATGCCTTTTCCTCTCATTTTCTTCATTATTAGCAGATTGTGTAGAATTACTAGTAGATGCTTTAGAATTTTTACCTTTTATACCTGTGGTTGTGATTGTTGTTTCATCCCATGAGTCTGGCCCCAAATCCTTCTGAATAGTTGTAGTAGTCTTCTTCTTTTTTCCATCGAACTTCTTGGGCCTCAGCTCTGGATGCAGAATCCAGCAGTGTTGATCATCATGCCGATCCTTCTTGCATTGAGTGCATGAAGGTTTTGTCTTTTGTACATCATTTGTCTTCCTCTCTTTGCTTTTCCGCTTTCTCTTTTCCTTGTTCTTGCTTGCAGTTGGTTTTGATGATCTCCCAACTTCTGGGTTCACATTCTTGCCTCTGGCCTCTAGATGTGTAGCTTGAACAAATACCTCTTCTATGCTAGTAGGGTTAAACATGAGAATGGTGTGCTTTAAATAGCTACGTAGACCACCTATATACTTCAGCAGAGTTTCAGGTAAGTCTAAAGAAATTCCTAGAATCAAAGCTCTTTTTCTAAATTCTTGGGTGTATCTTTGTACACTTAGCCCTTTTAATTGGTGAAGAGTTTGCCAACTCATCATAGCTTGCTGCATATAAGCTAGTGGATAGAATTGTTTTTTAATGGCAGAAACAAATTCATTCCAGGTAGAAATAATTTTACCATGCTTCTTCAAATCAGCTTGTGTCCTGCCTTCCCACCATACTATGGCAGTTCCTCCAAGGCGTAGGCTAGCCAGCTGAATCTTTCTCCTTTCCGAATCGATGTTCTACAATATGCAATATACATCAATCTGTCTAATCTGGTTATCTAGCTTTTCTGCATTCAATTCTCTGTCATAAACTGGAAAATCAAACTTCACATCTAATTTAATCAAATAAGGTTTCTTCTTTTTCTTTTCAGGGCTTTCTTTATGTGAAGAAGATGATGATGGGGGAGATGGTGGAGAGGAATTTTCCTCTTTTTCTTTGCCTTCTAGGTGGGCAACTAGAAGAGGTTCTTCTACTCCTTTATCTTGTTTGGAGGTTGAAGAATATTCACCTCTATCTTTCTTAAAATCTCTATACATTTCTTCTACCATGGCTCTCATGGTCATGAAACTGTCCATGAATTGGGAGTTTGATTCCAAGGGAATTTCTTCTGCCATTTTCCTCCTAGGATAGACTCTTCCAATTTCTGGGTTAGCTTCAACCAACTCTCCTTCTCCTAATTTGAGCTTTGATCTAGTTATCATTCACAAACAGTCCAGCACAAGTTTTTCTAACCTTAGAAACCTAAAGCTCTGATACCACTTGATCTGGAATTGATATAAGACAAACAATAAGGTATTATAGACTCATGTGCATGGATGTTCCTATGTTATTTTATGCAACGGATCAATAATATTGTGAAATACACAGGCAATGAAGCAGTTAAGGAAAAGATAATAGGCAACACATATAAACACAACAAGTTTAATAAGGAGTTCACCCAATACTCCTGGGCTACCTCTCTTGGTCCAGCCTTCAGTGGTGGCCTCTCTATCATGTTTTCAAAGTAGAGTTTTTACAACAGTGAGCTCAATTTAAGTCTCACTCAACAGGTATAAATCAGTAGGACTGTACTTGGATCCCCCAAGTCTCTGGAGTACACAGAATCTCTTTATTGACTCTTGACCTCTATTGGTCATGGTAATATGAGCCCAATCTGAGACTTAATACATGACAAGCATAAACAGAGGAGTTCGCTTGAACCTCTTAAGTCTTCTATGGAGTACACAGACTCTCTGACTCTCTCTGTCTTTGTCCTAATCCTGGCTCAATGTTGCCTTTGCTTCTGTAGGTCAGCTTGGCTTCTTATCTCTGCTTTAGGCTTACTGCCTACTACTTACTGCTCTTAACTTGCTTCTCTCTCTGTCAGTTTGTGGCTTTAAAGCCAATCTTCTTCCTGACTATTCATTTCTGCTTCTTGGCTTTCCGGTTCCCCTGTCTCTATTTGTTTGAATCTGTCTATCCTGCGTAATCAGTCGCTGTGTAACGCCTCACAGGGAGGTGGCGACCTATTTCATAATAGATGAGTGTTAGTTCTCTTGGACATATTTGAAATGGCCATTTTTTCCATTAACTCCAAGAATGCCTACGAAACACAATCTTCTGCCAATGCATCATCCATATCGGACTTCAAATCCTATGTGACCTCGCTTCATAACCTTGTCAAATCAAGTCATCCATTGGAACGCATCTCTGCTGTTGATCTGGAGGCCCCAGATCCTACGGTCATTTTTCATATCGGGCGTCTAAGTAGCATGATGTTTACCCGTTTGATGTCAGCGGTTCTCCCTCTCTTCCCAAGGATGCGTGGCAATCGTTGTATGGCATCGGGTGGAATTTTGTTGAAACTGCTTACCACTCGAAGTCCATCCGATATCCTGCCGGATTTGTGGAATCCCGCTCCGACGGAACCGAAACAATATTTTTCGTGTTTTATAATTATTTTGGGTCCGGGTGCTCGGGGCTTATCTTCACTGAGAGGTTTTCCCTGCGATATGTGATTAGTGACTTGTCGCTAATTGCATATCGGAAACTACCTCTGCTACTTAAATTTGTCCTTGCATATGCTGGTTGGTGTCAGCGCGCGTTACCATGGTTTGCTGCTCTGCATGCTAGATCGACGTCCCTCATTGATCCACGCTGATCGCCATTGCAACTGTCTGAGGATTCCCTTTGATAGCTTGATCTTTATAAGACTTTGAATCTTTGGCATGATTTTTAAAGAATTCATGAAAATTTAGAGAGTGTTCTAGGATCCTATTTGGATTAGCGCTCCATGGCCACAAAATGTGGAGACTTTACATTTATTTATACAAAATTCGGGCCTTCTGCCCCAAAACTTGGGTTTTTAACCCCAAAATTGACCCTAGGGGACCCGCTCCCAGCATGACCCATAATCTATAAGTTTGGAAAGGTTATTGGATTGATTCCTAGAGTGCATAATATTCCTTATTTTACCAAAAAGAATGAAACAACTCCTACTAGGATAGTGGTTTCGACAGTTGAAGATCTGGTTCTCACCAACCTTGAAGAGGTAGCAAAGACTGCAAAAAGTATAGAGAAACTAGAACAACCTCCATATTTTGATGGAGGTGATTCAGATAACATTGTACTCTTGGACAATAATTTTCGCGAGTTAGGCGTGAAGAAGAAGAATAAGAAGAAGATCCTTCAGATTCTAGAGGAGAAGAAGATCCATAATATTTTGATGAAGAGGAGGACAACAATGATGAAGAAATGACATACCAATATCTATACTTTATGACTCAGGGCCCACTTTCACTGTCAGGTGTGTTACACAAGATGTTGAGGTACATGGAGAAGTTGTTAACAAAGTATGACCCTGACAAAGTAGTGAAGGTAGAGGACCACCTGGGCAACTTTTACTTGCACCTGCAAATGATTGAGGTACGTTACAATGATGTTGCATGTAGACTTTTTTTGTGTACCTTAGATGACATAGAAACTGTATGGTATCAAAACCTTCCTCAAAAACCAATCCAGAATTGGATGGGTTTTAAGAAACTGTTTCTTGAGAATTTTGTTGATGATAAAACCATCGCCATGCTTTTAACAGAGTTGGGCAATATTAAGATGCAAAAGAAATAGAAAGTGAAAGATTTCAATCTGATGTTTAACCCGTATCTTGAATAGAATTCTGACAGACACAAAACCTCATGAATCAATCACCATTGATTATTACACATATGACTTACCAACAAGCATTGTGAAGTTCGTGAAAAGGATTGTGAAGCCAACAATAGATGAAAATTACGAAGAAGCGTTCACAGTTGAAAAGGACTTCTGCATGTCTGGAGTCATCACAGATGAATGAACCAACAAAGGACTCCAAATACATGGGTAAAAGGTCCTTGTTCTCCATAAGTAAGGCCAAGGAGAAAGAAGCAACAAATCTTAAGAACTTGACCCACACCATCAAGTCTCTGTCAAATGAGTTGGCATAATTGAAACAAAGGTCAAGAAAGACCACCATGAGTAGCAAGCCTCCTAAGTTCAACTTTATGAGAAGGGATGCTAAATCCAGAAGCAACAATAACCAGCCAGTGAAGTCTGTGCAAAGCTTGAACAGTGTGCTGAATGTTGAGAGTATGGGCATGGATTAATATTGTTTGTTTTATGAAGAATATCATTCAAAAAAAAAACATGCCCACAATGGAACCACATCATGAATTCTATTGTTGTGCATTTTATAGGTACAATACTTGCAAATGAGAAGGATGAGCTGGCAGAAGCGAAGGAAGAGAGTGTTGTAGGCGAAGAAATTGTGAATGTCAGACACATAGTGAATACACTTAGTTGTGTTTTTTCAATTGAGAAGAAAAGTGTCGAAGAACAACCACTGAGTGAGGCCCCGACTCAATAGAAAAACACTCGATACAACTTGAGAATCCAAGGTCCAACCTTCACACAAGAGTTTACAAATCAAAAACTGAAAGGTGATGAGCCCCAATTTTTGGTAACAATTTGGGCTCATTTGGCCTACTTACCTCGCTCAACCTTTCCTTTTTTATCACTTATGCATCTTTTCTTAGTATATTCGTGTTATTTCTAGGAAGAAGGGCAGGCATTATGTCTATGTGGCTAATACATGATGATTTCAGGTTTTTTGGCATTAAAGGGAGCAAAGACCACGCAGATGGAGACAAGGAGATAGCCAAGGTGGCATTGCGGGTTTATAGGGAGGTTGTCCATAGCTTTGAATGACCTCCCTCGTGATCTCCACCCCAGCTCCGAGCTCCAACAGCTATCACCACCGAGCTAGAAGGCAGCCAACGGATTCTACAGGAACAACAGTTTACTTGTAGTTGGACAACCAAGCTCCACTAATTGAGGAGGCCAGCTTGGCCCTCATCATGTATAAATATTAAGGCTATAGCCTTCGATGAGACTCTTGAACTTTTGTTATAGATTTTGGATTACGAGATGTAGCTCTATTTTTGCTCTTTGTAAGCCAATTTTGGCATGTTGTTAGACTCATGATCATGATATTTTAATAAAGGCAGTCAGATTTGGATTCGATTCTGAGTTCTTAAGGGAGCTATAGCTCTCAGGTTAAGGGCCCAACCTGAGAGCAATAGACCTCCTTTTCCTTGTATTGTTACTTGTCTTTATTTTATCATTGCATTTCTTTCCCTTACATGCACTTGAAAAACACAGTTTGCTGAGTTAATTGTTTCAGTTTTGTTATGTAGGTTAGTTTCATGAATGCAGTTGTTTCAGTAGTTCAGAATTAGCTTAGGGAGATTGAAGTTACCTTGAGTTCAAAAAGGTTGAATGCATGCTCACTTTCACCTCTGTTTGGGGACCGAAAGTGTAGACCGTGCCAACTACCAAAAAAAAACATTGTTTTAACATATGCATGCAAGTATTGTTGTAATGTTTTCGATTGAAGAGTTGTCCATGTGATTTTATCTTGAGTAATGACTCTTTGGTTCAGCATCATGCACGAGTTCCTTTCAACTTACGTTGCTGTTCTTTGATTCCTAATAAAACAGTTAGAATAGGTTAGTGAACTTTCGTTTACATGCAAGATAAGGGTGATTTGTTTCATTTACACTGCGCCGCCCCACTTCATCGTGTTCTTATCTTTCTGAACCATGCCTAAGCCACCTACTCATCCTCTGTTCAGCTCATTTGCCTTCCAACCCTTCTATTATCCACGTTGCTCAATCTTTTTGACCTTTCATTGCCTCTACCCTTCTATCGACCAACCAGCTCTATCCACTCTCTCTCCCCCTCATCTCTCTGTCCATAGGCCATCTCAAGCTCCTCTTTCATCTTACCCATCCCTCCATACAGTTCCTTCACTCCTCCATTACCCAAAACTCCGACTGTAGGACATCCTGCAGAAGTTAGCAGACTTCCTGTAGAAATCCCGAGTTTCCTGTAGGATCCCTGCAGACATCCTGTAGAAGCCTGCAAACACGGTTGCCAAGAACTTGAACGTTGTGGACTTCTGTGGAATGATGTGATGGATCCCCTGGAACCTCTCAGAGCCCTCCTGGCCTTTCCCAAGCCTTCCTCCCTTTGAACTACCCCTGCACAGTCAAGACCTAGTAAGAAGCACAATCACAATAACTCCACCCACTTGAGAAAAAATACAAAAATGTGTTCTCTTCAATGAAAGTAGTTTAAATTCATGCATCTCATCTCACTAGAAGTAATGGCATCATTTCTAGAAGTTTGCATTTCCACCATTGCATCATAAAGATTAAGCTAGTCAGATTAGGGTTTACTAGGGTTTCCATGTTTTGGTTGGCTTTCAGTTCATTCTTGCAAAGTAGGTTACTTTCCTTTGAGATAGCCTTCGTCCATCATTTAGAAAGCTTCTTCTGAGAACATATAGAAGTTGGCTTGAGCCCTAGCGGACTTGTGCCAGCTAACCAAGTGACAGGTGCGACAAGAGCTAGTACTTGTGCATACAGCACCGTCGCTTCCAAGTTTGTTACGAACTACCGGGTTGATAAAATTAGAGATAGGAAGCTCCAGGAGTTGTAGAATTATTGCTACAATACTGGAGCCCACCATCTTTTTGGCGCCGTTGCCGGGGAAGCGTCAGAGTATTGGTGATTGTCGCTTTTCTTCTATTTTCCACTACAACCTTCTGCTAAGTAGTTTATTTCATTTCCATTATGCAATTTCGTTTATGCAAAATTAGATTAGCATTTCCTGCTTTCATAGATTAGCATTTCAATTCCGCAATTTCAATTTTGCAAGCATAGATTAGCCTTTCAATTCTGCAAGCGTAGACTAGTATTTTCATTCCTGCAATTTCATTTGAGCAAAGTAGACTAGTTCTTTCCTGCTTTCAATTCCTTTCTGCATTTTATTTCAGCAAGATAGTTAGTTGTAGATCAATCTATTTCAGTTTTGCAGGTACCAAAGAAAAAAACAAAAGCAATCAAAAAGTCTTTCCATTTCATGCCTCGTAGGAACCGAGATAAAACAGGCAAATTCCTACCCAATACCCCCACCACATCACTGAGTCACCCTTCTCTCTTCTTAGGTGACAGTGATCCAGAAGAACCTATAGGGGAACCTCCTGAGATATACGAAGATCCTATAGCAGAAGAAGAATTAGAGACCATCCCATCTGAAGCTATGGCTGACAATAGAAGAGAAGATGAGAGAATAGAAGGTGCCTTCCCCATCCGAGAGACCAATGGAGACATGAAAATGAAAAACATTAGTCCCTCCGCTCTACCTCACTTCCATGGACTGACTACTGAAGATCCTGATACCTTCCTGTTTGAGTTTGTTGTCCTTTGTAGAACCTATGACTATACTGAAGATGAGCAGAAGCTGAAACTCTTCCCTTCCACTCTTAAGGATGCAGCATTACGCTGGTTCATGGGCTTACCTGGGAATAGTATCACCACTTGGGCTCAGATGCAGCAAGCTTTCAATACCAAGTACCGGGACTACTGTAGGTCCAAGGAAACCAAGGGAGAAATCTTTCGGATGACCATGGGAAATGATGAGTCCTTAGAGGATTATGAGGAGAGGTTCCAACTTAGCTATAAGCGGGCCAGGTGCACACTTGACCCTGAATCCCTCAAGTTGGTCCTGCTCCGAGGAGTCCCTGAAGACCTTTTAGATACCCTTCACATGTTAGCTGGGGGGGATATTTACCAGCTGCCTTATGAGGACATCAAGACTGTGTTCAGAAACCACTCTAGGGCAGCCCGGAAACGAGGTAGAGGCAACCCTCTCTCAGCTGGTATTCATTTCTCCAAGCATGAATTTGCAAATCAATTAGAAGATATTAAGAGTGAGGTGAGACAGACCATCGCCATGCAACTGGACACATTCAGGATCCAGCAGAAGAAGGAAGAAGCTGAGAGGGCCTTGGCTATCTTCTGCCCTAGATGTACAAGGAGACACCCTAAGAACGAATGCCCATTGCATTCGGTTGAAGTGTGCTTCGTCTGTGAGGAGGACCATCCCACAAATCAATGTCCAACCTTACCTGGGTTTAAAGCTATGTACCAAGGGACAGAAGCTCCCATTGAACCTCTCTATTACCTCAACCAAAGGAGGCCCCAAGGACCTAGACCTTACCAGCAGGGGATGCAAGGGGCACCTCAAGCTTATTACAGCCCCAACCAATCGACTCCTATGCCTTCCTGGGGTCCCCCTGCTCATCCTTCCTGGTCTATGCCTCCTCCATGGTCTTATCCACCTCAGTACCCTACTCAACCTACTTCTCATTCATATCATTCACATGCCCAGCCACAGCCTCAGTGGAATGCACCTCAGGCGGGGTGGAGGCCCCAGTACAACACTCCTCCCGCCATTTTGCCTCCACCGCCAGTTCAACCTCAGCCATTACCTCCTGCTCCTCCAAGGCAACCTCAAATGCCTGCTCAACCGAACTCGAACCCCAACAATAGACAGGCCCAACAGGTATACACTGGGGAAACATCATGTCCTACCTATGCTGTGGAGATCCAGGAGATCAATCTTCGATCTGGAAAGACTCTCCCAGATCGCCAACCTCCTCCCCCAGAGGACGAGGAGGATAAACAGGAAAGTGAACCAAAGGCTATTCCACCCTTTCTTGAGAGACTAATAGCCACCAAACAACCCAACCCAGAGGAGGATGAGCTTCTGGGAGAGCTCAAACAGTTGTGTGTGAAAATACCACTTCTCCAAGCCATCAAGGATGTGCCAATATACAACAAACTGGTTAAGGAAAAGTGTTTTAAACACCCAGGCAGGCGAAAGAGAGATGCTTCAACCATCAATGTCTTAGGACAACTGTCTGATCTTATGTTAGGACAAGTCATCTGCCCAAAGTACCTAGATCCTGGGAGTCCTGTAGTAGATGTCCACATCAATGGCACCATCATACCTCACACCTTGATTGATCTGGGGGCTGCCATTAATGTGATGACCAGGGATACCATGCTCAAGCTCAATCTTCAGGGTTCCTTGAGGAAGACCTCGACAGTACTGCAACTAGCAGATCGCTCCACTGTGACTCCCAAAGGGATTGTGGAGGATGTCTTGGTCTCTGTCGACTCTTGGGAATACCCTGCAGATTTCTTGGTTCTGCAACCCAAGGCAAAGCTTACTGGATATCCTCTTATTTTGGGAAGGCCTTGGTTAGCCACTGCAGATGCTTACATCAGTTGCCGTGCAGGAAACATGACCATAAAAAACGGTCCTATGTTCCAAGCAGCTAGTCCTATATCCTCCTGCCCAACCCTCCTTAGAGCATGACTTACCACTGTGGTTGGAGGAAGGAGAAGAAGATGAGGTGTACTCAGCGCCTTTGTGTACCCTAGATACCACTAGAAGAGACCCCCCAACCGAGGATGACTTGATTGAGACTTTGATCCAGAATCCACCTTCCAGTGCACTATCCTTAGAGAAATTGGTGGAGGATGCCCAAGCCAGCACCTTAGTGGACCTTTGTGCCACCAACCCTGTCATTCCCAGAGTCAAGAATGTGGAGTTCGGCCCTGAGAGAACGTTAAAGATCAGCTCCTCCCTATCTCCTTCCCAGGAAAAGGAGCTGTGTAGCCTGTTGGCCAGTCACCTAGATGCTTTTTCTTGGAGCTATAAGGAGATGAAAGGAGTCCATCCCTCGGTCTGTACCCATCATATATACATCAAAGAGGGTTGTAAACCGGTTAGGCAACCTCAGAGGAGAATGAATCCAGCCCTTAAGGACATTGTCAAGGAAGAATTGCAAAAACTGTTGGATGTCGGATTCATTTACCCCATCTCAGATAGTGAATGGGTGTCCCCTCTGGTGTTGGTTCCCAAGAAAAATGGGAAGTGGAGAATCTGTGTGGACTACCAAGAAGGACCATTTCCCTCTACCTTTCATAGATCAAGTGTTGGATGGACTGGCAGGAAAGAAGTTTTTCTCTTTCCTGGATGGGTTTAGCGGGTACAACCAAATCCAAATCAGCTCGGAAGACCAAGATAAGACCACCTTCACTTGTCCTTGGGGTACCTTTGCCTACCGAGTTCTTCCCTTTGGGCTATGCAACGCTCCTGCTACCTTCCAGAGAGTTGTCTTGAGCATCTTCTCGGAACTGGTCCATCATGCGGTGGAAATCTATATGGATGACTTCACTCCTTATGGGTCCAACTTCCAGGAAGCATTGTCCAATCTAGGGAAGGTCCTAACCAAATGCATTGAGATGAACTTGTCCCTTAGTCCTGAAAAATGTGAATTCCTGATGACTGAAGGGACGGTGCTAGGCCATACCATTTCTTGCCAAGGGTTACAAGTGGATCCTAACAAAATTGCTCTCATCAAGAAGGTTCCACCTCCCCAAAAGGTGAGGGATGTCCGGAGTTTCTTAGGATTAGCAGGGTATTACCGGAGATTCATTAAAGACTTCAGCAAGCTAGCCTTGCCATTGTTTGGCCTGTTGGCAAAAGATGTTGAGTTTAAATGGACTGACGATTGTCAAAGGGCTTTGAATGAATTAAAGGACAAGTTGGTGTCAGCCCCAATCCTGAGAGGCCCAAACTGGGCCCTACCTTTCCACATCCACACTGATGCCTCGAACAAAGCCATAGGGGTAGCTTTAGGACAAGTTGAGCAGAAACTTCCATATGCCATTTACTTTGTTAGAAAAAACTTGTCCAAAGCCGAGCTGAATTACACTGTAACCGAGAAAGAATTCTTGGTTGTGGTCCATGCACTGAACAAGTTCTGACATTATATTACTGGCTATCAAACCTTTGTACATACAGATCATGCTGCAATTAGATATTTAATGAATAAACCAGATGTGAATGCTCGTATTATTAGATGGTTACTTTTATTGCAGCAGTTTGATTTGACCATTGTTGACAAACCAGGTAAAGAAAATGTTGTTGCTGACTTTTTATCTAGATTGGATTTGTCTGCAAATGAGGATGGAACAGTGGATGACCAGATGCCCGATGAACATCTGTTTGCTATCTCAGTACTCTCTCCATGGTTTGCTGATATAGAAAACTACCTTGTTTCTGCACAGTTCCCTCCGCACCTATCTTCAAGAGAGAAGAGCAGAATCATCAGAAAAAGTGCCTCGTTTACTTGGATTGGGGGCAACCTGTTCAAGCTTGGCCCTGATCAGATCTTAAGGCATTGTGTAAGGGAGGAGGAAGTCTTTGATATCCTCCTCACCTGTCATGATGGGCCTTGTGGAGGACATTTTGCAGCAAAGAGGACTGCCTTCAAAATCCTGCAGGCAGGCTACTTTTGGCCCACACTTCATCAAGATGTCAGAAGATATATCAGCCAATGTGACCGATGCCAAAGAATGGGGAAACCGACTCCAAGGGATGAGGTGCCTCTCCAACCTCAAGTGACTCTTGAGCCATTTGAGAAGTGGGGTATGGATTTTGTGGGTCCAATCAACCCTCCTTCGAGGCAAAGGTCTTACATCATTGTGTGCACTGACTACTTGACAAAGTGGGCAGAGACTAAAGCAATCAAGGCAGCAACAGAAGAGAAAGTGGCCGAGGTCTTAAGAGAAAACATCTTCTACAAATTTGGCTACCCAAGAGAGCTGGTCACCGATCAAGGGAGCCAGTTCACATCCAACTTGATTGAAGACCTACTAGCTCACCACAAGATCAAGCATAGGACTTCCACCCCCTATCATCCACAGGCAAATGGGCAAGTGGAAGTCACCAATAGAGCATTGGAAGGGATTTTGACTAAGGTGGTGAGTAGCAGTAGGAAAGATTGGACAGATCGCCTAGTTGAGGCCACATGGGCTTACAACACCACCTGGAAGACCACCACCGGCTTCACACCTTATGAGCTAGTCTATGGGAAGAAAGCTTTGCTGTCCATTGAGTTCGAGTACAACACTTTGAGGATGGCAGCTCAACTAGATCTAGATCTCAGCCATGCACAACAAGAAAGGTCATTGTAGCTGAATGGACTGGACGAGCACCGGATGCAGGCCCTCCTTCACTCAGAAGTGGTTCAACTTCAGAGAAAGGTGTGGCATGACCAACATCTCCATGACAAGCAATTCTAGCCGGGAGATTGGGCCCTGTTGTATGACTCCAGATACAAAGATTTCAAGGGGAAGCTAAGAACCAGATGGCTAGGACCATATGCAGTGGAAAGATGCCATGACAATGGATCTGTTCTTATTCGAACCATTGATGAGGAAGCCATCCCCATGCTTGTCAATGGGCATCGATTGAAGATCTACAGGAAACCTCTCTCAAGACAAGAGTTCATCAAAACTATAGAGAAATCTGTATTGGTCATAGAGAAGGGTTCTGCCTCTGCATTGGGCATACCCTGAAAGATTGAAAAAAAAATAATAAATAATAAATAATAAAGATCCTTGGGTGAAAACCTTTCTGAGGCTCCCAAGGCAGGTGGTAGGGGTGAAAACCTCATTGAGGCGCCCCTACTGTCTTTCAAAAAAAAAAAAAGAGAGAGATTTGAAAAGATCCTTGAGTGAAAACCTCTCTGAGGCGCTTAAGGCAGATGGCAAGGGTGAAAACCTCATTGAGGCGCCCCTGTTATCTTTCAAAAAAGAAAAAAAGAAAAAAAAAGAAAAAACAATAAGCAAAAAGATAGGGACAGCAAGTTTATAATGTGAAAATGCATGCAGGTTGCAGGTGTTCTATGAAGAAGAGGAGGTCTTAATGCAAAGCTAAAGATCCTTATCATGCTGCCAGGGGACCTCACCAGCACCTCCTCCAAGAATAGTCATTTCCTCTAAGGTATGTGCACAGTTTCATCATGGCTTGAGTCTTCTACAGGAAGATGCAGACTTTCTACAGGAAGGTGCAGACTTTCTACAGGAAACGCAACCTTTCTACATGAAGTTCTGTATTTCTACAGGAAACTTCCTGTAGAAGTTCGGGACGGGCCGAAATTCATTTTATGAGGAGATCTAACGACCAAGGGTCGGTTTGGACACATGCAAGCTACTGTTGGCACCCTTATACATTGCTGTCACCTCTTTCCACCATCCCCATCGACATGCAATGAAGTTACCTGCACCATCAAAGCAGATCATTGAGTTATCAAGAAAAAGCAATTTTTAAGATGAAAAAAATGCTGAGATGTCATACCATCTCCATCCCAGCCATCCATGAGCTCTGTGAGCGTGATCGTGGGGCCATTGCCTTCGTCATGCAACATGCACCCGAGGAGGAAGAAACTGTTACAGGACATCCTGTAGGAGTCCCGTAACAGTTAAGCCCGCTAGAGTGCATGCCATATACAAGGAAAACGCGGGCGCATGCAGCTGAAGCATCCAATCCATCATCAACGGCCTATGAATGTGAACCTCTGGGCCTGTGCAAATCCTCCAGCAGCAAATAAATCCACTCATCGTCGTCCAAGAGCCAGAACAATCGTGTTGCGGCCGCACAAGTAAGTGTCTCGACCCTTTCTTCCGACGAATTGCATGAATTTTACTTTGAAAATGTTTGAAAAGTGTGAAATGTATGGGTTGAGCGGTGGTATGGTCAATCGATTGGCCACGTCGACCAGTCAGCTAGTCGAGTTGGATGTGTGAATGGTGGCCGTGGAAAAAACGGGCAGTGGACACGTGAGAACCGTCCACTCGGGGAGGAACGAGTTCTAACGAGAATGGCGACGGCCGATCTGCGGGAATGATGCGGCAGTAAGTAAACGTGCAGAAGAATGATGGTGTGACGTCGACCAACGGTCCGGCAGGAACAGCTCACCCCCGCGCCACGAATTCCGCCGATTCAAATCTAATCGGCTAGATTATCAACCTCATGCATTTATCATTCACCGTTGGCGACTCGAGTAATCATCCGGATTGCTCTGCAGCCCGATACTCCGAGTCTTTGGCCATCAGAATGCCTGTGAAGCTACAGCAAGAGCGCAGACCCACTGCAGTATTCCCCGGAAATCGCGCGCTGCTCCTACAGGAAAGCTGCTCCTACAGGAAATTTGTTTCTACAGGAAGTCGGGTTCCTCATGTCAAAAGGTGGCGGATTAAAAGGTAAGCCTGAACTCTCCATGCAATTGGTTTTTGAAGGTGGCAGAATCGTCGTCTACAGTCTGGTCGAAGAAAAATTGTTGCCATTATTGTCTGTCGTGCATGAACTGTCGTCCTACAGGATGTCAGTGTAATTAGATGTGTTAAAGGTTTGCAGGGGGTAAGCTTTGTGAATTATGTGCATGACAGAGGCGTAATCCTACGCTCTGTTCCAATAAACCGAATTTCTTTCCCAATTGCCACCTCCAGCTAACACAGCAGTTTTTCACCATGCCGGGTGGGTTCATCAAAAGGGAGCCCACTGATTCAACAAAGTTAAGAGAAAATCCTGAGGTGGTGGAGCTCTTCACACGAGCACAATGGATAGCCTTCTGTGACAAATTGTAGGGTTATGATGACGAAGTGACAGAAGAGTTTTTGCAAGCTCTGAGGCCGAAATCTAAAACGTTGGCCACCGTTACCTTCAGGGGTCTGAGCCTCAAACTCACCCCACAATTCATCAGCCGAGTTACGGAGCTCCCAATGGGATTACCATGGGATAAAGAAGAAAGGAAACTAAGCCAACAAGCTAAGAAAGAATTCTTTCCACCAGAGGAGGAATTCTCAGAAGACAAAAATGGGGTTCGTAGAACCAGCTTACTGCCACCATGGAATGAAGTGAGCCTGCAAATTATGAAGTACATCACCTGCGAAGGCTGTTTTAGCATCGTATACGGGTACCACTTTCGGTTACTCAATGAATTACGGCACCAGATGGAGCTACCTGTAGAAAACAAACTCAGTCTCCCTTACTTTTTACTACAGTCTCTAATTGAGTGTGCAACCAAGCTGAAAGAAGGCATACCAGACCAGGTAGCCCACCATGGATTGATCAAACTCCTCATGGAGGATGCGCTCCACATGTACAAGGTTCCCCTCTCATGGGAAGCCTTCAAGAATTTGACAAAGGACGGGGACATAAAGATGCTAACCGAAGAGCTCGGTTCTTCTAGCAGTGAGGAGAAAGAGTCAGTGGCCGCGGTAAAGAAAGAAAAAGGCCAAAAGACCCCGACCACAGAGCAGAAGAAAAAGCAAGAAAAGAAACAAGAGAAAAAGGATGACAAGGAGAAAGATGACACACCTATCTTGACAGAAAGAGAGAAAAGGTTGCAAGGCAGAGTGGACAAGGCTGAGAAGGTCCACATCAGCAAGAGTGCCTCGACAGTGACGCAACCAAGTCAAAAAGCAAAACCCATGCAGCAAAGCAGACCAAGGTGGCAACACCTGCTTCTACAGGAAGCCCGAAAATTATTGGAAAAGGGTCTTCTACAGGAAGCCCGAAAATTACTAAAGTAGGGTCTTCTACAGGAAGCCCGAAAATTACTAAAGCAGGGTCTTCTACAGGAAGCCCTGAAAAAGTGAAACCCAAGGAGAAGAAAGCTGATATTCGTGAAAGGGAGGCAGCAGCTGTGTTGGCCGGTCTCAGCACACCTCCTAAGCCAAAGGAGAAGAGAAAGAGGGAGACCCCTCTATACTTTAAAGCTCTAAGAAGCGTGAGAATAAAGACGAGCAAGCCACAACCTCCGTCCAGCAGCCCGATCATCATTGAAGATGCCCCTACTTCACCCAAGGAAACGTCCCCCTCGAGGATATCGGTCACCTACGAGAGGGGAAGCCCGAAGAAAACTACGTGGCAAGAAAGATTAGACCAATTGACTGAAAAGGCTCGGCTACAGGATGCTGAAAATGCTCTACAGGAAACCTTAGCCAGGCTTAAAGAAACTGAGGAAATGGAAGGAGAAGCACCCTTATCACCACCAAGGGAGGGTGAAGTAGAGTCACGAAAGGAAGTGGAGAAAGAACATATACCAGAGCCCAGCCCTCAGCCAAGTCTGAGTTCATATTACAACTTTTTAGAGGTTGGAAAAATCATACCTCAGAAATTTACAGTGCCACTGTTTTTTGCATTAGAGGAAGAAAGAGTCCGTACACACACGTGGATGAAGATAGCAAAGTCAAAGGGTGTGGCAGACATAGGTCCCTTATAGTAGCAGCTCAAGGAGGCCAGAAGTGAATTGTCCATGGCCAAACACATGGCAAATTGCCAACGTGTGTTTCTACAGGAAGAAAACCAGAAGCTGAGATTGCAGCTACAGGAGCTAAGGGCAGGGGCAGGTACATCCTCCAAGGACACCACAGAAGATCAGCAAGGCAAAAAGGAACTGAACACCGGTCTTGGGGAGCCAACCACACCTCTACAGGAAGCAGAACAACAAGCACAAATTGAAGTGCAAGCTCTCAGGGAACAACTGCAGCAAAAAGAAGCACAATTGGCCTGCATGGCCAGCTAGGCCATGGATGCCATCCAATGCAGGCAGCCGGCCAAGTCCTATGGGTTGTACTTGAAAGATCAATGGATGCAATTCCAAATCAATACCTTGGCGCAAAGAGGTATCTCTCAGCTCCAAGACTCGCAGCAATTCACTGAAGTTTGCAGTACTCGTTCATCAGAGGATAGGGCCAAATTAGCGGAGTTTTACCTCCATAATCTGGCCCTGCCTAATGAAGTCTCATGGGATCCCAATACGGCCTTGGGAGATATGCAATTGCTGGCTTTTGCCTCATGGCTAAACCATGAGGACAAGAGAGCAGCAGAAGCCAAAACAATCATGAACCAAGAGCTGAACGAGCCATTGTTCATCAGACCAGAACCAGGGGATCCAGTTGCACTAATCTCGGCACATCAACATTTGTCCACTGATCCTCAAGCTTCCTTAAGATATATGGATCAACAGGCCCAAGCCATAGCTCACTTTGAGGACATGGAGAGACTGCTAGGAGACAACGCTGTCCAAGCATGCACACGCAGATGGAATACATTGGCACACAGTCTGAAAATCCGAGAGTACCACACCCCAACTCGGATGAGGGAAGCCCTGGTACGGGTAGCCCTCTATAAGAAATCCATGCAAAACCTCCAGGCCAGCTGGATTGGCCTTAAACTCAGCCCACCATTGCTGCTAGGATTAATGGAAGGCGGTACAGAGAAAGATGATGATGAACAGTGGGAAGAGGTAAACAGAAGGGCTGGGTTTCATGTCAGCAAGGAGGACACTACTACAGAGGCTTGGGATGTAAGGGTAGCAGTCAAAGCAATGAAGGATGAAGAGTTGGACTAGTTGCTCAAGGATGAGCAAATATTTTAGCTGGGGGGTGATGATGAAACCCAATTTTTGGTAACAATTTGGGCTCATTTGGCCAACTTACCTCGCTCAACCTTTCCTTTTTTATCACTTATGCATCTTTTCTTAGTATATTCGTGTTATTTCTAGGAAGAAGGGCAGGCATTATGTCTATGTGGCTAATACATGATGATTTCAGGTTTTTTGGCATTAAAGGGAGCAAAGACCACGCAGATGGAGACAAGGAGACAGCCAAGGTGGCATTGCGGGTTTATAGGGAGGTTTTCCATAACTTTGAATGACCTCCCTCGTGATCTCCACCCCAGCTTCGAGCTCCAACAACTATCACCACCGAGCTAGAAGGCAGCCAACGGATTCTACAGGAACAACAATTTACTTGTAGTTGGACAGCCAAGCTCCACTAATTGAGGAGGCCAGCTTGGCCCTCATCATGTATAAATATTAAGTCTATAGCCTTCGATGAGACTCTTGAACTTTTGTTATAGATTTTGGATTACGAGCTGTAGCTCTGTTTTTGCTCTTTGTAAGCCAATTTTGGCATGTTGTTAGACTCATGATCATGATATTTTAATAAAGGCAGTCAGATTTGGATTCGATTCTGAGTTCTTAAGGGAGCTATAGCTCTCAGGTTAAGGGCCCAACCTGAGAGCAATAGACCTCCTTTTCCTTGTATTGTTACTTGTCTTTATTTTATCATTGCATTTCTTTCCCTTACATGCACTTGAAAAACATAGTTTGCTGAGTTAATTGTTTCAGTTTTGTTACGTATGTTAGTTTCATGAATGCAGTTGTTTCAGTAGTTCAGAATTAGCTTAGGGAGATTGAAGTTACCTTGAGTTCAAAAAGGTTGAATGCATGCTCACTTTCACCTCTGTTTGGGGACTGGAAGTGTAGACCGTGCCAACTGCCAAAAAAAAACACTGTTTTAACATATGCATGCAAGTATTGTTGTAATGTTTTCGATTGAAGAGTTGTCCATGCGATTTTATCTTTAGTAATGACTCTTTGGTTCAGCATCATGCACGAGTTCCTTTCAACTTACGTTGTTGTTCTTTGATTCCTAATAAAACAGTTAGAATAGGTTAGTGAACTTTCGTTTACATGCAAGATAAGGGTGATTTGTTTCATTTACACTGCGCAGCCCCACTTCATCGTGTTCTTATCTTTCTGAACCGTGCCTAAGCCACCTACTCATCCTCTGTTCAGCTCATTTTCCTTCCAACCCTTCTATTATCCACGTTGCTCAATCTTTTTGACCTTTCATTGCCTCTACCCTTCTATCGACCAACCAGCTCTATCCACTCTCTCTCCCCCTAATCTCTCTTTCCATAGGCCATCTCAAGCTCCTCTTTCATCTTACCTATCCCTCCATACAGTTCCTTCACTCCTCCATTACCCAAAACTCCGACTGTAGGACATCCTGCAGAAGTTAGCAGACTTTCTGTAGAAATCCCGAGTTTCCTGTAGGATCCCCTGCAGACATCCTGTAGAAGCCTGCAAACACGGTTGCCAAGCACCTAAACGTTGTGGACTTCTGTGGAATGATGTGATGGATCCCCTGGAACCTCTCAGAGCCCTCCTGGCCTTTCCCAAGCCTTCCTCCCTTTGAACTACCCCTGCACAGTCAAGACCTAGTAAGAAGCACAATCACAATAACTCCACCCACTTGAGCAAAAATACAAAAATGTGTTCTCTTCAATGAAAGTAGTTTAAATTCATGCATCTCATCTCACTAGAAGTAATGGCATCATTTCTAGAAGTTTGCATTCCCACCATTGCATCATAAAGATTAAGCTAGTCAGATTAGGGTTTACTAGGGTTTCCATGTTTTGGTTGGCTTTCAGTTCATTATTGCAAAGTAGGTTACTTTCCTTTGAGATAGCCTTCGTCCATCATTTAGAAAGCTTCTTCTGAGAACATATAGAAGTTGGCTTGAGCCCTAGCGGACTTGTGCCAGCTGACCAAGTGACAGGTGCGACAAGAGCTAGTACTTGTGCATACAGCACCGTCGCTTCCAAGTTTGTTACGAACTACCGGGTTGATAAAATTAGAGATAGGAAGCTCCAGGAGTTGTAGCATTATTGCTACAATACTGGAGCCCACCAAAGAGTATTCATTGAGGAAGATCACATCGCCTGTCAACTCATCCCAAAACACATAGAGCAAGTCTAGAAATGCGGTTACAACAAAAATTGCTTCCGTGAACAACAAAAGCAAGTCTACCATTCCGAAAGTAACAGATCAAGTTACTCCTCCAGACACTTCGAAAACTTCTCCCGCATTGGATTATAACATAGTTGATGAGATGAAGAAATATCACATGAATATTTCACTCTTTGAACTGACAAAGATTGTGAGCCAGCGGGAATTGCTTGTCTATGCACCCAAACAGCCTGCCTCAGGTAAAAATGCTTCTTCACAAAAGGGATATGGTAAGTCCTCTGGTTCCCTCAAATATGTACTTAATGCTTTAACATTAGATGCAAACACACTCTTCCCTCCATTTCTGTTAACGTTTGAAATTTTCAATTATAATGTGCACAATTTTTTAGTTGATTCTAGTGCATCTGTAAATGTAATTCCTTTATATGTAGTAAAGAAAACCAATGAAAAATGGGATAAAACATATGCACAAATCATTCATCTAGATAAGACTCTTTTCCATGCGATTGGTGAACCGAGAAATGTTCATATTCACTTATCATCTGACCAACGAGTTCACTAATGTATAAATATAGAAATTATGGACATGCTGAAAGCATACAATGTATTGTTGAGCATACACTGGTCTAGCAAGTTACAACAATATTTTTATATGGATTGGTCACATTCGTGGCTTCCATATAAGGGTAGGAACAATTATATCCTGGTTAACTTGGATCCATACATGAAACACACAATTACTCCCTTTGAAGGTGAAAATGAGCCAGTTGCTTTAACAGATCTTATATTTGGAAATTTCTTTATTGAAGCTAATCTGGGGTTCTATCTTGCTTAACCATCCCCAGTCCCACCTGACACAAAGCTGGAACTCATTCCTAGTCCAACTGGCGAAAATGACATTTGTATAGTTAGTAATAGTAGTACTAGTGCAGTACATAATCCTTGTACATATGAAGTTTGGACACTATATTTTGATGGCTCTAAGACACAAGAGGACTCTAGAGCTAGTTGTGTTTTAATAAACTCGTGACAGAGGAAACATCTGATCTCCAATTGCTTGGAATTTGAGTGCACCAATAATGCTGCAGAATATGAAGTACTCATTTTGGGATTACAAAGAGCCATAATGACCTCAATGTTGTAGTCCTCAAAGCAGTAGGTGACTTAGAATTTGTCATACGATAGGTACATGATATTATACACTGTGTCACCTCATTTAAATGGTTATCAACAAGATGTATGACGTTTGATTTCTCATTTCCAAGCTTTCAATACTATTTCTGTTCCTAGAATGTGTAACACAACTATGAATGCATTAGCAAATGTTGCTACTAGGTTATCACCACTTAGGGACAATTTTACTGCAGAGATTATTTATAAACCATACATCCCTAAAAATATAACTAACTTACAGATTTTTAATGATGACCAACAAATACTGTCCTTTATGGTGAATGATGATGTATTCAAGGACACAACTATCGACAAAGATGAGCACGAGAAAGCATTGCAGATGCAATCCGCACAAACAAGGAAAACTCCATGCCAAATGGTGTGGTATCACTTGAGACGCTGTATGACTTGTAAAATCTATTTTGTGGGCCATTTAATGCAAAAACCCGTAGTTAAATGCTATCATATGAGCAAATAAATCTTAGAACATAAAAAGATCCGAAATTTGACAATCTCGGTACTTGATGTACACCATAGCAGCGGAAAGATTTCATTTTCTTATTAAAAAAGTATCGATATGTTTATGCATGGATGTATGGCGAGCTCAAAACTTATGACACACGAATAATCCAACATTTTATTCCAATCAAAGAAGGGGCCAAGCCTTTCGAACAAAAGCTACAAAATGTACATCCAATGCTTGAGCTTCTGATTCAAAAGGAGTTAAGGAAGTTGTTGGATGCTTAGATCATATATAAAGTGCAAAATTCTACCTGTGTATCAAATCTGGTCCCAATAAGAAAGGAGACTGAGGAAATCCGCTTGTGTGTAGATTTCCGCAACTTGAATCACGCCTCAGATAAAGATAACTACCCTGTTCTGTCTATGGAGCACATATTAAAGATAGTATTAGGGTCATAGATGTTTTCTTTGTTAGAAAGATATTCGTGTTACAACTAGGTTCTGGTCTTAGAGTCTGACAGAATCAAAACAACTTTCCACACAAAGTGGGGCATGTTCGCATTTAGAAGAATGATATTTGGGTTGGTTAATGCCAATGCGGCATTTCAATGTGCCATGGACATCACATTAAGTGGAATTATCGGGAAGAGCACAATGGTCTATCTGGATGATGTTACAATGTTTTCTAAAAGGAGATTTGACCACCTACGCCATCAAAAGAAAATTTTCGAAAGATGTCGCAAATACAAAATATCCCTTAATCCCAAGAAGAGAATTTTTGCAGTGTCTGAGGGTTATCTCCTGGGACATATTATTGGAAAAAGTGGGATTAAAGTAGATCCAAAAGGGGTCAAAGCCATTAGGCATATTCCCTTCCTAGTGAACAAAAAATCTACGTGATCCTTTCTGGGAAAGATCAATTTTCTCTGCAAATTCATCTTCAATTACACTCTGATGGCAAAACCCATGAATGAGATGGTGAAGAAGGACATGATATATAAATGGGATAAAAGGGAAAAGGACGCATTTTCCCATATCAAGCAAGATATTGCAGAAGCACCTGCTTTGTACAACCAATATTTCAACAAAGATTTTCTCCTCTACACCTTCGCTTCTGATACTTCTCTTGCCACAATTCTTACTCAAAAGGATGATCAGAATAATGAGTGTCCAATATCTTCCATGAGTTCCAACCTTCAGGACTTGAACTCAACTACCTTACCATTGATAAGAAGGCATACACAATTTATAAGGTGGTGAAGCACTTCTGAACCTATCTCTTAAAGAACCATTACATTATCTTTGTGCCAAACCCAACAGTCAGATCATTGTTTGCTCAGTAAGAGTTGGGTGAGAGAAGAGCGAAATGGATGACTGATTTATAGGAATATGACTTAGAATTCAAGCTAGTTCATACAATTAAGGACCATTTTCTACGTTGTCTATCAGTAGAAATATTAAATGCAAAAGAAGAAGATTCGTCTGGTTGGGAGCATGAAATCAAAATGTATAATGTTGAGCAAGCTTCCCCCACTACCATCACAAAATCTTGTTACACAGATGTGCATCATTATCTTGAGCATTGAAATTTTCCCTCTCACTTATCCACATGGAAAAAGAGGGCACTCAGAGTCAAGGAATTATATTTCCAGTTAGTGCATGGGGTGCTCTTCAGAAATCACCATAATGGAGTTTTTCTCAGATGCTTGGAAGTGCATGACTTAGATAAAGTATCACGTGATCTCCACGATGGACCAGCCTGGGGACACTTTGAAGGTAACACAAATTCGCACAAGATTATGCAGGCCAATTTATATTGGCCCACATTAGTCAAAGATGCTCATACCTATGCCTGCAAGTGTCTGGTCTATCAAAGGTGTGCCAACAAAGGAAAGAGTCCATCCATCCCATTGCAACTTATTGCATTGGAAGAACCATTTCAACAATGGGGCTTAGATGTGATTGGTGAAATATTTCCACACTCGTCAAAGAAAAACCACTACGTACTCACTGCTACAGACTATTTCAAGTGGTGGATAGAAGCAGTTCTTCTCAAACAAGTGAATGATCAATAAGTCACCAGCTTCCTTAAACACAACATCATCTCCAGGTTCAACATTCTGACTTCACTTGTTTTTGACAATGAAATGTATTTTTAATCGTAAAAATTATATGATTTTTCATTGGAAAATGGAATCGTTTTGAAACATTCATCTAACTACTATTTGTAGGGAAATAGCCTTGCTGAGTCTACAAATAGAAACCTCATCTACATTATCAAGAACACCATTTTCTCTGAACATAGGAGCTGACACTTCGCTTTGATGAATGCTTTATGGGCTGACTGAGTCATGCAAAAAACTTCTTTGAACATGTTTCCTTACTTCTTGGTGTACGAAAAAGAATCCGTTCTACACCCGAACATCTACTTTCCTACCCTTGAAATTTCACAAGAATCCTAGGGTAATCCATGCTTATTGGTTTAGCGTAGGATAAACACCCTTCACAACTACAGGAAGAAAGGCAAAAAGCAAAAGAAAAATGTTCACTTCACTAGAGTCATATCAAGAGGTGGTTTGACAAGAAGTCTTTCAGGAATAATGAATTCAATGTGGGTGACTTAGTCTTGAAGTGGGATAAAGCCCACAAGGAAAAAGGAAAACACACTAAGTTCTTATTCCTGTGGATCAGATCATTAACCATACAAAAAAATCTTTTCCAACACAAATATCGTTTGCAATCATTATACGGGAGGATTGAATCTCTTCCTATTAATGACCAAGACTTCAAACATTATTTTCAATGATGATATAGGGTTGTTCCTTGTCCTATGTACACAATTTTTTTTCTTTCTTGTTTGTTTGTTGGTATTTTTTTGTTTTCATCTGTGTAAATAAGTGTCATCTGTGAACTTGTTTTATGGCTCCTTTACGTGTGGCTAAATTAAAAAGAGTCTTGTGATAGCACAAAATTTGGCTATCTTTTGTTCTCCTTATTTTTTCTGGGTCACATCTTTTGGTCAATGAAGTTCCATCGAAAAATATGATCCATCTGTTAGGAGAGTTTGGTCAAACCATAATCCTTGTGTTTATTTTGGAAACTGTATGCCACACTTGGTTCTTATGTTTCAATATTTCCACGCTTATCAAATTAGTAGATGAGGAAAAGGGGAAAAATGTAAATGAGTAAACCTAAATCAGATGTCTCTATATGCTTCTTTGAAGGAACAACCTCTCCTACTTTTAATAAGTTAGGATCCCTCTTTTGCCTACAAAATGAATAAGTTCCAATGCATAGTCCTCTTCGTTACACAAAATATTGTCACCATGACATTCTGCAGTCAGTGTGAGTCTATCACCACTTACACTTTCCTCCTTTGCAAGTATTAAACCTCAGCTCTTCATGTCAAGCCTTGAAAAATGAGAGAAAGCCCTTAAAAATCTCTAAAACTTTGGTTCCGCACTTTCTCTTAGCATTACTTGCGGTCCCGCAACCCTTGGTCATGTCCCCTGCGGACTTGCCCGCTCTGTTTCTATGTAATGGGTGAGGATCCCTGTAAAAGTAAAAAAGGCGCAAGTACATTCTTAAAAACTCACTTTGGGTTATTTCTGGAAGCTTCTGGAGGGAATCTTGAGGTGGCAAGTTCGCTCCTTTGAGGTTCATGCATCCCATAACTAAAGGAGCTAACCCCTTGATGTGAGGAGCTTATCCCTTTGAGGGAGGACTCTATCCCTTCATAGGTGGACCTGTAACTTCCTTCCTCTACACTATAAAATGAGGCATTGGGCTGGTTACTAAGGAGGTTGAAAGCTAAATATTTTTGAGGGTAAATGTTGTTGGAATTTAGACTTCCTAATTGAGCTTGAGAGGAGAGATTACATACCTTTTGATCTCATTGGGAAGAGTGTGAGGCTTTTCAAAGTAGAGGAGATTCTTGCTTGGACCCTGGGAGGAGCTTGTACAACATCAAGGCACCAAGGTTGTAAAGTTCTTCTTTGTTCAAAGTTAATACAATCAAGTTTATTTTTCTCAATAAGCTGTCTTTTATGGTTTATTTCATGGATTCCTTGATCACCATGATGAATATGATTTATTATATTGGCTATGCAGGTGTTATTTGATGTGTTCTTGTTTGTGTTTTCAGGTTCTTAAAAGGAAACTCATTCAGACGGTCAAAGCGTGGCTGCCACAAACTAGCGTTGGACTTCAGGTAGGGTCTAAAACACCTCTTGGTTTTTATTTATAAATCACAATATTTAGAGAAAGGTAGATTTGCTTGTCTTGCTTGTCGCTAGATATCTGCAGATACTATGGAGATCGGTCTTGTCCGCAAGAACGATTTATCCGGCTGACAAAATGGCGACTCCACTGGGGACTTGAATTTTGGTTTTTGCCTTTCCTTTTACTTTGACTTGAGAAACTTTTTATCTGTTTCTGGTTTTTGCTTGATGTGTGTGGGATTGGGTAGTTTTTTAGGTTCTAAATTGTTTTTTGTTTTTTCACGTTTTTGAAAGAGGACTTTACGTTATATTTGTAACATAGTGTGGACATCCCCGCAATGTTGCTTTACTACACAAAATAGTACCACATCTGGTTATACCGGAAGCCTGCGGACCCTGTCAAATTTTTGAAAAAACCTAAAATCTGTTCATCCAGTTAAGCTTAGGATTTGTTTACGTTTTTTAACCTCTACCTAGATCTGCATGTGTCCTGTCAGAAAATTCTTGTAAGTGAATTCCATTGGCATTTTGGTTTTAAGTGATTTTCTAGAAGTTTTGTGTGCTTGGTTTGATTTTCGCTTGGTCTTTGTAGTAACTCAGAGATTAGAAGCCTAAGAAACCTAAGATTACCCTGGTCTTTTTGGTCTTCTTGATGAGTATGACCGATTTGTGAAATTTGCACTTGGTGAAAAATAGATCTCATTTTCTCTTTGCAAAGCTTTGAATGAACATGTTGGAAAGTTTTGAATTTCATTTTTAAAAAAAGAAAACATAGTTGGGTGTTTTTTGATTAATTTGTTATTCTGAACAAATTAGTCCTTAGTTTGCTGAATAACTAAGTAAAATTTCCTCAAAAAGAAATTTTGTAAGCTTTTACTTCAACTAGGTTTTTAGAAATTTTTAGATCTCAAGCATAGTTTTTTATAGTTTTGTGTTTTCTAGAAATTTTAGAATCTCTTTTGAAAGAATTTGTTTTTGTAGTTTTTGAATGTTGAAAAAGCAAAAGGATTTTTTCGTGAGCATAATTAGTTGTCTCGTTTTTGAGTTTATTGAAAAAGACAAAAAATAATTTCTTTTCATTTATATGTTAAAGGAGGGTTTTGTTTTTCAAAGAATTGCATTCTCAACTCTTTCTTTAGCTAGAAATTCATTGACGAAAAAGAATTGTTTATCATCTTAGGTGCATTTTTAGTGTTTTGGAGTCGAGTCTTCACACCATAAAGTTTCATCTCCATACCTTTTGACTTAAGAAATAACCATAAAAATAACGCTTAAAGTAAAATTGATCTAGCAATCTTTTTATTTCTAGGGCTCTTATCACCAACATAGCTTAGGCTAGTATCTTGGAGTAGGGAGTAATTAACTCTCGAAGATAGTTAAAACAAACAAGTAGCTATATCTTGCGATAGGAGATAAATTCCAATTGTTACATCTATGCTCTAGGAAGCTCCTCTTAAAGGAGTCAAACACGAGATCATATCTGATCCAGTGGGGTAATCAATCCTTC
This sequence comes from Pinus tabuliformis, assembly GCA_031772625.1. NCBI lineage: Eukaryota > Viridiplantae > Streptophyta > Pinopsida > Pinales > Pinaceae > Pinus > Pinus tabuliformis. Next base: position 512,735,968 of record CM062815.1, read on the forward strand.
CTCATTGGGAGCAATAGAAGATATACACGTATTAAAAACGGTAAACCTCGGATTGACCATTGTCGAGGAGCCTGGGGTCACTTGTTGGTAAACCTTGGATTATGTGAAGGAGCCTTCAAGGGGATTGAGCTTTGTTACTCTGCCCTTGCGTGTGTATCGGATCATAGACCGTTCCCCCAGGTATATTTGTTTCTGTTGGTAACAATAGTGACCATAATATATAGGATTCTTTCCGAAGGTGATGGTGGAGGGAAGATCCCATTCTACTTGGAGCAGACGTCAACTAGACTCAGTTGGACTCTCTAGGGGGTTCTCTTCACTTGAGACGGTTTAGTGAAGAAACATGTGCCAGTCTGTTTCATTAAGCAGGTTGTTGGGGTAACTGTTCCAACCGCACTTTCTGTATTGAATTCTGCGACATTGGATTTCATCACCAACTAGTGTTTTGGTACGGAAAGTTACTATTTGTGTGTGGTTTGAACTCCTATATTTTTTAGGCATGTGATTCAAATTGTTTGGTTCTTTAGAGACTTTAGGCGGTTTTATTGAGATTTTCTTTGTTTGTGTGTGAAGTAATTAAAATATTTAATCGTGGCTGAATTACCGAGACAATCCCGTAGACTTTGGGGGCAACCTCCCGAGTATTCACCAAGTCAGTTTGAAGGGCTACGAAATCTTGTAACTCCTAGTGACAGTAGAATTGGGTCACCGGAAGAAAGAGAATATTCTTTAGTTGTTCATCCTGATTATCAAGTTCAAGCAACAGAGTATATTTATGAACCAATTTCATTTTCCGAAGTTACTGGTAGTGTTTCCTCTACTAGTGAATTAGCTGAAGAACCTAAAATTTTTGAGCCTAAAACTGAACCTACTGTTACTCCATCCTTAGGATTTTCTTCTCCAACTTCTAGTGGTCCTGGTTCACCCAAGGTAGGAAGGATCATTACCCAAGATCTTCCCTCTGGACTCATTTCTATTGAAGAACTTGTTAGTTCGGAAGAAGGTATATCTATCCCTGAAAATCAACCAACTTTAGAACTTAGGGAGCGTGAATCAATTTTCTACAGTCCACCTAGGAGGGACGCTTGGTATCTTTCATTGACCAACTTTTTAGAAAATTCGAGTCTTAGTTTTTCACTACCTCGAATTCCTTTTCATCCAACACCTAGAGGTTATTATCCTCCTTTGAATATGTCGAGTTAGTCATCCATGTTTTCTCAATCTCCGGAAATTTTTTTGTATGGCGGTCCTTCTGTTCCTTTTGAGTATCAGTCACTCACTGGTATTTTTTCAGGAGCATCTCCTCAACCCATTGAACATGGGTTATCACCTGGTAATAGCGGAACTAAACCGTTGAGCGTAGAAGAAATTCTTATGATGTCTGGTACTATTCCAACTCCGCAACCTCAAGGTAGTCAGTTACCGCTTGGGGGGCAACCTCAAGGTACTCAATTATCGTCTGGGGGGCAACCTCAAGGTAGTCAGTTACCACCTGGGGGGCAACTTCAAGGACAGTACATTCCTTTGGGACAGTACATTCCTCAAGGTCAACCCCAGACTCAATATATACCTCAAGGTCAACCGCAGTATCAATATATACCTCAAGGTCAACCGCAGTTTTAGTACGTGCCTCAAGGTTATCAACCTCAAGGTCAGTACCCAACCCAAGGTTTCCAACCACCTTCAGGTCAATCATTTGTTCAAGGAGCTGGAAATGTACCTTTGAATTATCAACCCTATGCTCAACCCGGTTATGGTCCTCAATATGCTCAACCTTCTATGGGTCCTTACCCAGGAATGAACATGGTGTGGAATCCATCTCAATCTCAACAGATTTTGCAACCTAATGTGCAGTTGTCATCTCAATTTGGACAACCTTTGGTTTTTGGTTCAACCCAGCAACCCGTCCAGTCTATTATTTAAACTTCTGCACCTGGTGTAGCTCATCAGTCTGGGCCTAGTTCACCTCAAACTCCGCCTCAAATGACTACTGCAACTACTGTAGCTTATGTTAAATCTACCCCACCTACTTCTGGAGTATTGACAGCTCTAGTTTCTACTATTCCCGCATCAACTCCTCAAGCATCTCTACCTCAGTCCAGACCCACAATTCAGACTTCGGTTCAGATGCCTGCAGGACAACCTGGTCCAAGTACGGTTGTCACAAGTCAATCGTAATTCACTTATCAACCGTACCAGGGACAGTACCAATTCGGTCCTGCTGTCCAAAACCTAGTTTACCAGTATCAACCGTACCCTGGATATACTTATCAGCAACCTCAACAACCCTAGTACGGTCGGGTTAATCCTGTTTTTCCAGGAGGATATAATATCCCAAATGCAATTCCAATTCCAAGTTATCCTGGATATCCTCCTCCTAGGGCTGGTCTTATGACCTAGGGTTTTTGTGACCCTAATCATCAGTTACCATTTATAGCAACTTTGGACTTGCCTGATTTGTCATGCCTTACGAATGATCTGATTAATTATCTTCCGTTTTGGCCGCCAATGCCGAATAAGTTGCCCAGTGATATCCCAAAGTTTGAAGGTAAATCAGGAGAGGATCCGTCAAACCATGTGATGACTTATCACCTCTGGTGTGCATCTAACTCCATTATAGATGATTGAATTTGCTTACGTCTTTATCAATGCACTCTGATTGGTCTTGTAGCCAAGTGGTATATTGAGTTACCGTGAGCCTCTTTTTATAATTTTAGTCAGTTAGCCACTTCATTCTTAACTCATTTTTAGTTGCTTGTCAGATACGACAATGGCACAAAATTATTAACTTCATTAAAACAATCAATGTCCACTTATATTTCAGATCATATTCATGAATGGCGGTGTCGACGACGTTTAGTGAAAGTTTTTATTTCGGATCAAATCTTAGCAGAATGGTTTGTTAAATAATTATTACCTAAAATCACTGAGGATGTAGCTAAGGCAGGAGCTGTTACTGAAGAGCAAGTAATTGCTCAAGCTCAGTACCTTGACCTCGTTTATATGTAGTCGGGTACTTTACATGGAAAAATCCCCGACCTTCTGAAACAAAATCAAATAAATGCAGCTCCTTTAGGGTCTCATGCCATTGACGGTATGATTGGTTCAGTTAATACCAAAAGTAAGAAGAAATCTTCAAAGAATTCTTCTCCTATCAGAACTTTACTAGATTCCTCGACAGGAGACTCTTTCGCTGAAATTCCTGCCAATATTCATGTCTTAGTGTCAATGAAATTGACAAGTGGTTGTTAGACTGAAAGTCTTGACAACATCAGGGAAGCAGCCAGTGGGCATCTTCATCAGCTAGTGGGCATTTGTCATCAGCAGTGAGCATCAACAAATTCTCCAGTGGGCGATCGATAGCCAAAGCAGCAGTGAGCAGCTTTCATAGCAAAAGCAACATTGAGTTGTTTTTGACATCTTCAGCCAATGGGTGATCATCATCAGCAAATACGCCAGTGGGCGTTGTGTCAGTGGACTAACTCCTATCTTAGAGGAACAACCCAAGAGTTAGGCACAAATTCCTAACTTGGAATATTTAATTAATTAATTAATTTTTTGAATTTATTATTGTTTTGTGAGAGAGGCTAACACTTAGAATCATCTACAGCCAAATCAAAATCCGATGGTAAAAAGAAAGGGAAGAAGAAAAATAAGCAAAATTCGAAAGATAAATCAGATAAAACGGAATCTACTGATGAGAAACGTAAACCTTGCTATCCCTGTCTCATTTGTGACGAAGAGCATTTTACAAGAGATTGCCCTCATCGCGCTGAGGTTGCAAAAACTATCAAAGGTTCTCAAATGCCTGCTGTCTTGAAGGATCTTTTTCCTAGTCAAGATAGTAAGATGATCAGTTCTTCCTCAAATGCCTCGGAAGAACCCATAATGATGATGTCTCATGTTAGGTTTGCTACGCAGTCGCAAGATTATGGAAGTAAAAGTCCTGTTGGTGGTAAGGAAGCAGAATCTTCTAATTCAAACCCATCAACTTCAACTCCTGGTTCTGATCCGCTACAGATCGAGAAACCTAACCCAGACTTAGTAATAAAATTGCTTGCTAAAGGTATACTTCGAAAGTCAGCTTTCAATCCACATGTGAGAGCTGCTCAGAACTATAACATTGTTGAAGACTTAGCTATCTCCCCTTCATCCGACCCGGCCTCTTTTGAAAGTATCCAGCATGTCGGCAAAAAAACTATCCCTTATAAGGATGTTGGGGTAGGATTGATTAAAGATTCTGGTTTTCTAGGAACTTTTTCCTTTCCTCCTCCTAACGTATCACCTTCTACTGCAACCATTCATATGATTTCATCAAACACCATTGTTTATGATGATCCTTGGATCATACCTTCTGAGCCTGAGGTGGATTCATTTGGTGATGCGATGCCTTTGAGTCCCTATGAAATTGCGTATGACACTGTACAGTCATTTTTCGACCCTTCTTCAACCGAAATTGATCTAATGAATGTGGTCCATGGAGAGTCAATTTCAATATCAAACTCAGATTCAACAAATTTTTTCGAGCTTGTTCAGACGGATGAGCAGATTCGTGAAATTTTGTCTGTTGATGATTTACCATGGGAAGATCTTCATCATCAATCTTCGTTCTTACTTGAGATTGATCATTTTGAGAATGATTTTTCATCTATTTTTACTACTGATTATGTCAAAGAGCCACAGAATCCATTGCAACATCCTGATTCTGAATTGAATTTGGGAAATATCTCTCGAACGGTTCCTATTGACATTTCAGTTAAACACGGAATTGTTGAAAATATTCATATAGGTACTTCCTGTATGGAAAATAAAATCCAAACTTATAAAGCCCTATTTCAAGAATTCTGTGACATGTTTGCCTGGTCATACAAAGAAATGCTAGGAATTGATCCAGCAATTGTTGTTCATGAAATCAAAACTTACCCGGATGCCAAACCCATCCGGAAACGTTTGCGTCAGATACATCCACGAAAAGCTGCTGCTATTAAAGCAGAAGTTGAGAAACTACTTAAAGCAGGTTTCATTTATCCAATTCCCTTAATGGATTGGGTATCGAATATTGTTCCTGTTAACAAAAAGAAAGGAACGATAAGAATATGTATCGATTATAGGGATATTAATCGAGCTTGTCCCAAAGACAATTACCCAACTCCCTATATCAATCAAATCATTGATGATTGTGCCGGCAATGAAATTTTCTCCTTTGTGGATGGTTTTTTAAGTTATAATCAAATCAACATTCTACCTACTGATCAACCAAAAACGACTTTCATTTGTCCATGGGGGACATTTGCTTATTGCAAATTACCTTTTGGATTGAAGAACGCCAGTGAAACTTTTCAAAGAGATATGTCTTACGAGTTTCATGACATCAGGCACATTGTGCAACCTTATCTCAATGATTTACTTGCCCATTCATTACGTAGAGCCGACCATCTCACTCATTTACGAGCAATCTTTATGAGATGTAGGCATTATTGAATCCACACAAATGTGTTTTCTGTATAGAAACAGGTTGTTTATTGGGATTTGTTGTTTCAAAAGGCGGCATTCGTGTCGATCCTTCGAAGGTTGAAGCTATTGTCAAATTGCCTCCTCCTTTGACTCTACACCAAATCCAAAGTTTGCAAGGGAAAGAAAACTTTTTACGTCGATTCATTCCTAACTACGCCGAGATAACAAAGGGTTTTACCAGGTTGTTGAAACAGAATACTCTATTCTTTTGGGATGAGATAGCTGACAAATCTTTTGATGCACTTAAACATGCGTTGACCCATGCACCATTATTGCATCCTCCCAACTACAACCAGGATTACTTCTTGTACCTCGCCGCTTCTCATTCCACCATCAGAATGGTGTTAGTTCAGGAAGATGAATTCGGTAGTGAACATGTGATTTACTATCTTAGTCGAACTTTGAATCCGATTGAGCTTAAATATTCGCATGTGGATAAATTGGCCTTGGCAGCTGTTCAAGCTATCCAAAGATTTCATCATTACATCTTACTACGCAAAACTACCGCAATTTCTGACTGTAACCCTATGATCTATATTTTGACCAAACAATTGCTAGGGGGCAAGTATTCCAAATGGATTGTTATCCTGCAGGAAATTGACTTGGAATTTGAAAAATCTAAGTCAAAGAAATCTTTGGTATTTGCGGAACTGATGTGTGACTTCCCGCGTGCCGATACTGAAACTGTGGTGGAATAGCCCATTGCGGACGAATCCTTGTTTCTTATCAGTACTCTTGATCCATGGTATGGAGATATAATCGTTTATCTCCAAACCCAATCTTTTCGGCCTGAAATTTCACGATCTTAGTGACGGAAAATACGATTCCAATCCCAACAATACAAAATTATTGGAGATACACTCTATCGTCGTGGGGTAGATTCTGTTTTCTGATGTTGTTTAACTCATGAGGAAGCTGAAAATGTTCTAAATGACTGTCACTCTGGAGCATGTGGTGGTCATATGTATGGGTATGCAACAACCCAAAAGATATTGCGCGCTGGCTATTTCTGGCTGTCCTTATTTAAAGATTGTATTTACGTGGTCTGAAAATGCCACAATTGTCAAATTTTTTATCAAAAGATGCATGCACCACCTGCTCCTCTCCACCCTATAATTTCCACCGGTCCTTTTGCAAAGTGAGGTATCGACTTTATTACATGTAACCCTCACTCGGCCGAGGGGCATGTGTATATCATCCTTGCGGTAGATTATTTTACTAAGTGGGCCGAGGTGATGCCTACATTTTCGGTAGACGGCAAAACTGCTGCAATTTTTGTTTTCAATCATATAATTACTAGATTCGGTGTTCCCCAAGCGATTATTACTGATCATGGGATTCATTTTCGAAACATCATGATGACTGAACTAACAGATCAACTTGGCTTGTGTCACGATAGTTCTGCTCCATATTACCCACAGGCTAGTGGTCTGGTTGAAGCCATCAACAAAGTTCTAGTCATTATGATCCAACGAATCATTGGTATTCATAGGTCGAATTGGCATAACATGTTATTTTTAGCGCTTTGGGCGTATCGAACCTCAGTAAAAAAATCAACTGGTTTCACTCCTTTTCAACTGGTTTACGGTTTGGAAGCTGTGTTACCCATTGAATGCGAAATTCCATCGTTGCAAATAGCCATAGAGTTAGTCCCAGCCACTTCCGAAGAGGATAAACATTTGTTGTACTTAGCTCAGCTAGATGAGAATCGACGTGATGTTGCATTAGCAATCGAAACTCATGCCAAACGAATTAAAGCTCAGTATGATTGAAATGTTACACCTCGTAATTTTTCGGAAGGAGACCTAATCTTACTATACGATCAAGCAAACGATAAACTAGGTGCTGGAAAATTTGTACCTATGTGGCATGGTCCTTATATTGTTAAGCGAAAGCTAGAAAAAGGGGCCTATGAATTGGTAGATTTTGACAGTGTCTCTTTGGGTAAGCCTAGAAATGGTCTTTATCTAAAGAGATATTATGCTTAAATCTAGGTGTGGAGATTTTAGTTAGATTAGTTTCCTTCTAGCTGGTGTGTTTTAGATTACAAAATTGTGCTTAGTTTAGAGAGTGTTTTTATCATTATTCCTGCTTATCTTGATTTTAATCTTGATATTGCAGATGTCGACGTCTCTTCAAACATACATTGGTTTCGCTGATGGGCTTGTCATAATACAAGGAACATTTCTTCCGCAACTTGGGTTATCTATTCACCCTTTGATGAGTTGGTATCTATGCATGGGGTAAGCCTCGGTCAAACAACAAACAACATTGCAGAGTATAGTGCAGTGATTGAGTTATTATTTGAATCCATCTCATTTGGGATTCGGAGTTTGATTGTTAGGTTAGATTTTGAACTCGTTGTATTGCAGCTTAATAGAGTTTATGCCATTAGAAATCCAGTGTTATTAAGATTATTTTTGAGAGTTCATCTCTTGGAACGTAAATTTGACTACATTGAATATCAGCATATTCCAAGATATTTAAATACATTAGCAAATGCAATTGCTTCTCGAATGTTAAATAGACATTTGCAATAATCAAACAGTAAATTTAAAAACATTTCATAACATGTTTTACAAGATAGCCAGTAATAGTGATATAACATAGCATAGAAGTGTGTCAAATATACATCGTCTTTGATCATAGGTTGAAAAACACCTTAAGATCGGCAAAAATGATAGTACAAAAAAGCAAAAAATGTCGTATCAAGTCTACAAAAGCGATCATCCTATCACTGGTGATGATCACGATAAGAAACCACTACTTGGGCTACCCTACAAAGGAACCTCCTGAAAGGTCCTGGGACCCCAATCACATTGCGCTGTAACCTAAGGGGAATGTCATCTATGCTAGTCTCTGGAATATCTGTTGTCAAACGCTCTAGATGATTTTCCAATTCGGTCAGGGTCTCTGTAGATTCATCCCATGGGGCTGGTACTGCTGCAGCTGGGTGTCTCCTCTCATAGGGCCAAAGAGTGGCTGGTCGCCATGGACCCACATCTGCATTTGAAACTTTTACTATCAGTTTTGGACAATTTAAAAACAAAATAAATTAAAACTTAGAAAATGTTGAGAATGATTTTACCTGAATCATCCCACTGCTCTCCTGGTGGAAGAGTCATGTCTGGATCACCACGATAATCCATCCCAGCATAAGGAAAATCCTGAATAACGAAAAGTTGGTTCTCCAACCAATGGAAATACTCAGGAGGAAATCTAACAACCTCTGAATCCTCCTCAAGATGACGGGCCATAACTACAATCCAACACATTAGCTTGGGCTCTCGGGAAAGTCCAACTCCAATGGAAAGATGCTGTGGGACCAACATCGGGACCCTCTCTAGACCAAAGCTCACAACTAAGAAACCATATCCAAAGTTTTTTAGTTGTCTGTTCTTTTCTCTAGTCAGTTGGCCTTTTACATTCGCCAACACAGCTTCGCACCAGTTGAAGATGGTGACTCGATAACAATCTACTGCCATTCGCATTTGGGATATGGTGGCTACATGCAGTGCTACGCTTCCACAGAGTCTAGTGACAGTAAATGCAATCACTTTGAGTTCAGGACGAGAGATGATTTTGATATCAATCCCTTTGTCCTTTGTTTGGTCATTACAAAACTCTAGTCAGAGACTATCGAGAGACTGGCCACCTAGCCTAGTCCCGAATAGAGATAATTTTTCACCTCTCTTGGGCAAACTAGTCAAGAAGTAAATTTCCTCTAGCTCCATTTCGAGCCGGTGTCCACCAATAATGAAACACTGGTCCTGTATATTCCATCTGTCCACTAGCCACTGCAAAAAGTCTACTTGGGCCCTCATGCCAGGTATGGCCCAGAATTTAAATAGCCCACATGCCCTCAATGCATCTATTGAGGGTTGATGATTAATTGTGGCAAGGTCCACATCTTCGTGCTCCCGTTCCTGCCAAATGAGCATTGTGTATATCCTACATTGTAAAAAGGCGGATTAGAACATTTTAATTCAAGAATTTTTGGGCAGAAATGAAAATTTGAAGTTTCAAAACCTATGTCGCGGGGTTCGCACTCTCTAGTTAGGGACAATGCGTAGGTCTGCACTCTGCCCAAGCAGCAGGTTCGGGCCCCTGGCTCTTTCCTTTGTAGGAAAAAGTCGGCGTCCGCAGGTTTCGCATGTGGTGCCTGCGGACCCCCACGAGCGGTCTTTTAAAATAATTTTTCTCAAAAAATCAAAATGGAAGCCTAAAAACAAAATTCAAATGGTTGAAATGCAAGATTAAAGTGATGCAGATTACCTGGAGGTGACGATTTTTGTTTCCAACAGACAGATTTTCTGCAATATTCACAGGAAGTTTCTTACCCAAAAGCTCTCTTTTCTCACTCTGAAGTCAAACGGTAAAAATGAATTTACAAAAGCCCTTTTTATAAGTTTTTTTGAATAAATGAATTTTTAATTTGTTTATTTTTCACTTTAAAGAGGTAACTTTTTGATGCATTTTTATTTATCTTTAAACGAGTATGCGTAATGTTTGAGTTTTTGTACAGAATGTCAAATTTTTCAGCAAAAATTGATCATTTTCAACAAAAACATTGGAGTCCTCTTTAAGCTCTTTTCTGACTCATAAAATATGAAAAGATTGCCGAGTTTTTCTTTTTAAGCTTGTTAAAATGGAATTAAAAGGATGGTCCACTTACAGCTCTTTGTTGACCTATAAACATGAAAATATTGCCGGAATTTTGTCGTTTCAAGTTTGATATTGGTTATAAAATGACGTGTCCTTGATCATTTTTTTACTTTTTTGGATCAAAGACACTAATTATGAAAAGTACTCCTTGATCGTAATGGTCAAGTGGTTCTCTCAAGTATTATTTTATACTTTTTCAGGCTTGGGAGACACAAATTTACGAAAAGGGAAAACCATGGAGTTTTCTTAAGTTTTTCTTCTGACTCCCTAAAATTGAAAAACGCCAAGTTTCTCCTATACTGGACTCGTTAAAATTTGACAGTAAAGGACCTGTTCAATTACAAATAGGAATAGACCACTCCTTCTTAGGGTTCAAATTTTAAACTAAGTTGGACTCATCCGAAGGATGAGCTTATAATCAAGCAAATGTTATCCTCCTCAAGCTTGTAAAAAATAAAGAGGTACTTGACAGAAATGGTGGGGGAAAAGAGAGAAAAATGAACCTGTTTGTTAAACTTTGTGTCTCAGAAAAGCATTCAATAACTCTTGAACATGGCACTTTTTGTTCACCTGGGTTGGGAAATCCTTTGCCTAACAATTAAGCAAACCATATTGAAAGTTTTCAACTGGTTTTTGGGTATTAGCTTTGGGTTAATTGTCACCAAAACATCTGCAGTGTCGTTATGTGTTCAAGAGGTCAGTGCAAATAAACCATTCATTTGCAAAATATATGTCATCCATCTTGACCATCCCTGAGTCAGTCCTTGCAAATATATTTCTTCAAACTTGATCTATGATTTCGTGTTGTGGGCTTGCCTACGACGGATCGCTTTCTATTGACTCCAGCTCATTATCTAGAAAGATGATCTAGGAATCGTCAGTACCTTGAAATCTGCATGCCTCAATGGCAGGTTTCTCACCTTCGACGACAAGTTACATCATTGACCTTCGATCAAAGGATTCTATGACATGTTCGACATCAATTCATCTATTCACATTTCATGGATTGTACTGAGTACTTTGAGAGCCATTGACATTACTGGTAGTTTCTCTCACACTTGTTAACAGTTCACATCATTGACTGGTAATCAAGTGGTTTCTACCATGTTCGACTTCATTCACATGGATAGAATCGTACTAGTTCGGAAAGCAGAAATCAAGACCCTGGATCTAGTTTCTACCATCCAGGCTGCGAGGAATTTTGTTATTCATTATATAGTGGACTATTCATAAATAGATGGTTGCGCCCATACTGTGTCTACATATGTATATACTTGTGATGTATTACAAAATCATTCCTATATCAGAGCAGTTTTGTTAGTTCTCTAGTCAGTTTTGATCTAAGTATGGGAATGCCTACCTCAGCGATGATATGATCACATATATATATATTTTGTATGGAATGTTTTTATAGGTTCCAACCAGGCTCTCCACAGGATGATCCTCGAAATGATAAAGTACTTCACTCTTCTTAGATGACAAATACTATCCTCATCTATTACAGACTTCGCACTTTAGGGGGCAATCTGTTACACAAAATATTGTCACCATGAAATTCTGCATTCAATGTGAGTCTATCACCACTTACACTTTCCTCCTTTTCAAGTCTTAAACCTCAGATCTTCATGTCAAGCCTTGAAAAATGACAGAAAACCCTTAAAAATATCTAAAACTCTGTTTCCGCACTTTCTCTTAGCATTACTTGCGGTCCCGCACCCCCTGGTCATGTCCCCTGCGGACCTGCCTGCTCTGTTTCTGTGTAATGGGTGCGGACCCTTGTAAAATTCAAAAAGGTGCAAGTACATTCTTAAAAACTCACTTTGGGTTATTTCTGGAAGCTTCTAGAGGGAATCTTGAGGTGGCAAGTTCGCTCCTTTGAGGTTCATGCATCCCATAACTAAAGGAGCTAACCCCTTGATGTGAGGAGCTTATCCCTTTGAAGGAGGACTCTATCCCTTCATAGGTGGACCTGTAACTTCCTTCCTCTGCACTACAAAATGAGGCATTGGGCTGATTACTAAGGAGGTTGAAAGCTGAATATTTTTGAGGGTAAATGCTGTTGGAATTTAGACTTCCTAATTGAGCTTGAGAGGAGAGATTACATACCTTTTGATCTCATTGGGAAGAGTGTGAGGCTTGTCAAAGTAGAGGACGTTCTTGCTTGGACCCTGGGAGGAGCTTGTACAACATCAAGGCACCAAGGTTGTAAAGTTCTTCTTTGTTCAAAGTTAATACAATCAAGTTTATTTTTCTCAATAAGTTGTCGTTTATGGTTTATTTCATGGATTCCTTGATCACCATGATGAATATGATTTATATTGGCTATGCAGGTGTTATTTGATGTGCTTGTTTGTGTTTGCAGGTTCTTAAAAGGAAACTCATTTGGGCGGTTGAAGCGTGGTTACCACAAACTAGCGTTGGACTTCAGGTAGGGTCTAAAACACCTCTTGGTTTTTATTTATAAATCGCAATATTTAGAGAAAGGTAGATTTGCTTGTCTTGCTTGTTGCTAGATATCTGTAAATACTAGGGAGATCGGTCTTGTCCTCAAGAAATATTTATCCGGCCAACACTCTTAAATATATAAATAAAGGTGAAAGAAGAGAAAGGCTTCTTGTGCAGAGAGGTGAAGTAAGAAACTTTGTAGGGGTACTATCCAAGCATGCTGAAAGATGAGAAATTTTTATGTTCCTATAGTGACTTTGTCGGGGTACTGTCCAGACCTGCTGGTAGTGGAGAAACACCATAGATGAAAAACTATACTCTGAAAATATAAAGCTTGTGAACTTAATTACCCTTTCCAATTCAAAACATTGCGATAATGTTGAATCTTATTCTTGTGTTCAATCTAGAAAGGCGCAAAGGTGAACATGTTTATTCATAGGGTAAGTGGGGAAGCCAAAGTGATTTGCACGATGAATTAATACTCCCTGAAGAACTGAGACCTTGCACAAAAGAGTTAACTGAGATAGAGAAGATGGAATTCTACCAGTGCATCACCAAGTGTTGTGCTGCTGCAACACCCTCCAAAATTTTGGTTTGCACCAAATCTCAAAGCCTATCTTGGTCTTGTATAGGGTCATGACAAACATTGAAATCCATTCCATGTGTTTTGTCTAAGTTTTTTGGTCCCATTTGTCTAACCATGTAAACATCTATCACACTCATTCCCAAAGTTTTAAGCACTGCCACACAAGTGTCGTCATGATCATCATAATGTGTATCTTTAGTGTCTCACTTATTGTAAAGTCGTTGCAAATTTGTCACTCTAAGGGAAGTATGTTGGTTATGTGTCTTGGATTATATATCTTGTTTTGTTGTTAAGTTTTTTAAGTGTGCCATCATATTCAAGTCATACCACTATTAACATCAGTTCACTAACCCCACACTTAGCCAAATTTATAAAATTTATCACCAAATTAGCTTCATCTGACCTTCCCCAACTGCGCATTATGCAGTTCCAACCCTTAAGTTGCAACCTTGTCCCTTGACACTATGCAATGTGCAGTTCCCTCCTCCTAGGACTACGAACTGCGCAGTTCCAATACTCAAGCCTGAACCTTGGCCCCCAAAATTGTGCAATCCAGCCCTCCAACCTGTCCTTAACTATGCATTGTGCAGTCTCTGAGCTCAAGATCAAACCTTGAGCTTTTGAGCTACGCAATTGTCTCTCTAATTGATAGTTGTAGTATTATGATTAAAGACTGTGAGTTGATTGTAGATCATGACATGGTTGTTAGTCTTGGTAAAGGTTGATTTCAGATTAATAGATATGATGTCTTGATATTTGGAACATGTGACTAACATGTGTGAGAATTTGAAGGGAAACATGCTTGCTATTAGCATGAAAAGGTAACAATTGACTTGCTTATATAACTAACAGTTAGGTGATGTGATAATACATAGTAAGACTCAATTGCAGTAACATAAAGAGGTAAAAGAAAGGAATTGGGTGAGAATTCCTTTGTCTATGTTTGGAAACCATAAATACAAACAAATAAGTGATTTTCATGAATAAAGGAAGTATTCTAAACCTTGATTTTGCTTCACAGTATGTGGATATGTGCTAGATTCATGGACATGTATTTGCCAGGTATAACTGCTGGTTTCTAGTTATAGCTAGATCCGTTAAGGGAATTGGAGTCCCTTTAGAGATGGCATGGATGCGTTCACTTACAAGGCAAAGCTCTTGGTACAACAAGGAAATATAACTAGTATATTGGTATGTTTATATATGCACTGATAGTTGTGTGTCTATGACATTATAATGCAGGGAATTGTATGGAAAAAGAGACTTCCATGGAATCTTGAAGAAGGCCCAGGTTGAGATTTGCCTTGGAAGCTTTGGGAATCCATGGGGATTGATTCATGGTGTTTGTTGGGATTTTTTTTCTTTCGATATTTTGTGATTTGTTTGCACCTGATATTCAGTTTCATTTATGTCTAGTTTATGGCCATACCACTTTTCTTGTGATGTTGTATTGTAATTAATTTTTTTGGTTTTCTATTGTTTCCTTCTTTTTCTTGTCTTTTATGTTTTGAGGGTCTTGGGATTTGGTTTGGGAAAGAGGAAAGTTAGTGGAACTCGGGGAGAGTTGAATGAAACTTGACAGGTAATCAAAGACCTAAATGAAGCCTGGTGCATGTATAAGGGTAGTTGAAGGCAAGAATGTGACAACTAGTTGGATCGGTTGGTTCTGTTGGGATAAAAGGACAATGGAAAAACAATTATGAGAAAGGTAACATGAAAAGTAAGGTAAATGGATTTGAGGTGTCAAATGCCTTGGCTGTGTTGGGAACTGTTATTCTCAATTTTGTGCATGTTTTGCATGGATAAATGGAGTTCTCTTCAACTTGAACTTATGATATCTGGTAATTATGTTGTGATCATGATTATGCTAATAATTGCATGTATATATATAAGTATGTATGTTATTGTCTAATAGAGTCGCCAAGGATCATGATTGCTATATGCTAATGTTTATATGTATACATTTATGTATGTATGTCATTGTTTGACGGGGTCGTTAGATATCATTATTTTTCTATGATGATGTTTATATGTATATATGTATGTATGTATGTATGTTGTTGTCTAATAGGGTCGTTGGGAATCATTCTTGCGGAAGAATGATTGCTTATGCAGGTGGATGGCATGAAGAGGTTCTTGGTTTATGAGGAAGCAAGTGGGAAGAGTAGCCCTGACAAATTTATAAGGTTAGTATCATATGTATATGATTTGATATTATGTGTTTATACTATGCCTATGTTTATGTTATGGATAGGTAATGCCAAGGAATACATCACCGGAATGAAAGAAATGCAATCTGTGACATACTGGGACAAGCATGGATAGTGGAAAGACACTAGAAGTAAGGTTTCTTGGTAGATTCAGTGTATGGTCCCTAGATGTGCAATACTACTGTTGTATATATGATGTACCTGTTGTATATGAAGTACGTGTTGTATATGTGGTGTTATGTGCATGTTGCATATGCGGTGTTGTGCGTCTGTTGCATATGCGATGTTGTGTACATATGGTGTTGTGTTCCTGTTGTATATGCAGTGCTATGTACATATGATGCTCTGTAGGTATTGTATATGCAGTGTTATGTAAATATGGTGCTATGTACATATGGTTTTGTGTACATGTTGTATAGGTGGTGATGTGTACATGTTGGATATGTGGTGTTGTGTACATATGGTGTCGTGGGCATGCTGGATATGTAGTGTCGTGTACATATAGTGCTTTGTGCCTATTACATACATGGTGTTGTGTACAGGTGGTGCAATGTACACATTGTACATATAGTGTTGTGTATACATGGTGTTGTGTACATGTGGTGCTATGTACATGTTTTACATATGTTGTTGTGTGTGTGCAATGTTGTGTATAGGTTGTACATGTGGTACTATGTGCATGTGGTGCAGTGTACATGTTGTGTAGGTGGTGTTGTGTACATGTGGTGTTGTGTACACGTTGTGCAGTTGGTGTTGTGTGCATGTGATGTTGTGTATGTGTGATGCTATGTACATGTGATGTTGTGTATGTGTGATGCTATGTGCATGTGGTATTGTGTGCATGTCGTACATGTTGTGTTGTGTACATGTCGTACATGTTGTGTTGTGTATACATGCTATTGTGTTACAAGTATTGTGTAGTTGTTTCATCACAACATGTGTATTTGTTGTGTTGTACTCTGTGTACGCATATGTGTGTGTTGTGTTGTACACCGGTGTAGGTGTATGTATTGTATTGTGTTGTATGCAGGGTGTAAGTGTATGTGTTGTGTTTTACACTAGATGTAGGTGTATGTAATGTGTGGTGGTGTATGTCGTGTGTGGATGTACGTGTCATAATGTATATTGTGTGTATGTGTATGTGCTTGAAGAGAAGAGAAGCACTGGGTGCTTTCCGGGTGCGGAAACCAATTCGGTGTGTGTATGAGAAAATAATAGATTGAAGGATAAGTATCGATATTTTATTTCAGTTTTGTTATGCATTTGATATACTATTCTGATTTATGATGGTTATATGTGATCTATGATTTTGATTTTCGAAGGTTGTGTTTTTAGCTAACTGAATGTGATATGCTTATACGTGATGATTTGATCGAAGAGTTAGTTTGTGTTGTTGTGAAAGAAAGTAAAAACAATTTCAAGTGTACCTCCTTGATGGGCCACCGATGAGGTATGATGTCAAATTATTTTAATTTATTTTGAATCTAATGGAAATTGTGTGCTTGGTACAAGAGAACATGGTTGGAAATTCCTAGTTTGGGTGATTGGAAACTGACTATAAGAATTAGTAGCAGCAGCAAATGGAATTGGAACATGCAACAGTATGCTGAAAATGCACTCAAGAGCAGGGCCATTATGGGACAATAGTACCCAATAGTGTCCATTGATTTCCATGAGCATGCTATGACCGGTAATATAGTTTTCAGGTAGGGATATGCCTTGGTTTTTGGACCTTCTGATGTGAGGAAACCTTTCCAAGGGATGGATTGCTTGGGAAAGGGGATACTAGGGAACTTGGAAGGTGAGTGAATGCACAGAAGGGGGTGACCAAATTTCCCAAGGGACTCTGTAGAAGAGAAGGGAAGGTCGGGAAATACATTGATTTTGGTAATTAGCATTGCTAGATGGAATCAGAAGCACATTAGGAGTGTTCCCTGGAACAATGAGTTGGTAAATTTTCACTGAGAGGAAAAATGGCACAGGATTGTACAACTAGACATTAGATGCATATTTGAATTTGGCAATGGATTATGGACTTCTTGGGAAGGAGGTGAATCCTGGTACTACTTTTTAGGGTGGAGGTGTGGGCCTTTGGATTCTCTTGTTGCTGATGTAGGCTATACATCCTTCATTTCTTTCCGGTTGATGTAAAGAAGTTTTGGTATATGTACATATTTATGTATGGTTATTATTGTAAATAGCATAATGATGTGTGTTATAAAGCTCCAATACATGGTATGTTTATCATGTTTCCATTAAGATGTCATTGTAAATACTGCAACAAGCTGGGTTATAAAGATCCATAGGTAGTATGTTTTGTTTTTAGCGGTTTTCTGGTCACGTGTCATAGAACACCAAGGATGGTGTTCCCCTAAGGGGGGGGTTCTTTAACAACCCCAGGTTAAAAATCCATGTAATAAAGTTAATAAAGAAAACATAAGACCAAGGTCATGGGACATGTATTCCAAGCTGAATGTTGGGAAAAACATCCTAGTGGGTGTTCATTTGGTTTATTATGGCTAAAGGAAATTGGCAAAGGAAATGGAAAAGGCATTGAAAAGGAAAAGAGGCATTAATTGGCATTTTATTTATTTAAATAATGGAAAATAGGAGAAAAGGAAGGTGAAAGGTCACAAATTTGCATAAGAAGGAAATTGAAGGAAAAGTGAAGGAAAATGAAGAAAATAGAGGCCTCAATGATAAAAAGGCTTATGAGGATCAATTCATGGCTTTTTTCAGTTGAACCTTTTGTCAGCTTTAGCTTGGATCTCTCTCTATTATCTCTATTCTCTCATACTCTTGGACACTTAGAGCATTATTGGAGCACTCTAAGATTGGAGAAAGGAAAGAAAAAGGAAGGACAAGAAAGGAAAGAAAAAGGAAGGGCAAGAAAGTAAAGGAAAGCAATGATAAACAAAGGAAGAGTTGGATCAAGTAGATACAATAGGGTCGCTTGCAAGTATTGAGTTGCATGTATGATTTCCTTGCTAGATTTGTCATGCATGGTACATGCATGTGTGTATTTAGCTATGTTATTATCATTGACATGGGTTTTTCCAGGTGTGACAATGGTTTTCAACCTTCCCTTTCCATTTCTAGATAGACATGGTGTGATGGGGTTTCTCTTAGTTGGTTGAGCCAGATTGTTGGATGATTCCAACACTGAGTGAGGTGGTCTCAGGAAAAATCACAAGGCCTAGGAATCCCTGGACCAATAAAGGTGGGATTGTGGTAAAGTCTGGTTATGTATACTGTTATTGGGTCTAGGAATATTTGATTAGTAAATGATTGGATATATGGTAAAGCCTAGATGGTGGATACAAAAAAATTACTCATAGTTTAGGTGGAGAGATCTAAAGGCATCCATGCTTGTAGAGGCCTAGTGATCCCTAGACCAGTGTGTGGTGGGATTGCGGTAAAGCCTGGTAGTGCATGTTTCTTGTTTGGGCTTACGAATCCATTCTCATGATATATGGAAAATCCTAGTTTTATAGGTGCTTTCTTTAGGCCTAGAAATCCTTGAATGGTCCTGGTGGGATATGCAGTAAAACCTGAGAAGCATGATTGGTTTTGTTGTAAGTCCCTTCATTCTTGGAATATGGCACAATGGTGATTGGCTAAAATAAATAGTTGGTTCAATCTATGGTCGAGCAGTATGTAGATGTCCCTGATTTGGTTTTCTTTACATATGAATAATATGAATCTTCCTCTTGAGTTTTATGAGAAAATGTGCTTAGTTATTATGTGATTTTAATGGTTGTTCTATCATTGTTACTATGTTGGTTATATTTTGGTTATAAGAATGGTTTTATGACATATTTTAGTTATGGATCTTAACATGTTTTTATTGGTAAATGAATGGCTATTGAATGCATGACCTAATTGTAGAAAATTCCATAGATTCACAAGCTCATGCAATTTACTAAAGCATAGGACAAGAATCTACTTCTACTTTCAACCAGCGGAAGCCAATAGATCAATGAAAATAATATGAACAAGAAGAAGATAAATCAATGGCAC
Source organism: Pinus tabuliformis (assembly GCA_031772625.1). Classification (NCBI taxonomy): domain Eukaryota; kingdom Viridiplantae; phylum Streptophyta; class Pinopsida; order Pinales; family Pinaceae; genus Pinus; species Pinus tabuliformis. The sequence goes on from CM062815.1 coordinate 512,755,408, forward strand.
ATAACACAAGATGTCTTTGGGGAAATCCACTACTCCAAACCCCACTATCTGTATTGCATATATGAGAAATATGAGTGAAGATACAAAGCTTGTTCTCATTAGAACTTTTCTGCACAAGTATGCTCAACTCTCTCGGCTCACAAGCAATCTCTTAGCCAAAACTTAGCCAATTCTGTAGATCTCCAAGCCCCTAATCTCTTGCATAATTCCTAAGATGAGTAACCCATATTTAAAGGGAATCCATACTTCCAAAACTGCACAATCCAAACATAGGATCAATCTCTGATGCATGCATGATATTTACACTCCAGTAAATAATACAATTGATAGTACATTTTCCCTGCACTCTAGTCTCAACTGGGTCTTTCTCAGAATCAACATGAATGAGTTTCTGATGAGGGAATCTTTAGTTAACTAGAGTGACACTTGTGGATGCACTAGTGTACCAGCTGACTGTTAACTCTCTATTAGTTCCTCAAACAACTTGGAACTAATTTAACTGCACATAACTTAGTAAACTGAGTGATATAATTTCCAACTCAATTTAAACTCATACTGGACCCCTAAAACTTAGGGAGAACATATACATGACTTCAGAAATACTTCCAACTCTAAATTCATAAGCTAATTAAGTTAATTAAACTTAATTAACTATTTACAAGTTGTTATGAGAATAGCATTTGATTTTCATTCATAGTTTAAATTCAAGGAAAAATTTAAAATGGAATTTCTTGATTCCATTTCTCAACACTCCCTCTCAACAAGAAATGGATTATCATCTACCCCAATCTTGTCTTTGTGAAACTCAAATTTACATCTTGAAAATGCCTTTGTCAAAATTTCAGCATCTTGCTTCTTCGTGGGAATGTACTCTAACAACATAATCCACCTTAATACACAATCTCTGAGATGATGATATGAGATATAAATATGCTTGGACCGATCATGAAAAATGGATTTTCAGAGAGTTTGATACAAATCTGATTGTCACAGTAAATCATAGTTGGATCCATCTACTAACCAAACAAACCAACCAGATCTTACTCATCTAGATGGCCTCACATGTTGGGTGACTCATATCGATGTACTCTACCTTTGCAAATTGAGTGCAATCAATCTATGTAACCTGCTATACCAAGAAACTACCACTGACCCAATATTGAAGAACCCCCTTGATGTGATCTTCATATCTAATGGACTCCCTAACCAATATGCATCGATGAAGCCTTGAAGCTTCACTCTCTCTGTCCATCTATACCATAATCCATATTGAGAAGTGCCCCTGAGGTATCTCAACACATGCTTTGTCGCCTTCCAATACAACTTGGTAGTTCTAACCATCGCTTGAGTAAGCTGGTTAACACAATAACACATATCCAGTCATGTGTTCACCAAGTACACGAGTCAACTCACAAGATGCCTGTAAACAATAGATCCACTACTTCCCCTGAAGTATGATCCTCCTTCCTCCAGTTACCTAGTAGAGGAGTCTCCATGGGTTTGTTGCTCTCCATGCGGAATCTCCTGAGTATCTCGTTGGCATACTTACCCTGAGACACAAACAAATCCCCATCATCCTACCATACCTCCATGCCAAGAAAGTAATGCATGAGCCCCATGTCCTTCATCTCAAACTCTCTTTCAAGGTCCTCCTTTCAAGGCTTTATCAACTTATCATCACCTGTCGCTATGAGATCATCAACATAAAGTACAATTATCAACAATATACCTTCCACCACTATGTGGTATAGGTTCGCATCTACTTCACTCTTCATGAAGCCCAACCCGGTGGAGTAGCTAACTATCCTGTTGTACCAAGCACGAGGTGCTTGCTTCAACCCATACAACGCTCTCTTGTGCTGACACACATGCGACTCTCGGTCAAAGGTCTAAAAACGTTCAGGATGCTCTATGTACACCTATCCCTCAATCATGCCATTAAGAAAGGTTATATTTACATCCATCTGATGTATCTTACTACCCATCTGTGCTGATAGTGCCAATATAGATCTGATCGACAAGTACCTTGCAATGGGAGAAAAGGTCTCATCATAGTCAATCCCCTATACCTGTGAAAATCCACGGGCCACAAATATCACCTTATGCTTCTCCACACTACCATCTGCAACTTTATTTACCTCGTAAAGCCAATAGGAGCCCACCACTAACTTGTCCTCCAGTCTTGGGACCACATCACAAAAAATATTACAAACTATGGAGTCATAATCCTCCACCATGGCATCAACCCAAATAGGATGCTACATTGATTCCTCAAAGGAAGATGGCTCTGTCACAACACATCCGATCACAAGAGACATGTATCTAATGTACCTCTAAGGTGACATCCTCTTCCTGCACTGAGAAGTGAGTGCTCCCATGTTCTCCCATGCATCATCCAACAATCTATCAACCTCTCTGGTGTGCTTTGTTCCCTCTCTGGAAGACTCTGCCTGAGTGGATGTATCCACTCCTGGATCCTTTGCATGTGGATTATCCACATTAATCTGACGATCCTCAACCTTAGGAGATAAAAGCTCCTCATCCGCATGTATCTCAAGCTCCCTCTAAATGGAAACGCGCATGGCCTTCTCCTCATCGTATTTGACATCCCTGCAAACCACTTTCATCCTACTGGTCGACAAGTACACCCGATAGTTGTGAGGTGTATCAGTGTACCCCACAAATATCCCCAAATATGTTGTTAGCTTAAGCTACTTTCATGCATATTTGATCACATGGAATATACAGATGACCCAAAAATCCTGAAGTGACCAACATCTGGCCTCTTATTAGAATAATTCTCCTCTGGTGTCTTCATCTCAAGTATCTGATGTGGGCTACAATTCTGAACATAAACCATTATGTTGCATGCCTTAGCCCACAGGTGTAGTGGTAGGCCCTGATCATGCAATATCTCCCTTACTACCCCTACTATACTTTTGTTCTTCCTCTCGGCCACCCCATTCTACTGAGGGTTGTGGGGTGTCGTCAATTCCTATTTAATCCTTTCCATTGCACATAAGTTCTTAAAATAATTTGAGACATACTCACCACCTTTATCACTTCATAGAGCTTTAACCTTCTTGCCCGACTCTTTCTCCACCAATGCTTTAAAATCACAAAACTTTGTGAAGGTTTGATCCTTTTTCTGCATGAAAAATATCTAGAATTTTCGAGAAAAATCATCAAAAAATATAACATAATACCTATGTTTGGCCATGGATGCTATTGAAAAATGGTCAACACACATCTGAATGGACTCACTCGAGAATAGCCTCTGCTCATCTATCTCTGTCATGAAAGGATGACTTGGTGTATTTTCCCAAAGTACACCCCTTGCATGTATCAACTTGCTCAAGCATACCTTTGGGAAGACCGATAGAGATTTGCTGCAATATCTTCAAATCCCCATGATACAAGTGGCCTAATTTCCTGTGCCACAACTCACCAACGTCTTGAGTCTGCACTCTTTATGCTTTTGTGCTCAAAGTAGCACACTTATCTACCTCTAGCTTATAGATATTCTTCACCCGAATCCCTATATTATTTACTTGACCTGTGGTTATGTGTGAAAGGAATTCCTTTCCTTTCGAGAAGATCACATCATAGCCTCTATCCTCAAGCATGGAAATGGATACCAAGTTCTTCTTTAGCCTGAGCACATACATAACATTCTTCAAGGTGAGTGGATCCCCATGCTCCTTCTGAAAATTAATTGTGCCCAATCTAGTAACACTATACTTCCCATACTCACCCATCTCGATATGCATCTAGAGATCTTTCTCATCCAATTCACTAAATAACCCTTTGTCCCCAGTCATGCGGAATGAAGCTCCACTGTCTAAGTACCATACACTTCCCATCATTGATGACACCATGCATGCAATGAGGGAAAAGTCCAATTCTAATTGAGAGGCCAAAGCCTCACCAACTCCTCCTCCTAAGTACTTTTTCTTGGACTTCTTGAGTGGACAATTTGTAGCAAAATAGCCTAGTTGATGACAATGAGATCACTTAACATTCATCATGTCTTTCCTCTTACCTCCATGATAGGAATACGATTTGGAATGGGCATATTTCCCTTTCCCCTTCTTCACCTTAATCGCCAAGATACAATTCTCTTCATCATCAATCTTTAATGAAGAGCCATCCCTAGTGTTCCTCCTGATCTCCTCCTACATCAAATCCTACCACATTCATTCCCAATTTGGCAGTGGCCACTTCTCCTGACCATTGACAGAGTCTTGATAATTATGCCAACTCTTTGTGAGTCCTAGAAGAGAAAGACTCACCATATCATCCTCGGCAACCGTGATTCCAACACTTCCAAGTTCATCATGGCACTGAGTGAACTTGGTCAAGTATTTTGGAATTGTCTTGCCTTTCTCCATTTTAATTTTTTGAAGTTTGTCCTTCAGTGCGAATTTCCTTTGGTTACTACTATTATGATACAATTTCGTCAACGCTTTACACAACATACATAGTTTCCTTTCCATGGAGACTCGAGACAATGTGGTTTCAAACTCCCTCAAGGATTATCTGCCTCGACTTTGCCACACACTTCTTCGATTCAGCGAGATTCTGTGCATCTGATGCTGCTAGCTTAGGAATTTCTTGATCAACGAATTCCTTCAAGCCATTATCTCTAGTACAACCTCCATTATATCACTCTAGGCTATAAAATTAAATCTGCCTTCCAAGGCATACTCGAGCCACAAACTGTAGAACGCCATCTGCCAATCCCGAAGTATGTATTTTAAATTCGAATTTCACCTGTAACCCAAAACTCAAAAACTTTGAAATATCCTCTAGTATACTGTTCTCAATTATGATACCATGTAGAAAATCTTGTAGATTCACAAGCTCATGCAATTTTCTAAAGCCTAGGACAAGAATCTACTTCTACTTTCAACCAGAGAAAGCCAATAGATCGATGAAAACAATGTGAACAAGAATAAGATAAATCAATGGAACATAACACAATATGTATATGGGGAAAGCCACTGCTAAAAACCCCACTTTTTGTATTATATATATCAGAAATATGAGTGAAGATACAAATCTTGTTCTCACTAGAACAATTCCACACAAGTATTCTTAACTCTTGGCCAACACTTAGCCAATTTTGAAGCTCTCCAAGCCCCTAATATCTTGTGTAATTCCTAGAATGAATAGCCCATATTTAAAGGGAATTCATGCTTCCAAAACTACACAATCCAAACATAGGATCAATCCCTGATGCATGCATGATATTTACACTCTAGTAAATAATACAACTTATAGTACATTGTCCTTGCACTCTAGTCTTAACTAGGTCTTTCTCAGAATCGACACGCATGAGTTTATAATGAGGGAATCTTCAGTTAACTAAAGTGACACTTGTGGATGCACTAGTGCACCAATGGACTGCTAACTCTCTATTAGTTCCTCAAATAGTTTGGAACTAATTTAACTAAACATAACTAAGTAAGCTGAGTGATCTAATTTCCAACTCAATTAAAACTCATACTAGACCCCTAAAACTTAGGGAGAACATATACATGACTTCATAAAGACTTCCAACTCGAAACCTAATCTAATTAAGTTAATTAAACATAATTAACTATTTACAAGTAACTATGAGAATAGAATTCGAATTTAATTCACAAATTAAATTCAAGGAAAAATTTAAACTGGAATTTCTTGTTTCCATTTCTCAACACTAATAGATGTTATTGCGACTATTATGAGAAGGCACTAGACCTTCTTGGTGATTTTAAGATAAGTATTAGACCCTTATGTTTAGACATGCATTTATAGCATGTAGATTACATGTTCACAATGTGTTCGACGAAATGTATATCATGGTTAGGATTTTTTAGGCCAAGTCCTTGATCAAGTTTTGTGTTATAAGCTTTGTCTTTGTGTCATTTATTGTTTTGGAAAGTTTCATTAAGTTCTGGGCAGTGACCTGGAGTCTAGCCCTGAAAAGGTGGCATGAATTCCATGGTCTCAGGCACAAAACTAGCTGAAAAAGACTACAGTCTCTCCCTTGTACTCTTGTGCATATGACTGAATTCCTATAGTTTCATGGATGCTAGCTAGTGCATGTGACTGTGGGTTTAGTTCAATGAAAGGATAAGTTAACTCAGGAGTTTGGAACCTGGTCTAGTTTGTTAGCTCTTGGGGGTCTTGTAGAAATTGAGGGAGGTCTATAAAGTTATGGTTCATTGGTTCCACTTCCTTAAGTTGATCTGGGGAGTTGAATTATATCATAGTAACTCTTCATCACATATTTACCTTGGTGGATCGGTAAGCTTGGGTAAGTGTGGGAGGAGGGGGTTACACTAATCATGAGTTCGACAACATCTATAAAAACTTGTAGATATTTCCTCTCCACATTTCCATTAGTAAATCTTGTTGTTGGACTTATCCTTGAGCCATTCTATGATAAAGCACACTTCTGGAAGTTGAAGCCCTAACCAACTTAGAAAAATGCACCAAAAAAAGACAAGTTTCCCCCATGAGCACATTTTGTCATGAAGAGTCGCACGCTCCTTGAGCACATGAGTGCACCCCGAAGGCTTGAATGTTTCTCCTTTGTATGTTCAGCATGTTCCAGTGTGATCCCCTTTTCTCTTGAGTGCATGAGTGCACTTTGAAGGCCTAAAGGCCTAAATCTTGACCTCTTCATCTCTTCAAAGTGTGCCCTGGTGTCATGTTCGTCTCCTTGAGAGCATGAGCACAAATTGAAGGCTTGAATGAGCTTCCGACATCTCTTCAAAGTTCACCCTTTCACCCTTAATTCTTTCTCTCTCTTGCTTGAGCGCATGAGCACACTTCAAAGCCTCAAATGACCCTTGAACTTCCTTTGTGCTTTGTAAGTGTGCCCTCCTTGTTTTAGTGCAGATTTCTTACCCATGCAAGTAGCTATGTATCGTCATCCATAGGATTAGATTCTCAGTTACATTTGATGGCTCTTTGAATATGATTTTCTAAGTTATTTCTTGCTACATATAGAAGATTTTATAAATATAATCCTTGTCACCATGAGTGTGCTTCCACATACAGGTGTTCAAGCTACAAGTATTGTTACTCTTTCATCATTTGTTGGAACGGTGCCTCCCCTTACACAAGTGGCCTCCAAAGAAGATTCAAAGGCAAGCACTTAAGAATAAATTAAAGCTATAAAGTGTGCTATCCCCATCTATGAAAATACACAATGCTTCATTAATAAGTCCACTAAGGTCACATGAAATGACATCAAAGACATTGTTGTGGGGGAAAGTATCCAACTCGGAATGACCCTAACCCACTCTAAGGGTGACAGTTCCTTAGCAACAGCTGAAAGCAAAGCTATCTAAAGTTACTTCTTTATGACATGCAAGAGATAAAAGGAAGAGATCCACTTACCGATGTCTTGCGCAAATGGTCGATCCAATCTCCTCTATTTGCCGCTTGCTCCCAGCTCCAAGTCTTTTCACGGGCCCAGCTACACGAGATCTTGCAAACAAGACAAAGAAAGGAAACTACAAGAAGCATGCATTCATAACTGATTCAAGGATTAGCATAAATCAAATACGCAAGTAAGACAATACATCATTGAAACACATGCGAATAGAAGAACCTCAAATGCTTTATTAATATATGGAAGTAAGGTTCAGGCGGTGATACAACCATGAAAGGTCCAATCCAGCATCACCTTCCCGACGGAGAGAAATCTCTTCTTCACCTCCCTCAAGCAATCACCCAATACTCACAACTGTAAACCTACAGCAATTCTTTGCACTAAATTCCGCCCTCTAGATCCCATGGGATGAGATCCTTATATAGAGTTTTGGAGTGAAGATAAGTCAGCTTGATGTGTGACTTGTTGTCCTCTTCAACTCCAGTTGTTCTTCAGTCCTTGAGTCCACTCGGAGTTTCTACCTTCCACTTGGAGTTTTAGAACCTCTTTACTCATCATTAGGCGAATCTTCTGATCCAAGTGTCATTTTGGAAGCTTCCTGGGCACTGGCACATTGAGAAAAGATTCCTCCACATGTCAAAGTACGCCCAGCGCAGGTAGCCTTTGTTGCACTTGCTATGCAGCGCAGGTACACCATAGAGCTTTTGACATTCAGCGCAGATGCTTAGTGGAGCAGCTGCTTTGATCCAAAATTGACCTGTTTTTGAGTGTTTTTCAGTGGAGAACTGATTTGCAGTGCTGTGGTTTGCTGACCTTGTTCCTCTAAGGGTAAGAACAACATGTTTAGGGACTTTGGATCCCTTAGATTATTGACATTTCATGCTCTATGCTGTAAGGCACAAAAATGTCTATAACAGTTGCCCCCTAAAGTATGAGGTCGTTTATCGGGTGAAATGCTTTATTAGGAGGATCCGAAGTTCATTCAATCGTCGGGAGGTGACCTGTAACAAAATACAATACAATGCATTATCTTTTCATACTTTCTTTTCATGATCTAGCTGATGCGGGCATTTCCCATGCTCAGCTTTATAAATACATTTGCTGTACATAAACAGACGATCGTCTGATAATAGACTGATAATTCTCTGCTTTTAATTATCATCCTTTTAGTAGGATGATCATCTGCTGCACATGTCTATGTTTTTATCTCCTGAATATATATCGCAGCCCGGATGGATGAAACTAGATCCGGGGTCTTCAAACTTGTCCGATCTTCACTCTAGTACAAGTCGATCCATGTGAGAATTTCTTGAAGTCGAACATGGAAAGACATCGCTTGATTACCAGTCAATAATGTAAACTGTTAACAAGCGCGAGAGGAATCACCGATAATGATGATGACCCTCAAGGTACTGCAACACAATTCACGTGGCGTGAATATAGGATCTGACGTCAAACACCACGCAAAGTCTCCTGGTCGAAGGTCATTAATGTATACCTATCGCCGGAAGTGAGAAACTTGCCATTGAGGCATGCAAGCTTCAAAGTACTGAGGGGGTGTTCCTAGATCAACTTCTTGGATAATGAGCTGATGTCGACAAGAAGTGATCCGTCAAAGGAGGGCCTTAATGAATCCCACATCAGTGACACGGAACGGAGCTAGTGATGATGGTGAAAACGATCTGTGACATATGATTCAGGGTGGCGGTCATGGAAGGATGAAAGATGATGTACGGTAGTGGATGGGACCCGGTTGACACTTTCTGAATGACATCTCTTGAACATATAACGACACTGATGTGATGGATCGGTAGCATTACCCCATGTATGGATGGTATGGCGAGACCATGGTGAAGGGACCGGTGAATGATAATAACCCAACCCGATATTTACGGAGGCAAAAGTGTCATGTTCAAGAGCGACTTGCTACCATTAAGCTTTGAGGTTCTCCCAATTTTTCCCCAGTCATTTCTGACCAGTACCTCTTTATTTTTGTCAAGCTTGAGGAGGATAACATATGCTTGTTCTATAACCTGCCCTTCGGGCAAGCCCATCGCTATGTTTTAACGAGCCTAGCGATAGGGAAACTCGTTCTCGTCTAAAGACAAGTTTGTCGCTATCTAATATTTTTAACGAGCCCAGCGACAAAGACAACTCGGTCCTTTTCATTTTTAGAGAGTCTGAAAAGGGTACATAAAGTGGACTCCAGGGGTCCTTTTTCGTCATGTAATCCCTTAAGTCCAAAAAAGTATAAAACAATACAGAAGGGATGAATGTTCGATAGCTTTATCGAGCCGAACTAGACAAGCGCTCGATCTTTTTGTGCAATAATCCATCAGGTCCAAAAAGATTAAAATCTAGAGGAGGGATAGCTCTTCTGGTCCTTTTAACGAGCTGGAAGGCCAAAACTCGGCAAACTTTTCATTTTTTTACGAGTCAGTGAAAAGAGCTCAAAGAAGACTCGTATTTTGAGGAACGAGTGATAAACAGGGATAGCAGCAGATTCCAGGTACAGGTTGGAATTTTCCAATCACGGCAGTATTACAAGGATGGCTAGGTGGGATCACTCTTCGCAGCTGTTCCTCAAAATAGGTAAACAATCAAGTGAATGTGAATGATCGGCCAAATGAAAAGTGGAGGTGACAGTGCACAAACACGACCAAGGCTTTTATGGCTGATGAATTAACGGTCTCAAGTGGTTATTTACCGGTTCATTTTTTCTGGATGAGCTTGAACTCTGGGGAAAGCTTGCTCACATGCTTATGTTTATTTTTTAACGAGCATGAATTTCCGCATTAAAACTGCTCGGATCTTGCGTTTATTTTTTAACGAGCATGAACTTTGCCAAAACTGCTCGTTTGATAAGGTCAAATTCATATTTTACCATGACTAGTTTTCTTTTCCAGAGATAGTACTGTTTTCATCAATTTGCTGCAACAAACTTGTTAGAAACGGATAACATGAAGTAAAAATACTAATATTTCACTTTGAACTACGTAAAAAGCAATTTAAAAGATGTTTTTACCTCTCATTTTACCATTTCATGTGCATTTGGTTTGTTGGAGCTTTGGAGGTGCCTCTTCCCCTCGATTTTTCACCAGCTGATTTCGGGAGATTCTGTGGACGATTTTCAGTGCCGTTTCCACCAGGTAGGAGCTAAACCTTAGCTCTATCTTTTCATGGTCTTATTTCTCAGTTTTATGCTTGTTTTCCTGCCCCCATGAGCCCCTGGGGTTTCTCTAGGGCGCTCTGCCATCAGCGCAGGTGTCCTATATCGAAACCTGCGTTGGGGTTTCTCATTTTCAAAGGCAGTTTGTCTCCCAACGCAGGTGAGACCCTTCCCCACCTGCGTTGGGCGCAAAAAACTTTTTGGTTGCATATTTTTTCATGAGAATTTTGCCATTTTCTTTACTGAGTCAGGGATCTTACTCCTCCTCTTGTTTGTTTTGCAGAGTTTATTGGAGCAGAATGACTCTCACGTGGCGAGAACGAGAGCATGAAGAGGAGGACATGATTTCCCTCCATGATCCTATTACCGTGAGCGCGTTGCGGAACTGTGGCTTGCTAAAATTCTTCCGTATATCTAGCATGAGGGCACAGATACGTTTACTGCAGTACCTGCTTGATGCTTGGGATCCTATTAACCAAGTGTTCCAGATTAGGGGCAAGTCCATCCCTTTGACCATAGTGGACATTTACTTCTTGACTGGGTTGTCAAGGCGGGGTGCCCCCATTTCCTTGTCCGGTTCGGCCCGAGGGAGCGATTCCGTGAAAGATTATATCCGTCAGTATTGTAGGGAGGGATCCCAGCCGAGCAGAGACGGCAAGGTTTCTATCCGTGATGTCACTGACAGGTCTCTCAGGTCTATTCTGTACACGATTTGTAGGATGGTCGGCAGTGCATCCCCTCATGTTGCCAACAGGTCATATGTGCAGCACGCCCTGGAGTGTCTTCAGCCGAAAGTTTTTAACTGGTGTGATGCAGTACTGGTTCAGATGAAAAACCAGTTGACCAAAGTAAAGGACAGGAAACTGAAGAATTTTGGCTTTGGTTCAGTTTTGACTGCCTTCGCTTTGGAGAAGATACCCCTGATGCAACCTCAGTACATTGTCCTCGACTTGCCATCTCCTATTGAGCCACGCATGCAGAGGTGGGTCGACCACATGGCTAGACATGCAGGTCAATCTCAGATTACTTTTACTGATGCCTTCTTTAGGTGGTTCGAGCGGTAGGATATGGCTTTTTCCGAGTATCCATATATTGGCATGGATTTCCGAGGTGATCCGGATTTGGTACTACCGGATGGCAAGCAGTGGGGTGATCTTGGTAAATATTTTGACCTTATCACTGTTTACTATTTTTTATTTATAATGTCCTTGTGCTTTACTCTATCAAGACTCTAATCAAACTCGTGTGTGCATGCAGATGTGGGCCCCGTCCGTCCAGCAGTTCGTCCGAGAGTTCCGGCCGCTGCCCCAGCAGGGGAGGCTCCAGGGAGAGCTATTCTCCGTGACCTTGACTTGGCCAAGACTCTCGCAGCTGTGCAGGAACAGGTCGAGGGTCTTACCTTTGGGATTCCGGATGTACGGATTGACGAGTTGCCTCTGCGATTGCAGCGACATACTGCTGGTGTTCCTAGACGATGGTCTCGTCTTCTGCGCATGATCGCACAGGCCGTGGCATGTTATCATGAGCATCACTAGGCTAGGGTGCCCCCTAGCCATTTTTTAGTTTTGGGGTCGTATGACCGATTTTGTCTTGGTTACAGAACATTATATGTAAACCGTAAACAGTTATATATATTTTTGATTTTTGGGGTTTATCCCAGTTTTTATGTGATCCATGTATGAAACATCGATGATGCTTCTCTTTTTATCAAATTTGCAAATGTCTATCTAACACATAGTTTGCTAATGAGTCGGTTAATGTGTTTAAGTTTCTGGAAATGTGTTGATATTGGATAAAATCAAACTGTCTTTCCAAGATTTTAACTCTTAGGAACTTGCGATAAATAGCTGGATTTCGGACAGAGTAGGTACCTTTGAGCTGTAGTACCACGAGCTGTGAGTCTAGCCTGACGACTAGCCGGCGTATGCCATGGGTGATGGCATCAGAGAGGAGCTCTATCAACGCGCTATACTCAGCGATATTATTTGTTGATTGACCAATACATACCCCCCTGAAACTCATTAACTCGCCGCTTGGGTTAAAAATGGCCCATGCTGCTGAGGATAGGTTCCTCGAACTACGACTCGCTCCGTCAGCATATCCAACCCATGGTTCCAATGGATTTGACATCTGCAATAAGTGTAAAAAGCGGATTACTTAAACCGGAACAAACACTTTAGCGAAAACAAAAATGTAACAAAAGCATACAGGTTACTATTAGGCATAGTAACGCTTAAGGTACAACCCATTGCGGGGTTGCGCCAGTGGAATTCCGTCATAATCTACCAACTCGTAGGCACCTTTTGCTAACACCCTTTTAACAATATAAGGGCCCATCCATAAGGACTTGAATTTCCCAGCTCCCAATTTATCGGATTCTTGGTCATAAAGCAAGACCAAATCACCTTCCGAGAAGACACGGAGTTTGACATTTTTGTCGAACTGTGCTTTGACTCGTTTCTTATGGGTTTCGTTGGCCAAGGCGGCATCACGACGGGTTTCCTCCAACTGGATTAACTCCAAGAAACGAGGGCTTCGTTGGCCAAGGCGGCATCACGACGGGTTTCATCCAACTGGATTAACTCCAAGAAACGAGCTTCTTCTTCTGAGGTTCCGGGGAGGAGATCAATTGCGAGTTTAAGGGACGAAATTTCACACTGGATTGGTAGGATCGCTTCCAGGCCATACACCAGTTGAAACGGTGTGAACCCAGTGGCATTCCTTACCGACGTTCGGTAGGCCCACAAAGCCGAGTACAGGATCAAATGCCATCTTCTTTTGTGAACCCCCACCATCCTTTGCAGCATGCGCTTCAGGACTTTGTTGATCGCTTCAACTTGTCCGTTAGCTTGCGGATAGTACGGAGTAGAGCTGTCGTGAGACAATCCTAGTTTGGCAGTTAATTCAACCATCATGTGATTGCGAAAATGCGATCCATGATCTGTTACTATGGCCTGTGGCACGCCGAATCTAGCGACCACATGATTAAAAAAGAATAGGGCTGCTGTTTCACCAGTGTTATCCAATGTAGGCATCGCCTCGGCCCATTTGGTAAAATAGTCAACTGCGACTATAATATACCCATGCCCCCCGGTCGAGGTGGGGTTACATTGCATGAAATCGATGCCCCACTTGGCGAAAGGCCCCACAGCTATTATTGGCTGTAAAGGAGCGGGGGGTCTTCTGGTTTTGCTATCAAAAATCTGACATGCATGGCAACTTCTAACTGCGGTTATGCAATCTTTGAACATGGTTGGCCAGAAGTATCCTGCTCGTAAGATTCTTTGTGCTGTAGCATATCCAGATTGATGCCCCCCACAGGTGCCTGAATGACATTCATTCAGGGCTTTTTCGGCTTCCTCATGGGTTAGACACCTTCTCAGGACCGTATCGACACCACGACGGTAAAGCATATCACCGACGATCATGTAGTCTTTTGCTTGGTATCGAATGCGTTTTTGTTCTGAGTGAGAGGTGTTTGGCCGAAACTTTTGGGTTTGGAGATAAACTATTATATCTCCATACCACTCATCACTTGCTGATATCATAAACAAACTTTCGTCCACGATCGATTCTTTGGACGTTTCATCGTTGGACGATGATGGGAGATCGCATAATAATTCTGCGAAAACTAAAGCTTTCTTTGATTTGGATTTCACAAATTCCAGATCAAACTCTTGAAGGATAGCTATCCACTTTGAATATTTGCCCCCAAGCAACTGTCGCGACAGTATATAAGTCATGGGGTTGCAATCTGACAATACGGTGGTCTTCCTGAAGAGGACATAATGCCGAAATCTTTGTATCGCTTGAACAACAGCAAGTGCTAGCTTTTCAACATGAGAATATTTACTTTCTGTATCATTTAAGTTTTTACTTAAATAATATATAGGGTGCTCAATTCCGTCGACTTCTTGAACTAAAACCATTGCAATGGTCGTATCTGCTGCAGCCAGATACAGGTTAAAGTCTCTTTGATAGTCTGGGGCGTACATTAATGATGCTTTTACTAGCGCTTCTTTCAGAGCATCAAAGGAAGCTTGCGCGACCTGGTCCCAGACGAAAGGTACATCCTTTTTCAAGAGACGAGTATAACCTTTAGCAAGTTCTACGTAATTCGGAATGAACCTCCTCAGAAAGTTTGCTTTCCCTTGGAGTTTCTGAATCTGAAGCAAGTTCGAAGGTGGAGGCAAGTTAATGATTGCCTGCACCTTGCAAGGGTCGAGACGAATCCCATCCTTGGAGACTATAAAGCCCAGTAAACGACCAGAACCGACGCAAAACACACATTTGTGCGGATTGAGTCTTATCTTGTAGTGTCGGCAACGTAGAAATATCGCTCTTAAATGATGCGGATGATCAGTCCGCTTTTGCGAATGAGCCGGAAGATCGTCGAGATAAGGTTGAACGATGTTCTTGATGTCATGGAAAGCATAATTCATTGCTCTCTGAAACGTCGCCCCTGCGTTCTTTAAACCAAAGGGTAATTTTCGATAAGTGAATGTGCCCCACGGACAAATAAATGCAGTCTTTGACTGGTCCTGTGGGCGGATATTAATTTGATTATACCCCGAAAATCCGTCCATAAACGAAAAGATTTCACATCCGGCGCATTCATCAATTATCTGGTCGATGAAGGGTGTAGGGTAGTTGTCCTTTGGACAAGCTTGATTTACATCCCTATAATCGACGCACACTCGTATTGTTCCTTGTTTTTTCATAACAGGGACAATATTCGATACCCAGTCGGTTAGAGGAACCGGGTAGACGAAACCAGCATGGAGGAGTTTTTCAACTTCTGCCTTAATGGCAGCGGCTTTCTTGGGGTGCACCTGCCGAAGCCGTTGTCTTACTGGTTTGACATCAGGATACATCTTAATTTCATGTTCAACGATGCTCGAGTCGATGCCTGGCATTTCATCATATGACCAAGCAAAGCCATCTCTAAATTCGCGGAAAAGAGCTTTATATATTTCTTGTTCTGAAGGGGAACAACCTTTGCTGATATAAATATTCTCTACAATGTCTGTTTTGGTTGAGATATTTATGGCTATAGTCTCTTCTATATTGGACAGGTTTCTCTCGGAATCCACCGTATTTACAGTATTTGTTAGGAATTCAAATACTGAAGGGTGATATAGGTCACCTTGAGTATCTTCCTGAGGAAGGGAACGATGGTGGTTATCATCCCATGGTGCCCCCTCAATCAACATTGACTGTAGGATTCCTTCGTCACTTGCATGCACTCGTGACCAAGGATCTAAAGGGGTACCACATTCTCCTGACCTGTCTACCCAAACGCTTGACGAGCGTTGATTTGGGCTCGCCTCCCATGCCTGAAACATTGATTGCTACAATATTTCGATCGGGCTTGGGTGCAAAACCATTGCACGATCCATGATGACTTTGTCTTTTGCGACCTTCATGGAAGATATCATGTTGCAGGTAGCCACCAATGGTACATTTCCTATGTACATATGATTTGGTAGCGAGAAAGTCCCCATCATCGTGGGGTCTTTCAACAGGCCTACTCCTATATCTTGAATTGAATGGTCGCTTTCATGGATCATGGGAATGCTTCCCGTAACTTGTGAACCATTAAGGAGGAAGTTCTGTTGGTCGATGACCGTAATCCCTCCTTCACACGGGAATGCGATCTTCCTAAAATAAGTCGATACGACAGCTGCCATGGCATAAATCCATGGTCTTCCCAGTAGGATGTTGTAATCCAGATTTCCATCTATGACTTCAACATCAATCTCTACTGTTTTTCCACCTAGTTCAACTTTCAAGTTACTTAGGATACTGTAAGGGGTATATGTCCTACCGTCGAAAGCCTTTAGTGTTGTCGAAGATCTCGACAAGGTTGGTGACCCTAGCGTTTTCCAGTAGCTCATGGACATAATACATGTCGATGCCCCCTCGTCAATAATTGTTCTGTGAACAGTTTTGTTGAGGGCCTTCACTTGAATAAGGAAAGCTAGTTGAGCTGGTAACTGAGGGTCATACCCTTTGTGATCAAAGGACACAAGATTGGAATCCTTAGGATCAACCCCCCCTATTGCCGATAACAATGCCTACCTTTGGGATGGACAATTTTGTAGTACTTCTAGAGTCGACATAGCGGATGGCGATTGAGCCAAATCTTCTACTATGTTATAATGCTGCGCCGCTCTGGCACGAGGATTAAACGTCGACTTGTGTACTACACCCTTAGGTGGTTTTATCGTTAATTCTGGCATTATGGGTGGGACAACTTCTGTCGAAGTCGTTGTCGAACTACTAGGTTGATCTTTACCTTTTTCGTTTGACAGTTGCGGATTCCCGTAATCTTTGTTCCTTGTCGAAATCAAAGCATCATTTTGCTGCTTAGAGATCGATAACATTAGCACTTGCGACGGGGAAGCATTTCCACTATCAACCATATTTTGACCTGGATTGGGAAATGGATCAGTCAACACAGCTGGGTTCTTTGGACTTTTAAAGAATCTCTTGAGCTCAGCTTTGTATGGACAATCTGTTGTCTTGTGATCTTCGTCACATATCATACAGGGCCATTTCTTTTTCCCTTTCTCAGGAGAGTTCGAAGAAGTTTTTTCAGGCGACGGATCATCCTGCTTCTTCTTCCCTTTGTTTTGCTTCTTCTTACTTCCTGGCTGATTGGTTTCTTTGCCTTTATCTGCTGATATGGCATTTACTTCCGAAGCAAGAATCTCTTCATGGGCATTTCTATCTGAAGTCTTACGGGCTTTCTGAGGTGACGCCCTTTTCGACTTCGCGCTTGCAGTGCCAATCACGCCATCTCCGGCATGAGAGTCAATATTTGATTTAGGAGGTGGAGGAATTGAAAATTCAGGTCTAGGGGCATCAGGTATCTTGTCGTAGAGCATGCCAGACTGAGTATATACTAAGTCTAAATATTGAGCACGAGCAATGACTTGCTCCTCTGTTACGACTCCCCCCTTGGCCACATCTTCCGTTATAGCTGGAAGTAATGACTTTATAAACCATTCGGCTAATAGCTGATCAGGAACGTATGTTTTCACCATCCTACGACGACGACGCCACTCATGTATGTGATCAGATATGTGAGTAGCTGTCGTCTGTTTCAAGTTGGTCAGTATCTCGGTTCCTGTTTCATACCTGATAGGTAATTGAAAATGGGTTAAGAAAGTCGTGGCCAAGGAGCTGAAATTGTCGAAAGAGGCTCTTGGCAATTCTATATACCATTTGGCCGCCGGACCTGTCAATGTCCTCTGGAAGAGGCGAAGTCTTATCGAATCATCGTTCAGAGTGTTCGATGAACACCATAGATGAAAGGTCATGACGTGATTTGACGGGTCTTCGCCCGGATTTCCATTGAATTTAGGAATGTCGGAGGGAAGTTTGTGAGGAATCGCTGGCCACCAAGGGGCATAAGCAATCGGATCGTTTGTCAACCGATGTAAATCGGGTAACTCTAGAGTTGCCACGAATGGCAGCTGTTGACTCAGATTAGGTGAAGCGTACCCAGGATACGAAGGGATCGCCTGAGCAGTTGGTCTTTGCATACCGGCATAATGTATTTGATGCTGGTATGATTGATACGGTTGGTGGACTACCCCACTGTAAAGTGGTTGGTTTTGACCGTATTGTAGGTACGGTTGTCCATTGTTCGCAAAAATCTGCTGCTCGGTACCTTGGTACACTTGCTGGAACTGCGGTTGTTGATACTGCACCAACCATAGTTGTGATACCATTGGTTGTTGTGCGATGCTTACCACTGGGCCAAGATGAGGGGTAAGGGTACCCGTTTGTGCTTATGTCGCCCCGCCAGTCGGTGATTGTGGTTGGGTTGCAGGGTCAAAGGGTTGTTGCATTACAACCTGAGAAAACTGAGGTTGACATGCAACAGGTATCGTTTGAACTTGCGACACAGTCACAATTGCTGGTGTCGTCGGGATGTTCGTCACAGGCATCTGTTGTTGCATAGAATACACAACTCTTGGTTGCTGGGGTAGCATAGGTATCCAACCACTTGTAGTTATTCCAGTATAACCTGAGTATGGTTGTGAGCTCCCGTATGGGTAACCTCCCGGAGGGGGTAATGAAAAAGCATATTGCCCCCCATACGGTGGTGGTCCGGAACCGAGAGGATTTATTACACCTCGAGGACCGGATTGCCCAAACTGATTTCCGAAAGGATCAATCTGTTGAGTTCCAACATAGGAGTTACCGGGTATTATCCCGGGAGAACAAACAGGAACAGACCATACTGTCGTCATGGTCCCCGAAGGGACCCCCTCCAGCTGTTGAGAGTTAGGGACAGATGGTATGCCGGCGAACATTGTCGGAATGACTGTAGGGAGTTCTGCTGTCGCTGTGTCATTCGGCACAGTCCTAGATGTCGACGGTTGTTCAGACATTTTGAGTCTATCCAATAGATTGCCTAGTGATTCTTCAGGAACTTCTCTGGGTGATAGGCTAGCTTCTGATGCAGTAGGAAGTAGAGTGATCACTGCTCCAAAATGTGTTGGAGTAGTTGCTTGTGGATCTTCTACAATTTCTTCTATTGCGATCAGACCGGGTGGAAGAGGAAGACCATCAGGTCCGTAGAATATTTCTGGTGCCAAAGAAGGGGTTGTTTCGACAGCGACAGTTGTTTGAGGAGCAAGACTCTCTGAACCGATCACTGATGGAACTGATTCAGTAACACAAGTATTTGCTCTCAGACTGGGATCAGTGTTATTGTCCTTCTGGGGCTGTTGAACTTCTTCAATAGGGGCAGGGTTTCCAGAAATGTTTGGAGTAACCGGAACCTCAGATGTCGTCGGAACACTTGTTCTAACTTTGACAGGAGATTTGGAACCAGTTGAACGAGATCGCTTTGCCCGGGTTGTTTTCGATTCCGAAGACAAAGACGGTTGACTCGTACGCCTCCGCGAACGACGGTTCATCGATTGACTTTCTTCCACGGTTGCGGATTACTTGATCAACCAACAATGCACAGGGTAAAATGTGTTTTCGAATTGAATTAATTTTAGACGCTTTTTAAGACACAACTTGCTTTTTCACTTTTTAAGAGTCGAGAAAAAGCTAAAGATGACTCTAGTCTCCTTCGATGTATTAACGAGCCCGAAGTGACAAATGCTCGGATGGACTTTTTCAGTTATAGAGTTTGAAAAAGGCCAAAAGAAACTACTCTGGAGTTCTAGGCAGAGGGTGTGCCAAACCTTTCGCGAAACCACAGAATACGTTTTACGGTACGAGTGGTCGATCTTCGTGAATGCTGTGTTCACTGCATCGCGATCAGTAGGGCGGCCGACACGGCTTCCTATGGATAAAGGCTTTGTTCCTATAGGGGTCCCCCAATATACGCGACGGTACGCGGGGGCACAAGTCCGTATTAGTGCTATCGTCCCTCAGGAGGAATCACCCACCTTCGTAGAGATCGACAGTCACTATGTTTAACGACGCCGGTTCACGTCTCTACCTAGACCTCTACTGTGTTTCGTTATGTTTCAAAGCGTTTTTAGATAAATTCAGTTCTTTTTAGGTTGATCTTGCTTAGCAGTTTGCCTTTATGGATCACCACGTGATGTATGATACAACTCCTAAATGCAGTCTAAGAATGATAAGCAAGCTTTTTTCAATTCTTTCAACTTATGAAAATCTTAACTACTGAAGGAAAAGAAAGACATCATCTTTTCAAACAGATCATAGAGCACACACTGATGCAATTTTCCTAAATTGACATGCAAACTGTCAAAATGCACATGCACAATGCAAGTATTTCTTTTCCTCTTCCTTAATGTTGATGTATTACAAAAAGAAAGCTGTTGTATAATTTCGAATTCAATTTCAAGCGAAAGCAAACAAGTTTTTGTCCAATAATCAAAAGAACACCTTAAGATTCACTCGTTTCAACACAAGAAATACTGAAATTCGAACCATATAACGAAAGCAAATGCTCAAGCAGCTATGAACAGCAATAAACTAGCTCTTAGAATCACAACGACACTTTCTCATAGGTCTAGATCCAAGAGGTCATAGCAAGACTAGTTCACTTTCGCTACGGGAAACTGTGAATGAAAGCAAGAAATACAATAAGAACAATCATGGTTTCTTCATACAACTGAGGCGGAATGAAGGCAAAGAGAAGTAGTTTCAGCTGGGTATACAGGTTGACAACAGGCTGCAAAAACAATACTGAAAACTGGGCAACAGACAGTGGGGAATCCCAGTTGCACAAGGCAAAACTGGATCAGCGCAGGTGCTGCACTGTCAATCTGACATGCAGCGCAGGTAGCCCCTTCGGGACCTGCGTTGCAGCGTAGGTAGCCTTTGCTGCAGCTGCACTGAAGAGACAACTCTCGTCTCTCTCAGATTCCGGGTCAAAGTTTGCTCAAAAATCAATGGTTTTTGGCCAAATCAGAGGCTATCAGTCAAGTATACACTAGAGGATGATTAAAGGAAGATGAACACTATCACAAAGAGCTAAAAAGAGTCCTTGTGGATCAGCTCTTCAAATCATAAACATTCCCAGCACTGGGCTAGAGTAGCTGCCCTCTACTTTGCATTCGAGGGACTCGAATGCAGTTCGATTCGGTACTCCCTTTGTTTAAGAAATGAATAGCAAGAAACACAAGCTACCAACAAGACACGATCCCCAGCGGAGTCACCAGTCTGTTGTGGGGGAAAGTATCCAACTCGGAATGACCCTAACCCACTCTAAGGGTGACAGTTCCTTAGCAACAGCTGAAAGCAAAGCTATCTAAAGTTACTTCTTTATGACATGCAAGAGATAAAAGGAAGAGATCCACTTACCGATGTCTTGCGCAAATGGTCGATCCAATCTCCTCTATTTGCCGCTTGCTCCCAGCTCCAAGTCTTTTCACGGGCCCAGCTACACGAGATCCTGCAAACAAGACAAAGAAAGGAAACTACAAGAAGCATGCATTCATAACTGATTCAAGGATTAGCATAAATCAAATACGCAAGTAAGACAATACATCATTGAAACACATGCGAATAGAAGAACCTCAAATGCTTTATTAATATATGGAAGTAAGGTTCAGGCGGTGATACAACCATGAAAGGTCCAATCCAGCATCACCTTCCCGACGGAGAGAAATCTCTTCTTCACCTCCCTCAAGCAATCACCCAATACTCACAACTGTAAACCTACAACAATTCTTTGCACTAAATTCCGCCCTCTAGATCCCATGGGATGAGATCCTTATATAGAGTTTTGGAGTGAAGATAAGTCAGCTTGATGTGTGACTTGTTGTCCTCTTCAACTCCAGTTGTTCTTCAGTCCTTGAGTCCACTCGGAGTTTCTACCTTCCACTTGGAGTTTTAGAACCTCTTTACTCATCATTAGGTGAATCTTCTGATCCAAGTGTCATTTTGGAAGCTTCCTGGGCACTGGCACATTGAGAAAAGATTCCTCCACATGTCAAAGTACGCCCAGCGCAGGTAGCCTTTGTTGCACTTGCTATGCAGTGCAGGTACACCATAGAGCTTTTGACATTCAGCGCAGATGCTTAGTGGAGCAGCTGCTTTGATCCAAAATTGACCTGTTTTTGAGTGTTTTTCAGTGGAGAACTGATTTGCAGTGCTGTGGTTTGCTGACCTTGTTCCTCTAAGGGTAAGAACAACATGTTTAGGGACTTTGGATCCCTTAGATTATTGACATTTCATGCTCTATGCTGTAAGGCACAAAAATGTCTATAACAGACATATTCATGCAGAAACAATTCACCAAAAATTTGGAAGATTTCCAAGAATACATCAATATCAAGCAGTCCAGGATGAACAAAATCACATGCAAATTCCCTATCATTCCTTCTACAAAAGTGATTGAATGGGTTCTTACACACATGGATGATTTTGATTTAGTGCTTTAAAGTGAAAGTGGTGGTCATATTTCCACCTATTATGGGGAATACATGAAAACTTATTATAAGATGATTAGGCCCCAAAAAACGCCAATAATGACTTTTACTACCTCGATGGGATATCATGAAATCTTCGTCGACACTGAGTGATATCATGAAATCTTCAGTACTGTTGGCTTGATGGGCCCTGACCCAGGTTCGACATTAATTAGCCAAGAAAATCCCTACACTACTAGCCCTTTTGGCATCAATCCATGGAGCACAAACTGAAGTCTCAACTGAAGCAGTATGGGGGGATGCAGGAACCAAGTTTCTGCACCCTGAGATGGCTGTGATGTCGGTTTTATACCTTCAACTCTTTCCTTGCGTAGGTCGATAAGCCTTTTAGGGCTTATCGATATATTCTCCTTATTCATCCTCTGAACCTCCGCGAAGGTCTATGTTAGTCCTTCGTGCAGCCTTAACAGATGGTTCAGACACTTACGCACCTCTACTATGTAATTACTCAAATTGTCCTAAGTGCTGGCCAAATTTAACATGCATTTATGATTATCTTCGCGTAAACGTATATCTCTACTTGCGGTCATATAACACAGGGAAATATATAGATTCACACATCAGAATAACAATAAAACATAAACCTAGTGTTCAACATAACATAATCGCATGCAATTAACAAAAGTAAAATACACAAGTAATCCTAGAATAATCCTCTTTATTATTGATTCAAATCTCCAGTACAGACTCTAACTACCCTGCGCACACATCTACATGGGTCTACGCACTCAGTTGTGAACTTCTATCCTAGACCTCCGCGCACTCAGCTGTGGAGCCTTTTCCTATGCTAAGACTCTTTGTTCTTAGCTTCACAGACCCAACAATGACTCCAACGTATCCACTACTAAACTCTTATTGACTATTGAACTGCCTTAGACTCTTCTAAGACTATCTTTTTATACAATCCCATGGTTCGCGGACCATGGGTGGATGTCTAAAGCTGACATGACTTATACAAAAGAAGGGCGGAAAACCCTTAGTAACTCTTTACATATTCACACTCTGTGGCCACAAAATGTGGAGACTTTACATTCTTTCCTACAAAATTTGGGGTTTTTGCCCCAAAACATGGGCTTTTAACCCTAAAATTGACGCCAAGGGACCCATTCCCAATAGGTCCCCAACAAAAATCTGGTGACTCACCCTCGAGTCACTCTACTGGCATGAAGATCTTGTTGCAAAGACCTCCTAGCTCCACTTGTACCACTGTGACTTTGGTGGTGCACTGTGTTGCCACTTGCTTCAACTGGTCGACCAGCTACTCCATCACTAGCCCTATGTCATCTACCTGTACCTTCTACTGCGTTTCCTGCAGACTAGCTAGTTTGCCTTTAATGGTGGCCGTGAGCACATATGATTCATCTAGCCAAGGCTTCAATTGAGCCTTCAATAATGCTTCCCTGTGCTGTGTTGCATCCACCTGCTCTTTCAGTGCCTTTGCTTCCTGCAACTTCACTAGCCTTTGGGTAATGGTGACAGTGCGTGCCATCGCTTTAACCTCGTCATATCATTGTTGCAGCTCCCGCGCCTCTGTTTCCTGCCTCTCCACATTGGAATCATCTTGTAAGTTGGTGACTACTTCGAGCGACTGCTCGAAGAGCACAGTAAAATCCTTTACTACGCTATATATTGCTGCAATGGCATCCTTAACAGCTGCCTCATGCTGCTCTCTGACTTCTGGTGGAGTCGAAGATTGGTCCTTCAACTCAAGTTCCACAATATTAAGGTTCAGTTCAAACTCAACCTTTTCCAACTCTGTTCTTGCTTCACACACTCTGGCAGTGAGCTTCAGAATTCTCACATCCACTAGCTCATCTTCGAGAATGTTCAATTCTAGGATATACCTGCATGCCTTAGCCACTACCTTGGACATGCACTCATTCTTATCTGTGATGGCCTTAAAGATATCAATAACGAAGTTATTCTGTGTAGCCATCTGAGTGCTATTCACCCTTTGCTCATTGATAACGTGTAGCGCGCGCTGTTCGCGGGCCTGAAGTTCCGTGATCACACCATCTTGCAAAGTGTGAATGGCTTTAGTTAGAATCATGGCCAAATTGAATCCAACCCCTTGAGGGAACTGAAAGTGGCCTTGTCATCTTCTGCTTCTATAGTCAGTGCTCTGTCCGACAGTGCTATTTCCCGAGGATTCAGTGTGTGCACCATCCCTGTTTCTTCTAAGGTGCCAAGCACCAAACTAGTTGACGCCGCACTGCTCCGTCCCACACTGGTTATGCCTGCAACGCCTAGATCTACACCTTGTGTAGATCCGTTTGAATGGTGCCCAAGGCCTATTTCTGTTGTTGCTCGAACTGCTACAATAGTTCCGCAGTCGCATCCCTTACCGCACCACCAATGTCATTCAAATCACCTTCACTCAAGGTGATTGGGTCGAGGGAAGCCTTGATGGCCTTGGAATTCTTCCGCGGCCCTACTTTCTCATATTCCTTGTTGCGCCTAATCTGGAATGGAGTAGTCTCCGGGTCTGCTCCTCCTTGCTCTAATTGTTGTTCTTCCTCCTCTGTCTCTAGGGACGGTGACTTCTAACTCCTATCAGAGCTGCACTCTTCCTCTTCTTCCTGTCCTCTTATTTGCTTCACGGTAGCATGCTCCGCCTTGGTTTTATCCTCAGCCTCCTTCTTCCTTTTCTCGACCAATTGTTCCATCTTCAGCCTGGCCTCTTCCTTTTTTTGCTTCGTTGCAGACTTGCTAGACCTAGTTGTCAAGTCTGAAGCGGTGAGCCAATCTGTCGGCCAGCGGTCGAGGACCACTATGAACATGTCGTCTATGGGCAGGTATGGAAGGTCATACCACTTTTGATCAGGATCCTTCCGCACGTGTATGGACATGGTGGAAGTCCACCTTGAACTCCACATACTTTGTCAGCTGATAAAAAATTGTTAGCGACAACCGCGACTTGCGGTTGATGGCCATGTGGATACTCATCTCCATCAAGATCCAAAAGACCTTGCTATCCTTGACCCTTTGGGGGTCCTCCATAGCCTAGAGTGAAGGGAAATTCGCTGCTTTCGGTAGGTTGCACGACCAGAGGAAAATGACTATCCTCTGGTAACTCTTACGTGACTAGCACTATGGACAACAACAACCATGCAAAGTGAAACATCTTGCTTTGATCCTGCGCCTCTCTGCATTTCACGAGGAACTCGCTTCAAAGGTAGCACACCCAATTAAACTGTATGCCCTCCGCGTACTAGGCCACTAATGACACTATTGGTGCTGACACTTCATCTGCGTGACACTTCATCATAATATTTCCTGCCAGGATTTGAGCAATTACCTTGACCGCGAGGTTGGTTATGCTAGTGATGGAGTAGCCGCGCGGCTTCTTAGCGAGCTTAAATTTATCCTTCATTGCTTTAGTGAGGTCACACTCACTTGTCTTTCTACCAAATGCCATGGCTAGATTTTCTCCTGCATGCGGCAGCCAAGTGATCCTATGGATCAGCATGTTAGTGATCGGTATTAGCTCCTCTAGTGATAGGCACCCATCGTGCACCAAGCACAACAACTGCTTGATCACTATCATGGTTATGGGTGTGTAGTTGTAATTCAGTACCCACAACATGTTTAATAGACCAGCCTTATCCACCCCTTTTACCCACTTTCTTGGCTCCAGCATGGTCACACCAGAGTCTTTATAGAAGACGCAGTGCATGAGTTGATCTGTCACTAAGTGGGGAAAGTGCTCTGTATCATCCAAATCCCAATCCTCCAATTTTAAATGGGGGATGCGCCCCAGGCACAGTCCTTCAAAGATGATTTTGTCCAACAACAAGGGTGTATGCAGTGTGACCTTGCTTTCATCAATGTCCTTCAGAACCTTTGTCTTGCCTTTGCATGGAGGAATGCACTCGGGTAGTTTAGATATAGGGTTCGACCCCTCAATGTCAACTTCTTATACCCCCATGTCAATGTCTTCCTCACCCATATGGATTTCTTCAACATCCTCTTTAGGCTCTAGGTCAACTACCTTGCCCTTCTCCTGCATGGTGGGATTTTCCTTCTGTGGGTTCTTTCTGGGTGATGCGTGCACCGACTGTGGTGATTTTTGATTATCTTTCTTTGTTTTTGGACCCTCTTTGGTCGGTGTAGGCCTCGGCCTGGGGACCTTGGTGATTTAGGCACTTCTGCCAGTACTTTGACGCTGGCAACCCCTGAGACAACTCCCTCAGCTTCCATTGCTACTTCTGGGGAAGTTCCCTCAGTTTCCATTGCTTCTCCAGCGATCGTGGTTTCTATGGGCATCGACGTGATACTAGACAAAAACTACTGTGTTTCCTTTGACAACTTCTCAAACGCTGAACTCGCTATCAAAGCTTCAAAGTACTCACTGTTCATATGCACCTGAGAGCTCAACACCTCAATTCTCAAAATGCCAAGTGTTTTTCTCTTGGAAGCCACCTATAATTTTAGGCATTTTTGAATTCAAATCTGACTATTCCCCCCAAAATTCGTTCATAAATTTTGGATTAGCGGTAAATTTTCGTAGATCTTTCCCTTAAATTCCAGTTTTAATGCCACCCCCTCGCTCCATTTAGCCATTTTCCACTGTTAAATCATGAACAGTGACCATAACGGTCACTTTCTGGCTGCCTTGCGTGGTCCCTTCTTGGATATCACAACTCCTCACACGTTTTTGTTGACACTGTGACATTCCTTCATTCCGCGAAGTTCCCCAATCGCGTAGCTCCCCAACCGGGTAGTGTAGTTTATAATCCCGCACCTCCTTTCAGCTGCTTGGAGCGCTAAGACTATGCTTCCACCATGTAGTCATCTAGCTGAATCGTCGGTGTATGGCTTCAATTGGATGCCATTCACCCTCCCTGGTAATGACTCTCCATTCAAATTTACCAACTGAACGACTCCACCATCGGTAATCTCCTTGATGACATAGGGCCCCAGCCAATGCATTTGAAATTTTCCTCGAAATTTATCAAACTTGCTGTCATATAATAGAACTAAATCATTTACCTTGAAGGTGCGCAGTTTGATGTGTTGATCGTGCCATGCCTTTTCGCGCTCCTTTTGAACTTGTTGATGGAATCCAGCTAGAAATATATCTTCTTCAAGCTCTGTTAGCTACACGATCCTCTCCTCCAGGGATGTGTGATCCACCATTCCTGTGAATGCCTCTATGCATAGACTAGGTACAATGTACTCCATTGGCATCATAGCTTCCACGCCATAAACCAGTCTGAACGACGTTTTTCCAGTCAAATTCTTGCAAGTCGTTCTATAAGCCCATAGCACCATGGGCACGTGAACATCCCAGTTATTTCTTTTAGAATTACAAACCTTTGTTAATGTGCTCTTTAATATTTTATTAAACACTTCCACCATCCCATTAGCCTGCTGATGATATGGCATGATCTTCTGATGGTAAACCTGAAATTCCTCTGTCATCGCGCTAATCGTCTCATTAAGAAAATGCGTATTGCGATCGTTCATTAAATTTTTTGGACAGCCAAACCTTGTCAGCAAGTACTCAAAGATGAATTTGGCTACTATCACGCTTGTATAGTCTTCATAGGCTATGACTCCACCCATTTGGTTAAGTACTCAGTCGCAGTGATGATGTACCGCTCACTTGTCTTCTTCCTTGGAGGCTGAATCGGTCCTACAAAGTCAATCACCCACTTCTCGAAGGGTTGTAGTGATATCTGCAGATTCAATGACAGCTCATCCCTACGCAAGGATCTGCCAGTCTTTTGGCATGTGTCGCATACCCTACAATATGCTTTTGAATCCTTATGTAAGGTCGACCACCACAACCCAGTGCGTAGAATCTTCTGTGCTATTGATTTTCCTACATAATGACCTCCCGCAGCTCCATTATGAGCCTCAAAGAGGATGCTATGTTGTTCAAACTCTGGCACATAATGTCACAATACTTCATCTGAACCCATTTTGTACAAGTGTCCTGCAATGATAGAAAAGTCTGCCGCGCGCACCACCAGTTCCTTCTTCTGTTGACTTGTATATCCCTTCGGAGCCATTCCTATCATTAGGAAGTGTATAATATCTTCAAAGTCGTTGTCCGCGTTGTGTACTACAAAGAGCTACACGTTGAGTAGTCCTTCCTCCAAATTAGTAGGCTCCTCTCTTGTTTCAATGCGTGATAGATGATCCGATCCAACATTCAAGCATCTTGGTTTCACAATAACTTCAAAATCATACTCCTGGAACAACAACGGCGACCTACATATATTCCACCCCAACACATGCTTGTTGACTAGGTATTTCAATGTAGAATGGTTTGTATACATCTTAAAATGTCTGCCCAACAAATAATGCCTGAACTTCTGGAGTGCGGACACCATAGCTAGTCCTTTGCCCTCTATCGTGGAATAATTTTTCTCCGCTTTGGACAACTTCCTACTTGTGAATGCTATAGGATGATCCAAGTCCCCCTCATTGGCGTGTGTCAATACTACTCCGAGCGCAATACATGACCTGTCCACATGCACATGAAACTCCTTTTTCCAATCCGGGATGACTAGGATCAGTGCGGTGACCATTTTCTCCTTTAACACATCCAAGATTTTCTGGCATTCTTCATTCCAATAGAATGTAACATCCTTCTTTAACAATTTTTCCATCGGCACAGTGATCCAGGCATAGATCTTGATGATTTTCCTATACTATCCCGTATACCCCAACGTTTTGCACAGTTGTTTCACACTCCGTGGCGCCTCCAAATTGATTATGACCGCGATCTTTGCTAGGTCTACCATCAAGCCTTGTCTGCATATCACATGGCCCAGCAAGATCCCAAAAGGGACACAAAACAAACATTTCTTAGATTGAGTGTGATTTGGTACCTTTGGCATGTATCTAGAATCAAGCGTAAACTTGCCACATGGTGCTTTACTAGTCCAAACACTGTCCAATCATCAAAGTACACCTCCAGAAATTTGTGATTGAAATCCTTGAACGCCTCGATGACTACGTGCAAAAAGTTCACCGACGTGTTCTTTAGCCCAAAAGGCATCATCGTATACTGGAAGCATCCCCATTCAGTCGTGAAGGTCGTGTTACTTCTATCCTCTGACGTGATCTTGTGGTACTGTTGTGGCCACCAACAACCCCCTTCTTTGTTTGGTATTAGCGATAACACCAAGCAAATGGGGACCCTTAATAAAAATCCAAAAAACATTTTATCAAAATTTTTGTATTTCAACTCCCTAAAACTGTATCGCATCGTAGGAAGAGAGTGAAACGTTTTCCTATGCGCATAACAAGCTGCGAAGAAGCGACGCGAAATTCATCGCATCGCATATATTATGAAGCACTCTTAAATGAAAAAACTTAAGGAGTCTCCAACGGCCGATATGCGACATCGCATATCGCAACATCGCGTAAGCAGCACACAATGATTGATGACTAAGCGCGACTTGCGATCTGCGATTTGCGATCTGCCATGTTGCGATCTGCGATGTTGCGATCATCAATTTCTGCGATGATACATCTTGACGACGCGATCCTCAATACTGCGATGCGAGTCGTAGAAATCAGCCATCGCAAAATTTCCTCGGCACAGTATTCAAGGAAAGCTGTCTGTAGACCAAAATTGGGCACGCGCCTTAAAAGAAATTAATGATTGTACGCCAAAGTATCCAAGAACGATTGTGTTGTGTTTTTTGAAGAGTCAGTTCGTTATGAGTGTCATGATTATGCATTCATTAGAGCTTAAAGCTTTCATGTCAATCTTTATCATCATTACTCTTTTCCTTTGCGTAAATTGTAAGACAGGAAATAACCTAAAGCAATGTGTAGGAAACATCTAAGGAAAAGGGGAAAGTGTCAATGCTCAGAGAACAGAGAAGAGATGCCTTCACAAACGGATGCCGCATACAACAGGACCACAGATTCTAGAGTGTCACTCAACAGATACTGATGTCAATAGGCCATCCAAAACTCAGAATCAAAGGCGCACAAAAGTAGCATGTTTGCAAAAGATCTTGAAGCTTATACCCAGTAAAGCAAAAAGAAAAAAGGCGCTAAAGAAGGAAAACGCACCAGAAAAGCCCGGAACAAAGAAAAAGGCAGTTTTCAATACAGAAGATTGTTCAGAGAGCAAAGTCCCTAACTTATTCAGTCATTCGCAAGGCCGAAAACCGAAATAGCAAAAGCAGAATCAGTTTGAGAGGAATTTGGGTTATTACCAAGTATACACACAGTGAATACACCCAGCCAGAGGAAGATTCTCGAAAATATCTTCTAGTTTACCAAAAAGTGGTGCCAGCGCTTGTTATTTCTATTTTCGTAACTCAAACAAAAGGAGAAGATGACTAGCCGACTCTTCCCAGGCGAATGTTACATGCTTGCAGCACTAAGGAGAAAATACAGAAACGGTTAGGAATTAGATTCAATTTTTAGAAATAATTTTGCTTTAGTAGAAGGGCGGTCATTTAAAACCGTATCCTAAATTTATGTAATTAAGTTAATTAGTTAGCAGTATTTAAACCCTTCTCAGGCATTTGGAGAAGGGTCCAGAAATTTGTCAAAAAACTTGTCCTCAGAACATGCACTTTTGCACCCTCGGAGGGGGTTTTTGATGAATGGTTGGATCGAGATTTATCAATGTTTGCATTCGATATCTACTACTGATGTTGCACTTTTGTACTCTTAGTAGATGTTAGAACAAGTAGAGATAAATCGTTGTTGCTTGAAGCTTATTAGTGGAACCAGTCATAAATGGTACTTTTATCTCTTGACCATTTCTGCTTGTATTCTTAAAGTGATATATAGTTTTCAGTTGTTTATATGTTAATGCATGAATGTGTGGGTTACCATTTGGCACTTCTGTACGGTGGAGTCATTTATTTTTGTTTGATATATGAATAACCTTTTTATGCGATATGCTGTTCACAATTGTTTTGCTTAACTTTTTATGCAAAGTGGTTTATCTTAATTGATTTCTATTCTTATGATAGCTGAATGATCTTTATTACCAGTTATTGTTTGAAATCTCTTTAGATCGTATAAATAGAAGAAATGCATCCCGGGTTAGCGTAGATTAGATGTGTTGTTGCTCATTAGATTACAATAGCATAGAGTTAGTTTAGAAGTTTGAATTAAAATTAGCTTTAAGTACTCTTAGATCAGCATCATCCAACTCTACACACACACACACCACTTATATTGGGAAACTGGTCCCATTATCCCCAGTCGGACCCGCTATACCAAACGGATAAGGAGCTGCCAACCAAGGTCCGGAACGGGTGGGTATCCCCCTTGTTGTCGACCCGATTTTCGGGGCTTCAACATATTTGGCACTAGAAGGAGGGCCCGATCTATGAATGGCACCTAAATCAAAATCTAAATACCATTCTGAGAGTAAATCGCCCTCATCAACTCCCCTGACTTCCCCAGTATGTTTAAATCCAGAGTCAGAAGTCGCTCGAGTATTAACCGCTGCTACATACCCTAATATTTCAGACCAATCTACCATTGAACCCCCTGAAGTTCAAACTCTAATTCGCAAACTCTAGGGATTTTCTATTTTTTCATAGAGGTCTGATAAATATCAAAGCAACGTGACTTCGCAGTACAATCCTGCTCATCCCCTGACCAGATTAAAGAGTGAAAAATTTGGCATCCAGCCAACTGAATTCCCTCTCCCCACCAGGAAAAGAGCAAGGAAAACACCACTAGAGTCTAACAGTGAGACTCTTTCATCTACATCGTCCATTTCAACTCCCTCACCGCGAAGTCAGCCACCCACATCTTCATTCCAAACCACTCATCCATCTTCCACAACCCCTCTTCTTCAGTCATCTAAGATCATAATATCTTCATCTTCCCAACCTCAGGGATCATCCTCTGCTCTTTCATTTACTAGCAGTTCAACGATGGCCCAGTCTCCTTGGAACAATCCTGGGGTAGTTTTAATGCCTCCACCCCTAAGCCAAATACCGGCCCATCCTGAGAAATGGCTACCCAAATTCAATCCAGAAGCAGGCATTCTAGCTAAAGAGCACATTAATAAGTTGTTAGATAATCTTCGGCAAAATCACATAATCAATCATTTGTCGACGCGTTTCGAACCAACCAGTGTGGTTCATCGTCAGGACAAGATGAAGATCAAATCAGGCTTAGCTCGATTAAATAGAGTGTGCAGAGACTCCAACGGCTATAGGATAACGACTAGTTTGACCTAATGAACCTGGTCAAACTACTCAAATAACTAATTAATATTTCAAGAAATAGTTAAAATAGGTAAATGAAGGAGCTTTTTTTTAATTCAAGGATAATATTAATATTTTAATTCTAATGGTCATTATATAATATATATTCAATATTATTCAATTATTATTTAAATAAATCAATTTAAAATTCGATATATTAATAACATTACTAAGAGAATATTATAATTATAAGGTCATTATATATATTATTTAATTGCTTTATTACTATTATATTACTAAATAATTATTATTAATAATATATTTATTAATAATAAAAAGATATATAATTGAATTCATTAATAATTTCATGCTTTTTATCAATCTCAACGGAGTTACCAACGAGGATGCTGTTGTCCGGCTTTTTCCCTATACAATGCAAGGAACAGCCAGGGTCATGGTACTTTTCATTACCTTTTGGGTCAATCACAAGTTGGGACATTTTTCAAAGTCAATTCCTTACCAAGTTTGGTGATGACAGATCAACGGCAACGTTAATCAATGACCTATCCAATCTTAAAGCCGAGGCTAGACAACCCATCAAAGATTTCAATTTACGGTTCAATAAAATCCTCAACAAAATTCCCGCTGCTTCCCAACCCAACGAAGAAGTACGATGTGAATGGTATATTATGGCCTTACCATCAAACTTAGCAATCTTCGTGGATAGGGCAAATAAGACACCCTTAGTTGAAAACTTGACAGAGGCGATAGCAGTAGAGAAACGCGTGGTAGCCCTGGAAAAAAGATCTGCGATAGAGGAACGCAAATCTAAGAAAGTCTCCTTCAAGGAAGACGCCAAGAAGAAATAAACGAAAGACCCTTTCGATTTGGAAGGATTACAAAAAGTATTAAAAACCATGTCCAATGAAATGATTGACATAAAAAAACAAGTAGCAGAAACTTCTTCAAAAAAGCCCTACAGAGCTTTTAAAGAGGCCCTTCAATGGATGTGAAACCACCCAACGCTATCTCAAACGTCGAATCAGAAGAAGAGGAAGAAGAGGAGAATACCACTGAAGGGCAGACCAATGACGAAGAAGTTGTGGAACTACAAGGAATGTGGGATTTCATCCTCCCGCAAGAAGAAGATCAAGAAGCATTTCCGGTTAGCACACGAAGCAAAAATCAACTTTATCCTCCCCAAACTACCCCTAAGCAGAAGGGCGCAAGCCCTGCAGCAAAAGATAAAGTCGCAACAAAGAAAATGACCGCTAAAGTGACTCAATCTAGCCTAGTCCAATCAGATCAAACACCTCCATCAAGAACACTGATAGTGTTGGATGAAATGGAGTACAATATTATTGATGACATGAAAAAGACTAGGGATAATATCACTCTTTATGAATTGAGCAAATTGAAACATCAACAGAAGATAATGATGAAAGAATTACATGTCGTGCCTACTACATCTTTCCCTACAGCTGTAGCTTCCCACAACATGGGAAGACCTCCAACCAACACGATCAATAAGGTTGATCCAAATGACATCGCCTTGATTGGAGGAAGATCAAGGTCTCACACTCCCCCTTTTCTTCTCACTTATGAAATTTTCAATAAAAATGTGCACAATTGTTTGGTAGATTCTGGTGCTTCAACGAATATTTTACCCAGATCAATATGTGCCAAGTTGAATGTTCAACCACAAAAATCTGCAGTGCGCATAGTTCAGCTTGATCGATCTCAAGTCGAAGTGATTGGTGAACTTAATCAAGTGACCATAAGATTGTCGTCTAACCCGAAGGTATGTCAGGTTATTGACATTCTAGTAGCTGATATCCCAGAATTCTATGTCTTGATTCTTAGCAGGGATTGGTTCGAAAAAATCCATGGATATTTCTCAACTGACTGGTCGCACATGTGGTTACCCTACAATGGTAAACTGAATCAAATAAAGGTTGAACGAGAGTTACACCAGAAGTACATAGTAACGGAATTGGAGGGAGAAAATGAAGCAATAGCATACAACAGCAGTATCATAGGCAATTACTCGGTAGATTCTTTCCTCGGCAATTTCAATGCTCATACATCACCTTACTTAGAAAATTCAGTTTTGTCCCAAGTCGAAATTTTTTCCCAAACTGATAATTCAAAGTGTGTTAATTTTTTAGATAAACCTGTAAATACATCTTTGTTTTGGAAATTATTTTTTGATGGCTCTAAATCTAACGAAGGAGCAGGAGCAGGATGCGTTCTGATTAGCCCAGAAGGAGATAAGACCATGCTTACGTGCAGACTTGAATTCGATTGCACAAACAATACAATGGAATATGAGGCCTCGGTGCAAGGCCTATACAAAGCAATCGGGTTGAACGTTAAGTACCTTCAAGTCTTTGGAGATTTTAAGATTGTCGTCAAACAGGTACGTAACACCATACATTGCCTATCAGGTCATTTGAAACACTATCAATCTTTAGTATAAGATCTGACTGAGAATTTCGCAGCATTCAATATTTCGTCAATCCCAAGACTCCAAAATGTGAGCGCAGACCTGTTAGCTAACGTAGCCTCTAGACTTATTCCCTTCGAAGATTTTAGTCCAGATAGATTCTCAATAGAATTAATCTTTAGACCATCCATCCCTGACAACATTACAAATTGGAGAGTATTCAATGACGATCCTGATATTGTAAATTCCCTCACTTCTGAAGGATCCTACTCCAATCAGATAATTGACGAAGACCATCATGATCGACAAATACAACAAGATAGCACTGATAATGCTATACCGAAATCGGTGGTTAAGTTAGAAGACTTATATGATTTGAAAAGTTGGTTTAAAAGGTATACCAATTCTAAGCTCTACAGTTCAACTCTGAACTACGAATTAGTAAACCTAGGAACCAATGATAAACCACAAAACGTTAATCTAGGCCACGGCCTAGCCCCTGAAGAAAAGCTAGTGTATATCCGTCTTTTGAGACAACACAAAAATGTTTTTGCCTGGAATTACGATGAGCTGAAGACATACGACACTTCTATCATTCAACATACTATCCCTATGATTGACAATGAAAAACCTGTCCAACAGAAACTCAGAAAAATCCACCCCAATTTAGAAAATCAGATAAAAACTAAGCTAAATAAGTTATTAAGAGCCAGAATAATTTTCCTCGTCAAACATTCCAAATGGGTCTCCAATATGGTACCCGTTAGAAAGAAAAACGGAGATATTAGAATCTGTATCGATTTTCGGAATCTCAACAAAGCCTGTCAAAAAGACAATTTTCCCCTCCCACCTATGGAGCAGATATTACAGGCAGTAGCAGGCTCAGAATTAATGTCTTTTTTGGATGGATTTTCAGGATACAATCAAGTGCTGGTACATCCCGATGATCAGTTAAAAACCACATTCCGAACCAAATGGGGCACATACGCATATCGGAAGATGCCATTTGGTTTGATCAATGTCGGCGCTACATTTAAGAGAGCCATGGACATCGCATTCAAGGGTTTAGTCAATAAATCTGTAGTGATTTATCTGGATGATATAACAGTGTACTCCAAGAAGCGAAGCGACCATCTCAAAGACTTGAAACAAATCTTTCAACGATGTTTAAGGTATGGGATTTCACTTAACCCAAAGAAATCTTTTTTCGCATTAAGTGAAGGAAAACTTCTAGGATTTATAGTGTCAAAATCTGGTATTCACATTGAGCCTAACAAAATCAAAGAAATTTCTGAAATATCCCTACCTCATAACAAAAAATCCATGCAATCTTTCCTTGGTCAAATCAATTTTGTCAAGAGATTTGTCCCAGATTTTTCAAGGATTGTTTCTCCTTTGCAAACCATGATTAAAAAAAATTTGAATTTTAAATGGGGTCAAGATGAGCATGAAGCATTCAACTTGATCAAACAAGCTATCATTAATGCTCCATCTTTAGCAACCCCGAATTTTTCAGAATCTTTTATCTTATACACATTTGCCTCAAAGAAATCATATGCCGCGATTCTAACTCAAGCAAATCAAGAGAAAGCAGAAGCTCCAATCGCATTTTTTAGCTCGAATTTACAAGGTGCTAAACTCAACTATTCAGACGTGGAGAAACAGGCATATGTTGTTTTCAAAGCGATCAATATTTCAGACCTTTCTTACTTAAAGCCCATACTAAGGTCATAGTACCGTTTCCAGCGGTAAGAAATCTTCTAATACAGAAGGATGTGGGTGAAAAAAGAGCAAATTGGATCACCGCTTTACAAGAATACGACCTTGAGATCAAACCAGTAAGCATTGTAAGAGGCCAAGGCTTCTGCAAAATGTTGGCTGGAGCATCGCAAATTCCTGAGAATTCATCTGAAGAGGTACAAACGTATGAGGTAAGCCTAAACGATGCAGAATCATTATATGCTGACACCATTTATTATCTTAAGAACGGGTATGCTCCATCACACCTGGATCACACCAAGAAAAGAGCTCTGAGATTGAAAGCTAAACAATATTAGCTCATAAATGATGTTCTGTTTAAAAGGAATTATGATTCTGTGCTTCTTAGGTGCCTTGAGAAAACTGAAACCGAAAAGGTTTTGCAGGAACTCCACGATGGACCAGCAGGCGGACACTATGCTGGAGATGCTACTGCACATAAAATCTTACGTGTAGGATATTATTGGCCCATGATGTTCAAAGACTCACACAGTTGCGTGAGGAAATGCCAAGTCTGCCAGACTGCTGCAGGGAGACAAAAGAAACCGTCCATGCCACTACAGCCGATAAACATCGAGCAACCATTCAGTCAGTGGGGCTTGGACATAATAGGTGAGATCATTCCTCACTCTTCTAAGCAGCATAGATACATCCTCATGGCAACAGATTATTTTACTAAATGGGTAGAAGTAGTTCCTCTCAAGATAGCTAATTCTGAAAACATCATTGAATTTATAGATCAATTTATAATCACTAGGTTTGGATTGCCAACGGCTTTAATGTTTGATAATGCCTCATACTTTTCTAGGAATACAATGACCGAGTTTGCACTTAAAAGAGGGTTCAAACTGAAATATTCAGCCAACTACTATCCGCAAGGTAATGGATTGGCTGAATCGACTAATAAAAACCTGATCAGGATTATTAAAAGAATAGTTTACCAGAACCAAAAGAATTGGCACAAAGCTTTGGTAAATGCTTTATGGGTAGATAGAATAACGAAGAAAGCTTCAATCGAAACTTCTCCCTTTAATTTAGTTTATGGGAAAGAAGTGGTTCTTCCAACTCACTTAGTCATCCCCTCTTTGTCTTTAGTACAATACATCGATGAGGTATCTACTTCCTCCATACAACTAAGACAAATGGAAATAATTAAATTAGAAGAACGACGAGAACAAGCTAAGAAAACCCATGCTCATCACCAAGCGCTAATAAAATCCTCTTTTGACTCGAGCATAATGACCAGAAAAGATTTTCAGATGGGAGATTTAGTTTTGAAATGGGATAAGGCTCATGAAGAAAAGGGAAAACATACAAAATTTCAGAAGATGTGGCTTGGTCCTTTTCATATTGTAGAAGTCATAGGCCCATCAACGTTTGTGTTGCAGGATTTAGCAGGTAGAAGGGATTCCTTGCCTTTTAATGGACAAATCCTTAAAATATATTTTCCATAGAAGATCACTCTTCTATTTTGTAGGATAGTTTTAGTTTTTCTTTGTTTTTTTCTCTTTCTTATAAATAAAACCAGTTGTAGATGGTTACTAAAGGGGTTCACGAAAAAGACACCAATTCTCTATCAGATTTTGAGCTTTTTTCGCTTGTACAAGTAGCAAAATTTTTCGAAAAAATCTGATATTTATTATTGACAAGTAGAGTTAAATTTAGCCTAGATATGATATTAGTTTCAACTTCAAAAAATTTGATGAAAGCAACCTTTGGTAAAAAATTGTTTTATATCAGCACAATTAAAGGTATCAATAATAAAATAAATATTCTCTGTAAAACTGTTGTTTTCAAACTCTATTATTGTCGTCCAGAGCTTTCTTAAGGAAAAACAATGACTTCCTCCCTGCTAAAGGAAATCGCAGCATTCAGAGGAATAATCCGAGAAAACACTATATCTCAAAGAATAAGAGGTCTCATCACAAGTCGGCTTATCATGATCACATATATTATAACTTGCTGACTTTGCCAATACTGTCCACCAAAACAGGGCAACGACTCAAGATTGTTGCAATCAAAAGACAAGGGGTCTCATCACGAGCCAGCTTGTTCAGAAAAAGTGTAAATCAAGTGAATGACTATGTCATAATTTGGGCACCAAACCAAGACATTGTTCTTTAGAGAATAAAAAAGGAAAAAGTGTCAAAAGGGGTTTTTCTCTGAAAAGTTGTAAATAGCCTTAAGCAGGATAAAGGATCATTGATGGGTAATAGGTAACCCTGTCGAGGCTATGGACGCCTGCTGGCAGCAGAGGCTCTACCTACGACAAATGAGCATATTTTAAAAGCCAGCACGTAGAGAAGACCTTATTTTATCTTTAAAAGACCAAGTAATGTCCGATGTAAATACAAGGACTAAGCGTGAGGAAGCAAACAATTGGAATAGAAAAAGGTTGAGACAAAATATCATTGATAGGATAAGGCATAATGTACTCTATCTGTCCATAACAAAATTTAGACGTATGAAAATTTTTCTGCTTTGGAAGTTAAAATTCAATAGAAAAACAAAGATAACTGGTTCTTCACAGTGAATCGCCATTGTTGTGGCCACCAACAACCCCCCTCTTTGTTTGGTATTAGCGATAACACCAAGCAAATGGGGACCCTTAATAAAAATCCAAAAAACATTTTATCAAAATTTTTGTATTTCAACTCCCTAAAAATGTATCGCATCGCGAGAAGAGAGTGAAATGTTTTCCTATGCGCATAACAAGCTGCGAAGAAGTGATGCGAAATTCATCGCATCGCATATATTATGAAGCACTCTTAAATGAAAAAACTTAAGGAGTCTCCAACGGCCGATATGCGACGTCGCATATCGCAACATCGCATAAGCAGCACACAATGATTGATGACTAAGCGCGACTTGCGATTTGCGATCTGCGATTTGCGATTTGCCATGTTGCGATCTGCGATGTTGTCATCATCAATTTCTGCGATGATACATCTTGACGATGCGATCCTCGATACTACGATGTGAGTCGCAGAAATCACCCATCGCAAAATTTCCTCGACACAGTATTCAAGGAAAGCTGTCTGTAGACCAAAATTGGGCGCGCGCCTTAAAAGAAATTAATGATTGTACGCCAAAGTATCCAAGAAGGATTGTGTTGTGTTTTTTGAAGAGTCAGTTTGTTATGAGTGTCATGATTATGCATTCATTAGAGCTTAAAGCTTTCATGTCAATCTTTATCATCATTACTCTTTTCCTTTGCGTAAATTGTAAGACAGGAAATAACATAAAGCAATGTGCAGGAAACATCTAAGGAAAAGGGGAAAGCGTCAATGCTTAGAGAACAGAGAAGAGATGCCTTCACAAACGGATGCCGCATACAACAGGACCACAGATTCCAGAGTGTCACTCAATAGATACTGATGTCAATAGGCCATCCAAAACTCAGAATCAAAGGCGCACAAAAGCAGCATGTTTGCAAAAGATCCTGAAGCTTATGCCTGGTAAAGCAAAAAGAAAAAAGGCGCTAGAGAAGGAAAATGCACCAGAAAAGCCCGTAACAAAGAACGGAGGCAGTTTTCAATACAGAAGATTGTTCAGAGAGCAAATTCCCTAACTTATTCAGTCATTCGCAAGGCCGGAAACTGAAATAGCAAAAGCAGAATCAGTTTGAGAGGAATTTGGGTTATTACCAAGTATACACACAGTGAATACACCCAGACAGAGGAAGATTCTCGAAAATATCTTCTAGTTTACCAGAAAGTGGTGCCAACACTTGTTATTTCTATTTTCGTATCTCAAACGAAAGGAGAAGACGACCAGCTGACTCTTCCCAGGCGAATGTTACATGCTTGCAGCACTAAGGAGCAAATACAGAAACGGTTAGGAATTAGATTCAATTTTTAGAAATAATTTTTCTTTAGTAGAACGGCAGTCATTTAAAACCGTATCCTAAATTTATGTAATTAAGTTAATTAGTTAGCAGTATTTAAACCCTTCTCAGGCATTTGGAGAAGGGTCCAGAAATTTGTCAAAAAACTTGTCCTCAGAACATGCACTTTTGCACCCTCGGAGGGGTTTTCGATGAATGGTTGGATCGAGATTTATGAATGTTTGCATTCGATATCTGATACTGATGTTGCACTTTTGTACTCTTAGTAGATGTTAAAAGAAGTAGAGATAAATCGTTGTTGCTTGAAGCTTATGAATGGAACCAGTCATAAATGGTACTTTTATCTCTTGACCATTTCTGCTTGTATTCTTAAAGTGATATATAGTTTTCAGTTGTTTATATGTTAATGCATGAATGTGTGGGTTACGATTTGGCACTTCTGTACGGTGGAGTCATTTATTTGTGTTTGATATATGAATAACTTTTTTATGCGATATGCTGTTCACAACTGTTTTGCTTAACTTTTTATGCAAAGTGGTTTATCTTAATTGATTTCTATTCTTATGATAGCTGAATGATCTTTATTACCAGTTATTGTTTGAAATCTCTTTAGATCGCATAAATAGAAGAAATGCATCCCAGGTTAGTGTAGATTAGATGTGTTGTTGCTCATTAGATTACAATAGCATAGAGTTAGTTTAGAAGTTTGAATTAAAATTAGCTTTAAGTACTCTTAGATCAGCATCATCCAACTCTACACACACACACACACCCCTTAGATTGGGAAACTGGTCCCATTATCCCCAGTCGGACCCGCTATACCAAACGGATAAGGAGCTGCCAACCAAGGTCCAGACCGGGTGGGTATCCCCCTTGTTGTCGACCCGATTTTTGGGGCTTCAACAGGTACCTATATAACCCATCAGTGAATGAATATGCATCTTGGCCACCAACATTATCCAGGACCTCATCGGTGAACGAAGTTGGGAAGCGATTATGCACGCAAGCATCATTCAATTTCCTGAGATCTACGCATATCCTTATTTCTTCCTTCTGCTTCTTTTCCTGAACCACTATTGGGCTCACCCAATCAGATTCTTCCACCGGTTCAATAATACCTGCCACGAGCATCTTGTCTAACTCTAAGCAGACCCTTTCTTTGTACTTCAGATTGAGGCGGTAAGGTCTTTGCTTCATAGGTTTTGCATTCGGTTTTAGGGTGATCTTCATGACACCCAAGTCCCTTATTATCCCTTTCAGATCTGAAAACTTCATGGGAAATAGATCCTAATATTCGTGGAGTAGTTCAGTGACCTTATCTATTGTCGCGTCGTCCCAGTAGTCCCTAATATTTGCAAACTTTAGCTCTGCCTCCGTACCAATGTTCACTTGTCTATTTTTGAGTGGCTCGGTTATGTCTCAGTTCTCTAGCTGTGGTCCTTCTGTAGGGTCCAGTGGCACCACTACGTGGAGTGATTTATTCTCAAATATCATCGTTCGCTTCTTCAGATTGATTACCCCATTCATGTAAGTGGCCCAATCGATCCCAAGGAGCGTGGGGTAGGGATTGTTTTCATCCACAATCTCTATCACTTCAAAATTAGCTAGTGCACTTGTGCGTTCGATATAAATTGTTACCCCCTGCAACCTCCCCATTAGGATGGTTTTTTGTTGATTTTCCATCCTTAACTGAATCGGAGACCACTGTAGCGTTGGTCTCCCCATTCATTCTGATGTCTGTTTTGGCAAAAAATTTGCGTTGGACCCTAGGTATAAGATAACTTGGTCCATTTCATATTCTCCTATCCGCGTGATGAGTCTTATCTCACGTCCTGTTCTTTCCTTATGCTTACTAAGATTTCTAACTACGCACGGGCAGTGGTTTCCTTCCTAGCGCACATATTGATTAGCTCCTGTAGTCCCTTCATAGTCTTGCTATCGCATAGCAGTTTCATGTAGCTCTCCAAGCATGTGGTAATCATGGACAGGTCCATTTCTTCAGCTGCCTTCTCTTGACTCCCTAAGGTAGAGGCCTTAATGAAACTTTTCTTCACTTCCATAAATGTTTCTTTTGCGTGTTCTAGATCAAACTTAGTCTCCTTTTCTGGTGCTTTGTGGACCCACTCGCCTTCTTCAGGCTGCTTCCCTTTATCCTCACCAGTCATCGCTCCACTCCACAACACAATATTTACCTTAGGGTCTTCCTTGCGAGGCTCAACCCTCATCATCTGCAGGTTTTGAGTTGGTTGCTGAGGTTGTGCCCCCTTCTCGTGTATCTTAGCTAACAATATAGGGAAATCCTTCGTTGCATGGTCAAATTGAGTACAATAGTAGCGTGACAGTCACGTCAGGTTCAGGTAGTCTTGCGCGTAGTGTCTTGGTCCTCCACAATTATAACAAATAACCTTCCCTCAACCTCTACCAGGTCCTCCTCCACCTCAACCTTGTTCATGCCCCTGGTACTTGCCTTGTGCTCCTCCAGTGCCTTGGTTCGGAGGCCGTGTTTCTGCTTGCACCCTATATGCAGGTGTCTTATCCATCATTAATTCGTAACTCCAGATATTGCGCTCGTCATGACTGATCAGGTGCTCATGTCCTAAGTATCGTAAAATGCTAAAAATTTAAAATGCTTAGAACTGTTAAAAGTTGAACAACTGGAAATTTCTTGTCTTCCTAATTCCGGCACCACAAACGGTTCGAAAAACGGTTGTCGTATGAGAAAGTTATGGCAAAAAGAAGAATTTCTCAGTAACATTGGAATTTTGAATTTTTCAAAAAAAATTAAAAAAAGAATATTCCACAGAATATTCCTTGGAATATTCCAGGGAA
This sequence comes from Pinus tabuliformis, assembly GCA_031772625.1. Lineage (NCBI taxonomy): Eukaryota > Viridiplantae > Streptophyta > Pinopsida > Pinales > Pinaceae > Pinus > Pinus tabuliformis. The sequence goes on from CM062815.1 coordinate 512,798,931, forward strand.
TATTAACATTCGAACAGCCAATAGCAAGCTGCCATGTGGCAGGCTAGGAGGCTACCACGTGGCCTCAAGTGATGTCAGCATCAAGGTTTGTAGCGCATTTCAAAATTTTGGATGGATGGAGGATCGAACCCGCGACCTCCCTATTACAAGCGACATGCCTTACCGTTGGGCCACAACGATGGAACTTGAATGTTGTTTGGACCAAATTTTATTTAAATTTTAAATTGTTTGTTAGGCAGGAAATGAAGGGGGCTAGCCCCTAAGCGGCCAGCCCCCATTCCATATGATCTTGTGCCGAGAACCAGGGCCAGAACACTAACCACCAGCGCGGAATCCAAGGGGAACTGCCAATTACATTAACTCAGTCACATGCACGCTAAAGCCCAATGGTTATCTGGCGGTCAGGTAAGATTTGGTGGCAGAATTGGCAGACTGCCAAAATTGGCGGGCTTATCTGGCCTCCAACTACAGTTAGCTGGAGTTTTTCTAGGGGCAGACTGGAGAAACTTTAATTGGCCATAAATTTGGCTAGGAAAGGTGGTTTTGGACGATTTTTTTTTTGATTTTGGGTATTTTTGACCTTATGAAGCCATTGGTGTAGGTCTTACAGTTATCTGAGGTCATTTGTAGAGGTTTTGGAGCCGTGAAAGTTCTAGGAGCCACTAGGGCCCAGTATTGTGAAGACTGTATAGGGTTGCAGGTATCCATTGGAGGTGAACCAGTAGTCAATCCTGAAGGATTCAAGTGTTCTGAATCCGTTTTTACAATCTATTCCACCTGTAGATGCTTCTATTTAGCTGTATATTCAATTTGAGCATTTAATTAAAACAAGGACAGGCCCATTTGGGAGCCTTGGACCCAGCAGACGTAGCCCAAGTGGGGTGAACCGCTTCATCAACTTATTTTGCATCTGTGGTTGATTTATTTAGCAGAAAAAATTCGCTTTAGTGTGTTAAACAGTAAAAGGAAATCAATCTTCTATACTTAAATGGGTCATGAATAGCGGAAATTTTCATTTGTTTCTTTTCTGCAAGACATGGACATCTTTTAAACATGTATATTTCTGAATTGAATACCTTGCAAACAATTTACAAGTAGTTTCAAATTTAGATCAAGTTGGTATTAGAGCTATGTTGTTGTTTCTTTGTATCAAAAGCAGTCAAGTAAACTATATACAGAGCCTGAAACAAGCCAGGAAGCCTTCGAAATGCTCTTGTTATACAATTGCAAAGTAGATAATTGCTCTTTCAATCAATCTCTGGTGTAGTTGTCTTTTGATTGTTTTTGTGCAAAGATCTTCTAACTGTCTTGCAAGTATTGATGCTTACCAGGTTGAAACTTAAAAGAGGGGAAGGACAGTTGACTAGAGAACAAGAGAATCCTCAGTCAAGGAAGGCCAGAGAGCCATCACCTCCACCGTCAATTTCACCCTCAAGAGTCTCAGCGGAAGCTTCAAGAATGTCTGCACATGAAGGAGAAATTCCTGCAGACATGGATCCAAAAGAAGAAGAAAGAGTCTTCAGAAAGGCTTTCTTGGACCTCACTGAAATGGTGAGGATATTGTACCAAGAAAGAAATGAGAAATTGGCTGGAGAAGGGTCCAAACATCCACAGGAAGGAGAGGGCTCTTCAGGAGGTAAGAAGGATGATGATCATTCCAAGAAAGGACATGGAGGTAATGGTGATCCACCACCCCCATCGTCACCTTCTTCCTCTTCATCCTCGTCTTCTTCTTCTGTGCATAAGCATAGATCCTCTGGGAAAAGTCCTTTTTTGAAGCTTGATGTAAAATTCGAATTACCTATGTTTAATGGTGAAGTGAATGTAGAAAAGCTTGACAACTGGATTAGGCAGTTGGAAGTTTACTTGAGGATCCAGAATATGCATGATGATGCCACCAAGATTCAGTTGGCTTCTTTGAGAATGGATGGAGCAGCATTGGTTTGGTGGGAGGCCAAGACTAAAGAGGAGATCAAGAAATTTGGTAAGGTTACCTTAACATGGCCTGAATTTCTATTGGCCATTAAAAAACAGTTTTATCCTCTTGCTCACATGCAGAAAGCCATTATGAACTGGCAAAATTTCAGACAACTTAAGGGTCAGAGTGTCCAAGACTACACCCAAGAATTCAGGAGAAGAGCTCTCTTGTTAGGGGTAGATTTACAAACCCAAGAAACCTTGCCGAAATACATTGGTGGCTTGCATAGCTACCTTAGACACACCATCTTGATGTTTAACCCTACTAACCTGGACGAGGTTTGTGTCCAAGCTACCCATTTAGAGGCAAGGGGAAAAAACACAGCTGAAGAGGGTAGAAACAAGCCCCCCAAGGGGAAAAAAAAAGAGAAAACCTCCAAGGGAAAGGGAAAAAAGAATGCATCTGTCAAACAGGAGAGTGAGAAAGTGATCTATAAACACTGTTCTAAACCAGGCCATGAGGAGAAAAACTGTTGGAAATTACATCTTGAAAAAAGACCTCAATTTAACAAATCCAAAGGGAAACAGAAAACTGTTGCTACTACATCTACACCACAGGATTTAGGGGATGATTAAGGTGATGAAACCAAAATTGCAGCCATGGGTTTGAAAAACTTGAAGGGAAAAGAAATTGAAACTCAAGCCAGCACTAGTACCTCAAACTTCCATGTACAAGCTCCTAATGAGGAAGAAAGAATTGAACTGTTTCATGTGAGGGTGATTTCAAAACATACTAAAATTGACACACTTTTTGATAGTGGGTCACAAGCAAACCTTGTATCAGAGGACTTGGTCAAGCAGCTTAAACTTGAGACTGTTCCACATCCGAAGCCATATCCACTTGGATGGATTTGTAAGGATGAAAATTTACAAGTTTCAAGAAAGTGCACATTGCGCTTTGCAATTACTGCACATTTTATTGACACAGTTGAACTTGATGTGGTACCTTTTGATATAGCAGGAATTGTTTTGGGAAGTCCTTACTTGTTTGACAGGAAAGCTATCTTTCATCGCCATGAAAACAAATATCATCTTTTCAAAGATGGCAAGGAGTTCATTGTTAGAGCTCATCGCAAGAAGACAAATATAGCGATGGTGAATGCAGGACAAGTAAAAAGGCTGGTCAATTCAAGTAAGAATTTTTTTCTTCTTATGATTAAGCCCAAGGTTGATGTGAATCATGAGTCATTTGGCAATTGTGATCCAAAACTTAAGTCAGAACTGTATGATGTCATTGATGCATATCATGAGATGTTTCAGGAGCCAACAGGTTTGCCTCCTAAGAGGGAGATTCAACATGAAATCCATTTGCATCCAGATTGTCCTCTTCCAAACATAGGCATGTACCGCATGTCTATTATGGAGAATGCTGAAATAAAGAAGCAAATCAAGGACTTGTTGGACAAGGGTTTCATAAGACGAAGTACTTCGCCATGTGGGTCACCGATTGTACTGATTCCAAAGAAAGATGGAACTTGGCGTATGTGTGTTGATTTCAGGGACTTGAACAAGATAACGGTAAAGAATCGTTACCCACTCCCAAGGATAGATGATTTGCTAGACCAGCTGAAAGATGCTCAATATTTCACTAAGCTAGACTTGCGCAGTGGATATCATCAAGTAAGAATTGAAGAAAGTGACATTTGGAAGATAGCCTTTAGAACCAAACAAGGACTCTTTGAGTGGCTTGTGATGTCGTTTGGTTTGTGCAATGCACCTGCAACTTTCATGCGGGTAATGGATGATGTCTTGCGTCCTTTTCTTGATGATTTCGTTATTGTCTACCTAGATGACATCTTAATTTTCAGCAAGTCTAGAGAAGATCATGTCATGCATGTTAGGAAAGTACTTGATGTTTTGAAGAAGAATCAGTTATTTCTTAAAATGTCAAAGTGTGAATTTGGAAAGACTTATTTGGTTTATTTGGAACACATAGTAGGAGGAGGTGCTTTGAGAATAGATCCTACTAAAATAGAGGCTATTGTGAATTGGCCTACTCCCAAATCCATAACAGAGGTAAGAATTTTTTTGGGTGCAGCTCAATATTGGAGGAAGTTCATCTCTAACTTCTCTTCTATAGCAGCTCCTATTTATGCAGTGACAAGTGTGAAGCATGCTTTCCAATGGGGAGGCAAGCAGCAAAAAAGCTTTCGAATCTTTGAAAGAGAAGATTAGTTCAGCTCCGGTCCTTGCATTACCGGATTTGAGACAGCCATTTGAGATACAAACCGATGCTAGTGATTATGCCATGGGTGCAGTTCTTCTACAACATGGTAAGCCTATTGCTTTTCATTCTGAAACTTTTAATGGTGCTGTTGTAAATTATCCTACATATGATAAGGAGTTGTATGCGTTGGTACAAAGCGTCAAAAAGTGGAAACACTATTTGATGGGCAAAGAAACTGTTATACATACCGACAATCAGCCCTTACAGTACTTGCAATCACAAAGCAAGTTACAACAGTCACGACACTTCAGATGGATGGGCTTCTTGCAACAGTTCCATTTGGTAATAAGGTACAAGAAAGGTACTTTGAATAAGGTTGCTGATATGCTTTCAAGGCCTATTATTGGTGTTGTTACTTTACTTAAGAATGATTCCATTGTACATGATAGTTACATAGAACAATATGCATCTGATGATGACTTTAAAGATGTGTATGCTAACTTGAGTAAAGGGAATCATGTAGAGGAAAATGACTATCACATGCATAACAATTTGCTGTTTCATTTGGGCAAGTTGTGTATACCATAGGGGGAGAGAATAAATGTCATAAGAGAAGCTCATTCTTCTCTTATTTCTAGCCATTTTGGGGTAAGCAAAACAATTGCACATCTACAGAGGTATTGCTATTGGCCTCGCATGGTAGACTCTGTTTCAAGGTTCATAAGAGGATGTTCATTATGTGCTACAAGCAAGCCTAGTAATAGGAAGCTTTGTTTGTATACTCCTTTGCCGGTACCTTCTAGATCATGGGAGAGCATCTCTATGGATTTTGTAGGAGGTTTGCCAAAATCTAGAAAGCAGCATGATTATTTATATGTAGTAGTTGATCGTTTCAGCAAAATGTGTATATTTATGCCTTGTAAGAAAACTATAACTGCTGAACAAACTGCTCAATTATTTTTTCATCATGTATGGATTCACTTTGGTTTGCCTACTTCCATTATTAGTGACAGGGATTCCAGATTTGTGGGGAATTTTTGGTCCAACCTATGGGACATGATGGACACAAAGTTGAAGAAAAGTACTGCTTTCCATCCGCAAACAGATGGACAAACAGAAGTTGTTAACAGAACCATTGTGCACCTCTTGAGAGGTTATTGCAGCAAGAATCCCAAGCTTTGGGATGAACATTTTCACTGCATACAGCATGCTTACAACCGTGCCAAGCAGTCTTCCACAAACACCTCACCGTTTGAAGCTTGTTTTGGTTACTTGCCAAAATCACCTCTTGATTTCATTCTTGAGAAAGATGTCGCCATTGAGGGACATAGTGATATTGACAAGGCTCGTTCATTCATTGAAAGAATTCAGCAAATACATCAGCAAATTCAAGAACAGCTTGAGAAGAGTCAAGGCAAGTACAAGGAAATACACGACAAGCATAGAGTCGATCAGAAGTTTCAAGAAGGGGATGAGGTATGGTTGTACATTAGTAAGGAAAGGATGCAAGGAGAAGGTAAAAAGCTGAAGCCTATTCGTTATGGTCCATTCAAAATCCTCAAGAAGGTTGGAAATAATGCTTTTCAATTAGATTTGCCTTCCTACATGCAAATGTATTATGTTGTCAATGTGGAGAACTTACGTTTGTATGAACCTCCTTTGATTGCTGATCATGAAAGTGTTGTTCAGCTGCCATCTATAGAAGATTTCTCACCAGAATTCTTAGATGAGCAGAAAGAAGATACAATCCTTGACAGAAGGACACGCACTTCAAGGAGGGGCAGTGTAGATTATGTTCGGGTTGGTTTCAAAGGCAGCAAACCGAACAAGGCAAAGTGGATGGAGGTGGACAGAGTGAGGGAGTTGTACCCTCACCTATTTAACAGGTAGTTGAAGGCTTTTGGGGTCCATAAGCTTCCCAATGGGGAGGTGTGATCAGGTGCTCATGTCCTAAGTGTCGTAAAATGCTCAAAATTTAAAATGCTCAGAACTAGTTCAAAGTTGAACGACTAGGAAGTGCTCGTCTTCCTGATTCTGGCACCATAAACAATTCGAAAAACGGTCGCCGTATGAGAAAGTTATGGCAAAAAGAAGAATTTCTCAGTAACATTGGAATTTTGAATTTTTCAAAAAAAAATTAAAAAAAGAATATTCCACAGAATATTCCTTGGAATATTCCATAGAATATTCCAGAGAATATTTTGTTCGAACATCCAATAGCAAGCTGCCACGTGGCAGGCTCGGAGGCCGCCACGTGGCCTCAGGTGACGTCATCATCAAGGTTTGTAGCGCATTTCAAAATTTTGGATGGATGGAGGATCAAACCCGCGACCTCCCTATTACAAGGGACATGCCTTACCATTGGGCCACAATGGTGGAACTTGAATGTTGTTTGGACTAAAGTTTATTTAAATTTTAAATTGTTTGTTGGGCGGGAAATGAAGGGGGCCAGCCCCTAAGCGGCCAGCCCCCATTCCATATGATCTTGTGCCGAGAACCAGGGTCAGAACACTAACCACCAACGTGGAATCCAAGGGGAACTGCCAGTTAAATTAACTCAGTCACATGCACGTTAAAGCCCAACGGTTATCCGGCGGTCAGGTCAGATTTGGTGGCGGAATTGGCGGACCACCAAAATTGGCGGGCTTATCTGGCCTCCAACTACAGTTAGCTGGAGTTTTTCTAGGGGTAGACTGGAGAAACTTTAATTGGCCATAACTTTGGCTAGGAAAGGTGGTTTTGGAAGATTTTTTTTTTGATTTTGGGTATTTTCGACCTTCTAAAGCCATTGGTGTAGGTCTTACAGTTATCTGAGGTCATTTGTAGAGGTTTTGGGGCCGTGAAAGTTCTAGGAGCCACTAGGACCCAGTATTGTGAAGACTGTATAGGGTTGCAGGTATCCATTTGAGGTGAACCAGTAGTCAATCCTGAAGGATTCAAGTGTTCTAAATCCATTTTTACCATCTATTCCACCTGTAGATGCTTATATTAAGCTGTATATTCAATTTGAGCATTTAATTAAAACAAGGACAGGCCCATTTGGGAGCCTTGGACCCAGCAGACGTAGCCCAGGAGGGGTGAACTGCTTCATCAACTTCTTTTGCATATGTGGTTGATTTATTTAGCAGAGCAAATTCGTTTTAGTGTGTTAAACAGTAAAATGAAATCAATCTGCTATACTTAAATGGGTCATGAACAACTAAAATTTTCATTTGTTTCTTTTCTGAAAGACATGGACATCTTTTAAACATGTATATTTCTTAATTGAATAAAGTAGTTTCAAATTCAAATCAATGACCCACAAATTGACAGAAGTTGCAAAAGAGCTGTTGCGGTGTCTGTATGAATTTCTGCAGCAAATGGAAATTGTCTGTCACATGTTTTCTAGCTACCTGACAGATAGGACACCATAGCGTGGACCTTGTACTTGGTCCTACTACAGCTTCGGGCCTTAGAGGCATTGTCCCCACTGCTACAACATAATTTGCGAAAACTGGACATTAATCTTTGTCATTCCCCTAGCTTTTGCACTTTAGGCACCACACTTTTTTGTACACCTCTGGCTGAGATGTTCTATCTTTTTTCAGACTTTGCATTTCAAGGCAAAGGTTCTGCAACTGTGAATGAATATGCTGAACCCCCAGATTAACATCTTCATCGGTGTCTCATGCAGTCTCATCACGATTTCCAGAGCTTTCACCTAGGTCCCAATCTTCTATTGTGATAGCGCAACCCTTAGATGAGGCAGGAGTGAGGCCAAAAACCATTCACAGTGCTGCCCATTAGTCAGATTCATGTTGGCTTCACGAATCATACGCTTCAATCTTTGATCCAAATCCTAGGGCATCTCTCCAGGCTTCATCATGATCTCTTTGAGTCCCATAATTGATTGTGCTTCAGACTTAGGTCTAGTGATTTCCTTATCTAGAGCAGTCTGGATATCCCCCAACGTGGATGTCGAGTTATCAGTTCAGTACTTAATGTACCACATTAGCGCGTAGTCTTGAAAAGCACTAACCAACATTTCTTTCTTCATTTGATCCTCTGTGATACCCTGAGCTTCCCATACAGCCTTCGCGACGAACAAAAATTGGTTCAGATCTTCATTTCCCACGCCTTTGAACATAGGTAGCTTTACGGAGTTTACCATGTTGAATGGTGGTGGAGGTGGCAGTCGTGTGGGTGAGGGTGTAAGAAGTGGGGTGAAGATGTAGGTGGTGTGGGTGGATGAGGTCTCACGGGAACCCTTGCTTTATCAACTGAATAACGTTCTGTGGAGAAGCTTGTGCTGCTCCCTCGTTATCACTCAGAGGAGGCTCAATCAGTGGGCTATATTCAGGGCCTTTTTTTCCTCCGTCCCTAAAAGTCCTTCCACTTCACGTAGCCCCAAACATTGAGGTAACTACATAACCTACTTTTCACACAAGAGTATCTTAATCCAATTATTTAATGATTTCAAATACTTACCTCGCAGCCTTTTGAAGAAGTGGCACTTTGCTTTGCTGTAACTGAACGAAGTATCGACCGTGAATTCTGTCATAAACCCTCCTATGATATGGTTGAGCCAATGATCGAAAACACATGTGATCTTATCTTTAGAGGCTTCCAATTTCCACACTAACTCTGGGGTCAAGACAATTGGACTGTCAAGACTCCACCTCCCTTAGCCGTCTGCTAGCTTCACGATCCACTCATATAATTCAACCGGGAAGGAAAAATAGAAGATTTCTTGTATCTTTGTGTACAGATATATGTCCAACCACTATTTTTTCATCAATCATGTATTCCTATATTATTGCTCTATGAATTCATGGATTTTTCTATCCGAGAAATCTTCAATCTCCTTCTTAGTTGGATTCCAATGATGTGACATCACACATCTCGTTATGCAGATCTCGATTCTAGCAAGGGAACCATTTGTTGACTTGATGGGCCTTGACCCAGGTTTGACATTAATTAGCCAAGCAAATCCCTACATTACTGGCCCTTTTGGTATCAATCCGCGGAGCGTGGACTGAATTCTCACTTGAAGCTGTATGGGGGGATGCAGGAACCAAGTTTCAACTCCCTGAGATGGATGTGATGTCAGTTTTATAACTTCAACACTTTCCTCGTTCAGGTCAATAATCCTTTTAGGGATTATTGATATATTCTCCTTATTCATCCTTTGAACCTCTGTGAAGGTCTATGTTAGTCCTCTGCGCAACATAAATAGGTGGTTCAGGCACTTACACGCCTTTACTGTCTAATTACCCGAATTATCCTAAGTGTTGGCCAACTTTAACATGCATTTATGATTATCTTCATGTAAACATATATCTCTACTTGTGGTCATATAACACCGGGAAATATATAGATTCGCGCATCAGAATAACAATAAAACATAAACCCGGTGTTGAACATAACATAATTGCATGCAATTAACAGAAGTAAAATACACAGGTAATTCCAGAATACTCCTCTTTATTATTGATTCAAATCTTGAGTACAAACTCTGACTACCCTACGTACACAGTTGCAAGGGTCCATGCACTCAGCTGCAGACTTCTACCCTAGGCCTCTGTGCATTTAGCTGTAGAGCCTCTTCCTACGCTAAGACTCTTTGCTCTTAGTTTCACAGACCCAACAATGGCTCCAACTTATCCACTACTAAGCTCTTATTGACTACTGAACTGCCTTAGACTCTTCTAAGACTCCCTTTTTATACAATCCCATAGCTCGCGGACCTTGGGTGGATCTCTAAAGCTGACATGAATTATACAAAAGAAGGGTGGAAAACCCTTAGTAACTCTTTACATCTTCACGCTCCGTGGCCACAAAATGCGGATACTTTACATTGTTTCCTACAAAATTTGGGCTTTCTGCCCCAAAATTTGGGCTTTTAACCCCAAAATTGACCCCAAGGGACCCATTCCCAACAAGTACCCCATTGCTATGTGTTGTCGACAACATGGGAGAAATAACGTTGAAGCGTTTGAAGAAATTTGAATATATATGCTCAACATGGCAGTTACCCATGGTAAGATATTCAATTGGGCATATATGTTAGTATGAAAATTCTTATCTGTACCAAAAAATACTTCACTTAATTCACTACTGACAAGTGACCCTAACAACAAGATGTGGCTGTTTACTCTTTAGATTTGCAAATGAAAGAAGAAGAAAACCCTGTAGAAAAAATATCACATGCAATATAAAACATATAACAACAAGAAATAACTGATGCAATAACCCAATAGAAGAAGAGTTTAAATGCATAATATTTTTATTCATAACACTAGGTGAAGAATATTTACAACGGGTTTGTAAATCCCCCTCTGTGGGATGGGTCTTTTGATGTCCTTGTGCTTTAACAATCTTTTTTTGTCTCTCAATATGTAGAAAGCCCAAAACAAGATAGAACCCAAATGGGAGCTCAAATGGCATGAGATGATAATGGTGACAATGATAATGATGATGATGAATAATGAATGGAAAACCCTCTTAATTATAGCAAAGTATTGGGCTATATTAGCCATTGGAACATAATAAAATATTATTGACCAAATCAAGATCTAACCATTAGGAATACTTTATTATATTTTTTGGAGAGCGAAAATTAATCAAAATGGTCAAATATATTTATTTAGAAAATGGTTAAAGTAATTAAAAAATAAAATGATTTATTAATCACTTTGCAAGGATTAAGAAAATTGTGAATTTGAAATAATTATTAAGTAATGGTTTAACAATTATTCCAATATATAAATAATGGTTTCTTTAATTATTCCTAGGTGATTTAGTCAATTGTGTTAAGGAACAATTATCAAATAATGATTTAATAATTATTTATAGAAAATTTTAAATAAATAATGATTTATTCAATTATTCTCATGGTTTTTTTATTTTTTATTTTTTATTTTAAACAAAAATAATTTAATAAAAATGGTTTACTAAATTATTTCCTATGGTGAAAGTGACTTTACTATGGTAAAGTTAATCCTACATGGTATATTTCGATCCACCTAGTTAGAAATGGCTAGGTGATAATTTTTTAGGTGATAACATATTTCCCCCACAACATATAAGCGTTAGGAGGAAATTGTATGACCAAAATACATTATAGGATATACTTCCATGAGACACCAAAGGGGAGAGAGAGAGAGAGAGAGAGAGAGAGAGAGAGAGAGAGAGAGAGAGAGATTTGAAGCAATGCAAGGAAGGACATAGGAATGGATGGGGTGAGACCTACTAAGCTGAGATAAGTATCCTTTTATTTTGGAGTACATGATGTCAAATGAGGGGGGGGAGGCATACCCATAACTGTCGAGATAACTCAGTACAAATAATAATGGTGATCCCAACAATGTGGGACTGAGCTATAAAGTACATGATACATGATATTCTAACATCAATAGGCTAGAATTTGGGAAAATAATACAATGAGTCCCATATGCATAATGTGCCTGGAAAATAGAAGCCGGGATTGAATACAATAACATCTACTGATCTAAGTACATGAGTCATAATTCCCTTAAAGTTGGCATGGGGAGGGCGGATCACAACCAAAGAAGGCTTGCTGCATAGGAAAGGGCTCTGAAGATCTAAATGGATCATCTAAATGAGACATGCATGATGTGGGCGTTGCAAGCGGTAGGAACCGAAACCATCAAATCTGTGGAACTGCATCTCAGGTTGGGTCATGATTTGCTGACATCTGGGCATGTGGAGGGCTACCTGAAGGGCCACCCCTTCATGAGGTCTAGAATGTCTCACACACACCTAGGAAATACTGTTTCAATTTGATGGATCACAGGACCATTAAGTGTACGATTATCGATCATGCGGGAATGAGTTGGAGTCGAGCATTAGATAAATAAATAAGTCAAAGGGAAATAATGATTCCCTTTGGTTGATCTAAGGCACTGAACAATGACGAAAGCTGGAACCAAGGTATACCACCCTATAGACCACTCTCCTGGAATGAATGTGTTGAAGTCGATAGAAGAGGCCCTTCCAGGGGTGAGGCAATGAGGATTAATCAATAAAGGCATGAGCATCATAGCAATGTGACTGATGGGCTGACACTAGCGATGATTATGGAAGGATACAAAATGAGAGGTAGATAGATCAATTCCCTTGTTAGAGCATGATATGCATGGTTGAATTGGAAACGACTGAATTGATTCCATAGGGGATGGTCGATTACTCAGATGGGGGCTTTTCAAAGATGAAGCAATATAGTTGGAGGCTAGATATGAGAAAAATGGGATGAAAGTGATACAAAGATGTATGGGAGACTATAACTTGACTCAATGGGAGGAAGAAAATCCATAGATGCAAGGGTGACTCATTGTTGATGCTCTAAACAAGGGTGACTCGACGATGCAGCCACATGGGTGGAGGTCCAAAGGGGACCATAAAAACATGAGTAAAAATGGTTACTCATGACAAAAATTGACATATGGGTCGACCAATCCAAAGGTAAAGTGGTACCCCAGTACATGTGGTTCATATGAAGAAATTCAGTTTGAATAAGTGACAAAGTGAGACCTCATGGAAAAAATGGCTTCCTGGTGAAGTGTCAAAGTACCCAAAAAAAAGAGACCCATTATAGAACTTGGTGAGAGATTTCCAGTAGTTCTAATGGTTCCTATAAAAGGGCCTCTTGCCCCCAAATCTCTCTCCCATTGCGACCAAACTAGGTTTTTTCCTATAAAAGGGATTCTTGCCCCAAAATATAATTCATTTACATAGTGAGATGTTGGATAATTGGAGAGGAGGAGAATGCCTTAAATCTTGAGGATATTGTAGAAGATAAAGCAACCATCAGAATTCAGATCTGTGACTTTTAGGTAGGTGGCCTTACTTCTCTAAAATGACCTTAATGCTTCTTAGAAGAGTGGTTCCTGGTGAAGAATCAAGGGAAGAAAGGGATACATGAATGAACTACTATATAAGGTCTAGGATCATCTCCACCCTCCAAGTCAAACATGGGGATTCGGTGTTAAGTGTGGCATCACATAGAGTAGAATGTTTGAAGATATGGCATCACTCATTTACAATATGTGATATGCATATGGCTCACCAGAGAGACTGGTAGGACAAACTATCCAAGGAATGAAAGGATAATCCACCATACTTATATCATTGGGGTCTAGGATGAAACTTATGCTAATTAAGTGAAAACGTGGCCAAGGGTTCCATAATGCCCCCACACATGAGATACTCCCCCCCAGCATAAGTGGATGGAGGGGACTGATTAGGTGGCAATGATGGCCCCCTAGCTAGATGAGTTTGTGGAGTACCGTTGTGTTCCAAGTGCTCAAATAATGGATTCAAGCATTCGACCCTACTGGAACAAGATCCTGCAGAGGATCATGAGGAGATGTAGGGGCATATGTTCCCCCAAGTTTTGTATGGATAGATGTAGCATGCTATGGGCATACCAAATATATTTAGAGTAGTGGACTCCAAATGCATTTTGATGATATGGTTCACCATTTGTTGTATTTTATGGATGTCTTCTTGTGGGAAGAATAAATAAAGGATGTAGTAAGAGAAAGAAATGGTGGACTACCAATCTCATTTGGCACTACATATATGAATCAAATGGACTGAATTTCTTGGTTCACATACATGGTGTCACTATACCAAAGAGTGGCTTCAGAGATGATGAAATGATGCTCACCTAGATGATATGATGGTTAAACAACAATAATGTTAGACAGATTGAGTTGTTGATGTAAAAAGGAGTGATACTTAAATGGATCATCTCCATGGTGATCTAGAGTGATACGAGACTCTAGAGGTTCTTCTAAAGGGGGAAGAATAATGGGAATAGAGTCAACACTATGGGATGCACTAGGGGGGTTGGGGAGAATTTCTTATCTTGGACTCTCAAAAAATAGATGCCCCCTTACCCAAACATTGTGTGGAAATGTAATGGCCACAAGGTGGATGTGGTTCAAATTCTTGGGTTTGAAGTAAGGGGTATTTAAATCAATCGACTTAACCATGGATGAAATAGTTGGACTCCACAACATATTGATCGTGGGTTTGTTGTGGAAGGAAGTACACATGATGATGCATATCATCCCAAGGATAATAAGTGGTTGTTATGGATTCCATAATGTCTTCATCAGAAATAAATATGGGAGGAAAAGATCAAGAGAGACCACACGATGAAGAGGAGCTACCTGAGGCATCTTTATGAGAAACAAGGTTCTCATGCACATTTTCAAAAAGGGGAGACATATGACTAGTAGATGTGACATCTACTGATGTTGAGACCGAAGTGTTTGTTGAAGAAGGTTCAACAGAATCACAATAGGAAATGTCAAGAGAGTCCCAAGAAATTGATACCATGGATGATGACAGGTAGAGAGTAGGGGTGGAACTATCCATCATCTCGACATCAGGTGGAAGAATCACAATGGTGGGTTGGGAAAAATCTTGTTATGGCATAACAGTGGGACCAAAACCCACAGGTAGAGGGGAAGTGGAATCACTACGAGCAGATTCTAACTCATGAAGCACTTGAAGCGTATCACAAAAACCTTCGAGATGGGGACAATGATGGGAATAATAACCATGTTGGGTTTTGTTATATTCTTTCCATGACTAGCCAACGTAGTTAACCGGGAGGTTATAAGGGGGGTGTAGCCCCCCCTTCGTTGCACCGATTGCGTAACGGGGGGAGTCACAGGGGTTTGAGGGGTGTAGGTAACCCCACTCTATTTGGTTTTGAAACCTATGTTAGGTTGGGTGTACCTACCTATGGTTTTGTGCATGTTTTTCGCACATGGTTTTGGATGCGATGGTTTTAGGTCCATGGTTTTGGACGCAATGGTTTTTGGTCCATGGTATTGATGCTTCGGCATGTATAAATATGTATTGTAACATTGAAAGGAAAATAATGAAAAATCAAGCTGGTAGTCCCAGTTTTGGGATCCAGGGGAAAATATCTATGTATATGTGTTTTATTTGTTATGCTCTCGCACTGTTTCTTTTCTATGTTTTAGAATTCGTATGCAGGCAATATTTGTACAGGGTTAAATCCTACATTTGGTATGGGAGTTGTTTTGGCTTCAAGAGGATGCCTTTGTTGCTGAGGGGTTTCGCTTGGGCCTGTGGTAGACCCTGTTCAATGGGAGATATGCAGTATCGATTCTAGTGGTGAAAGAAGATGGTGAACAATGGAAAGATAGAGATCGAGAAATTTAATGGTCAGAGTTTTGAGTTATGGAAACTCAATATGGAGGATCTGTTGGTGGATAAAGATCAGGGGATCGCGGTAGATATGGGTACTAAATCAATGGGAGTGTCTGATGAAGAATGGAAGAAGTTGGATCGGAAGGCAAAGAGCACAATACGATTGTGTGTCTCAGATTTAGTATTGCTGAATGTATCAGGGGAAGCTACATCGAAGGCTTTGTGGGACAAGTTAGGGACTTTGTACCAATCTAAGTCTTTGGTGAATAAACTGTTCCTACGAAAAAAATTGTATAACTAGAGGATGAAAGATGGAGACTCGGTGACAGAGCATTTGAATGCATTTAATACTATGGTATGCTAGTTATCATTTGTTGATATCAAAATTTCATATGAAGATAAGTGCATTAGTTTGTTGTGTTCTCTACCAAATTCATGGGATAGTCTGGTTATTGCAATAGGTAGCAATGCAACTGCCTTGCAGTTTGATGAAATAGTATCATCCTTGTTGACGGAGGAGATGAGACAGAAAAATATGGAGAGGCAGAATGGTGATGCCTTGTCTGTACGAGTACGGTCCTAGAATAGAAACAAAAATAAGTCATCGAGTGGGAGATTTAAATCTAGATGGAGATCTAAATCTCCAGGAAAACCTGTAAAGGTGGTGTGCTAGAAATGAGGAAAGGAAGTCCACTACAAAAGGGACTGTAAATCTAAAGCTCCTAAAAAAGGAGAGGGATCTGATGATTCTCCTTCCGCAGAGGTGAAAACCACCTTAGATGAAGGTGGGGATGTGTACTTAGCTTCTTCAAGTATACATGTAGATCATGAGGCATGATTGAACCTGCGACCTCCCTATTACAAGGGACATGCCTTACCATTGGGCCACAATGGTGGAACTTGAATGTTGTTTGGACCAAAGTTTATTTAAATTTTAAATTGTTTGTTGGGCGGGAAATGAAGGGGGCCAGCCCCTAAGCGGCCGGCCCCCATTCCATATGATCTTGTGCTGAGAACCAGGGTCAGAACACTAACCACCAACGTGGAATCCAAGGGGAACTGCCAGTTACATTAACTCAGTCACATGCACATTAAAGCCCAACGGTTATCCGGCGGTCAGGTCAGATTTGGTGGCGGAATTGGCGGACCACCAAAATTGGCGGGCTTATCTGGCCTCCAACTACAGTTAGCTGGAGTTTTTCTAGGGGCAGACTGGAGAAACTTTAATTGGCCATAACTTTGGCTAGGAAAGGTGGTTTTGGACGATTTTTTTTTTTATTTTGGGTATTTTCGACCTTCTGAAGCCATTGGTGTAGGTCTTATAGTTATCTGAGGTCATTTGTAGAGGTTTTGGAGCCGTGACAGTTCTAGGAGCCACTAGGGCCCAGTATTGTGAAGACTGTATAGGGTTGCAGGTATCCATTTGAGGTGAACCAGTAGTCAATCCTAAAGGATTCAAGTGTTTTGAATCCATTTTTACCATCTATTCCACCTGTAGATGCTTCTATTAAGCTGTATATTCAATTTGAACATTTAATTAAAGCAAGGACAGGCCCATTTGGGAGCCTTGGACCCAGCAGACGTAGCCCAGGAGGGGTGAACTGCTTCATCAACTTCTTTTGCATCTGTGGTTGATTTATTTAGCAGAACAAATTCATTTTAGTGTGTTAAACAGTAAAATGAAATCAATCTGCTATACTTAAATGGGTCATGAACAACTGAAATTTTCATTTGTTTCTTTTCTGCAAGACATGGACATCTTTTAAACATGTATATTTCCGAATTGAATAAAGTAGTTTCAAATTCAAATCAATGACCCACAAATTGACAGAAGTTGCAGAAGAGTTGTTGCGGTGTCTGTATGAATTTCTGCAGCAAATGGAAATTGTCTGTCACATGTTTCCTAGCTACCTGATAGATAGGACACCATAGCGTGGACCTTATACTTGGCCCTACTACAGCTTCGGGCCTCAGAGGAATTGTCCCCACTGCTACAACATAATTTGCGAAACCTGGACATTAATCTTTGTCATTCCCCTAGCTTTTGCACTTTAGGCACCACACTTCTTTGCACACCTCTGGCTGAGATGTTCTGTCTTTTTTCAGATTTTGCATTTCAAGGCAAAGGTTCTACAACTGTGAATGAATCTGCTGAACCCCCAGATTAACATCTTCATCGGTGTCTCGTGCAGTCTCATCACGATTTCCAGAGCTTTCGCCTAGGTCCCAATCTTCTATTGTGATAGCGCAACCCTTAGATGAGGCAGGAGTGAGGCCAAAAACCATTCACAGTGCTGCCCATTAGTCAGATTCATGTTGGCTTCACGAATCATACGCTTCAATCTTTGATCCAAATCCTAGGGCATCTCTCCAGGCTTCATCATGATCTCTTTGAATCCCATAATTGATTGCGCTTCAAACTTAGGTCTAGTGATTTCCTTATCTAGAGCAGTCTGGATATCCCCCAACGTGGATGTCGAGTTATCAGTTCAGTACTTAATGTACCACATTAGCGCGTAGTCTTGCAAAGCACTAACCAACATTTCTTTCTTCATTTGATCCTCTGTGATACCCTGAGCTTCCCATACAACCTTCGCGACGAACAAAAATTGGTTCAGATCTTCATTTCCCACGCCTTTGAACATAGGTAGCTTTACGGAGTTTACCATGTTGAATGGTGGTGGAGGTGGCAGTCGTGTGGGTGAGGGTGTAAGAAGTGGGGGTGAAGATGTAGGTGGTGTGGGTGGATGAGGTCTCACGGGAACCCTTGCTTTATCAATTGAATAACGTTCTATGGAGAAGCCTGTGCTGCTCCCTCGTTATCACTCAGAGGAGGCTCAATCAGTGGGCTATATTCAGGGCCTTTTTTTCCTCCGTCCCTAAAAGTCCTTCCACTTCACGTAGCCCCAAACATTGAGGTAACTACATAACCTACTTTTCACACAAGAGTATCTTAATCCAATTATTTAATGATTTCAAATACTTACCTCGCGGTCTTTTGAAGAAGTGGCACTTTGCTTTGCTGTAACTGAACGAAGTATCGACCGTGAATTCTGTCATAAACCCTCCTATGATATGGTTGCGCCAATGATCGACAACACATGTGATCTTATCTTTAGAGGCTTCCAATTTCCACACTAACTCTGGGGTCAAGACAATTGGACCGTCAAGACTCCACCTCCCTTAGTCGTCTGCTAGCTTCACGATCCACTCGTATAATTCAACCAGGAAGGAAAAACAGAAGATTTATTAGATCTTTGTGTACAGATATATGTCCAACCACTAATTTTTCATCAATCATGGATTCCTATTTTATTGCTCTATGAATTCATGGATTTTTCTATCCAAGCAGTCTTCGATCTCCTTCTTAGTTGGATTCCAATGATGTGACATCACACATCTCGTTATGCAGATCTCGATTCCGGCAAGGGAACCATTTGTTGACTTGATGGGCCTTGACCCAGGTTTGACATTAATTAGCCAAGAAAATCCCTACATTACTGGCCCTTTTGGTATCAATCCGCGGAGCGTGGACTGAATTCTCACTTGAAGCTGTATGGGGGGATGCAGGAACCAAGTTTCAACACCCTGAGATGGATGTGATGTCAGTTTTATAACTTCAACACTTTCCTCGTTCAGGTCAATAATCCTTTTAGGGATTATTGATATATTCTCCTTATTCATCCTTTGAACCTCTGTGAAGGTCTATGTTAGTCCTTTGCGCAACCTAAACAGGTGGTTCAGGCACTTACACGCCTTTACTGTCTAATTACCCGAATTATTCTAAGTGTTGGCCAACTTTAACATGCATTTATGATTATCTTCATGTAAACATATATCTCTACTTGTGGTCATATAACACAGGGAAATATATAGATTCGCGCATCAGAATAACAATAAAACGTAAACCCGGTGTTGAACATAACATAATTGCATGCAATTAACAGAAGTAAAATACACAGGTAATTCCAGAATACTCCTCTTTATTATTGATTCAAATCTCGAGTACAAACTCTGACTACCCTACGTACACAGTTGCAAGGGTCCATGCACTCAGCTGCAGACTTCTACCCTAGGCCTCTGCGCACTTAGCTGTAGAGCCTCTTCCTACGCTAAGACTCTTTGCTCTTAGCTTCACAGACCCAACAATGACTCCAACTTATCCACTACTAAACTCTTATTGACTACTGAACTGCCTTAGACTCTTCTAAGACTCCCTTTTTATACAATCCCATAGCTCACAGACCTTGGGTGGATCTCTAAAGCCGACATGAATTATACAAAAGAAGGGTGGAAAACCCTTAGTAACTCTTTACATCTTCACGCTCCGTGGCCACAAAATGCGGAGACTTTACATTGTTTCCTACAAAATTTGGGCTTTCTGCCCCAAAATTTGGGCTTTTAACCCCAAAATTGACCCCAAGGGACCCATTCCCAACAAGTACCTCATTGCTATGTGTTGTCGACAACATGGGAGAAATAATGTTGAAGCGTTTGAAGAAAGTTGAATATATATGCTCAACATGGCAGTTACCCATGGTAAGATATTCAATTGGACATATATGTTAGTATGAAAATTCTTATCTGTACCAAAAAATACTTCACTTAATTCACTACTGACAAGTGACCCTAACAACAAGATGTGGTTGTTTACTCTTTAGATTTGCAAATGAAAGAAGAAGAAAACATTGTAGAAAAAATATCACATGCAATCTAAAACATATAACAACAAGAAACAACTGATGCAATAACCCAATAGAAGAAGAGTTTAAATGCATAGTATTTTTATTCATAACACTAGGTGAAGAATATTTACAACATGGGTTTGTAAATCCCCCTCTGTGGGATGGGTCTTTTGATGTCCTTGTGCTTTAACAATATGTTTTTGTCTCTCAATATGTAGAAAGCCCAAAACAAGATAGAACCCAAATGGGAGCTCAAATGGCATGAGATGATAATGGTGACAATGATAATGATGATGATGAATAATGAATGGAAAACCCTCTTATTTATAGCAAAGTATTGGGCTATATTAGCCATTGGAACATAATAAAATATTATTGACCAAATCAAGATCTAACCATTAGGAATACTTTATTATATTTTTTGGAGAGGGAAAATATAATCAAAATGGTCAAATATATTTATTTAGAAAATGGTTAAAGTAATTAAAAAATAAAATGATTTATTAATCACTTTGCAAGGATTAAGAAAATTGTGAATTTGAAATAATTATTAAGTAATGGTTTAACAATTATTCCAATATATAAATAATGGTTTCTTTAATTATTCCTAGGTGATTTAGTCAATTGTGTTAAGGAACAATTATCAAATAATGATTTAATAATTATTTATAGAAAAATTTAAATAAATAATGATTTATTCAATTATTCTCATGGTTTTTTTATTTTTTATTTTTTATTTTAAACAAAAATAATTTAATAAAAATGGTTTACTAAATTATTTCCTATGGTGAAAGTGACTTTACTATGGTAAAGTTGATCCTACATGGTATATTTCGATCCACCTAGTTAGAAATGGCTAGGTGATAATTTTTTAGGTGATAACATATTTCCCCCACAACATATAAGCGTTAGGAGAAAATTGTATAACCAAAATACAATATAGGATACACTTCCATGAGACACCAAAGGAGAGAGAGAGAGAGAGAGAGAGAGAGAGAGAGAGAGAGAGTTGAAGCAATGCAAGGAAGGACAGAGGAATGGATGGGGTGAGACCTACTAAGCTGAGATAAGTATCCTTTTATTTTGGAGTACATGATGTCAAATGAGGGGGGGGAGGCATACCCATAACTGTCCAGATAACTCAGTACAAATAATAATGGTGATCCCAACAATGTGGGACTGAGCTATAAAGTACATGATACATGATATTCTAACATCAATAGGCTAGAATTTGGGAAAATAATACAATGAGTCCCATATGCATAATGTGCCTGGAAAATAGAAGCCGGGATTGAATACAATAACATCTACTGATCTAAGTACATGAGTCATAATTCTCCTAAAGTTGGCATGGGGAGGGGGGATCACAACCAAAGAAGGCTTGCTGCATAGGAAAGGGCTCTGAAGATCTAAATGGATCATCTAAATGAGACATGCATGATGTGGGCGTTGCAAGCGGTAGGAACCGAAACCATCAAATCTGTGGAACTGAATCTCAGGTTGGTTCATGATTTGCTAACATCTGGGCATGTGGGGGGCTACCTGAAGGGCCACCCCTTCATGAGGTCTAGAATGTCTCACACACACCTAGGAAATACTGTTTCAATTTGATGGATCACAGGACCATTAAGTGTACGATTATCGATCATGCGGGAATGAGTTGGAGTCGAGCATTAGATAAATAAATAAGTCAAAGGGAAATAATGATTCCCTTTGGTTGATCTAAGGCACTGAACAATGACAAAAGCTGGAACCAAGGTATACCACCCTATAGACTACTCTCCTGGAATGAATGTGTTGAAGTCGATAGAAGAGGCCCTTCCAGGGGTGAGGCAATGAGGATTAATCAATAAAGGCATGAGCATCATAGCAATGTGACTGATGGGCTAACACTAGCGATGATTATGGAAGGATACAAAATGAGAGGTAGATAGATCAATTCCCTTGTTAGAGCATGATATGCATGGTTGAATTGGAAACGACTGAATTGATTCCACAGGGGATGGTCGATTACTCAGATGAGGGCTTTTCAAAGATGAAGCAATATAGTTGGAGGCTAGATATGAGCAAAATGGGATGAAAGTGATACAAAGATGTATGGGAGACTGTAACTGGACTCAATGGGACTTGGAAGAAAATCCATAGATGCAAGGGTGACTCATTGTTGACGCTCTAAACAAGGGTGACTCGATGATGCAGCCACATGGGTGGAGGTCCAAAGGGGACCATAAAAACATGAGTAAAAATGGTTACTCATGACAAAAATTGACATATGGGTCGACCAATGCAAAGATAAAGTGGTACCCCAGTACATGTGGTTCATATGAAGAAATTCAGTTTGAATAAGCGACAAAGTGAGACCTCATGGAAAAAATGGCTTCCTGGTGAAGTGTCAAAGTACCCAAAAAAAAGAGACCCATTATAGAACTTGGTGAGAGATTTCTAGTAGTTCTAATGGTTCCTATAAAAGGGCCTCTTGCCCCCAAATCTCTCACCCATTGCGACCAAACTAGGTTTTTTCCTATAAAAGGGATTCTTGCCCCAAAATATAATTCATTTACATAGTGAGATGTTGGATAATTGGAGAGGAGGAGAATGCCTTAAATCTTGAGGATATTGTAGAAGATAAACCAACCATCAGAATTCAGATCTGTGACTTTTAGGTAGGTGGCCTTACTTCTCTAAAATGACCTTAATGCTTCTTAGAAGAGTGGTTCCTGGTGAAGAATCAAGGGAAGAAAGGGATACATGAATGAACTACTATATAAGGTCTAGGATCATCTCCACCCTCCAAGTCAAACATGGGGATTCGGTGTTAAGTGTGGCATCACATAGAGTAGAATGTTTGAAGATA
This sequence comes from Pinus tabuliformis, assembly GCA_031772625.1. Classification (NCBI taxonomy): domain Eukaryota; kingdom Viridiplantae; phylum Streptophyta; class Pinopsida; order Pinales; family Pinaceae; genus Pinus; species Pinus tabuliformis. The sequence goes on from CM062815.1 coordinate 512,821,807, forward strand.
TGGAATCACTCATTTACAATATGTGATATGCATATGGCTCACCAGAGAGACTGGTAGGACAAACTATCCAAGGAATGAAAGGATAATCCACCATACTTATATCATTGGGGTCTAGGATGAAACTTATGCTAATTAAGTGAAAACGTGGCCAAGGGTTCCATAATGCCACCACACATGAGATACTCCCCCCCAGCATAAGTGGATGGAGGGGACTGATTAGGTGGCAATGATGGCCCCCTAGCTAGATGAGTTTGTGGAGTACCGTTGTGTTCCAAGTGCTCAAATAATGGATTCAAGCATTCGACCCTACTGGAACAAGATCCTGCAGAGGATCATGAGGAGATGTAGGGGCATATGTGCCCCCAAGTTTTGTATGGATAGATGTAGCATGCTATGGGCATACCAAATATATTTAGAGTAGTGGACTCCAAATGCATTTTGATGATATGGTTCACCATTTGTTGTATTTTATTGATGTCTTCTTGTGGGAAGAATAAATAAAGGATGTAGTAAGAGAAAGGAAATGGTGGACTACCAATCTCATTTGGCACTACATATATGAATCAAATGGACTGAATTTCTGGGTTCACATACATGGTGTCACTATACCAAAGAGTGGCTTCAGAGATAATGAAATGATGCTCACCTAGATGATATGATAGTTAAACAACAATAACGTTAGACAGATTGAGTTGTTGATTAAAAAGGAGTGATACTTAAATGGATCATCTCCATGGTGATCTAGAGTGATACGAGACTCTAGAGGTTCTTCTAAAGGGGGAAGAATAATGGGACTAGAGTCAACAGTATGGGATGCACTAGGGGGGTTGGGGAGAATTGCTTATCTTGGACTCTCAAAAAATAGATGCCCCCTTACCCAAACATTGTGTGGAAATGTAATGGCCACAAGGTGGATGTGGTTCAAATTCTTGGGTTTGAAGTAAGGGGTATTTAAATCAATCGACTTAACCATGGATGAAATCTTTGGACTCCACAACATATTGATCATGGGTTTGTTGTGGAAGGAAGTACACATGATGATGCATATCATCCCAAGGATAATAAGTGGTTGTTATGGATTCCATAATGTCTTCATCAGAAATAAATATGGGAGGACAAGATGAAGAGAGACCACACGATGAAGAGGAGCTGCCCGAGGCATCTTTATGAGAAACAAGGTTCACATGCGCATTTTCAAAAAGGGGAGACATATGACTAGTAGATGTGACATCTACTGATGTTGAGACCGAAGTGTTTGTTTAAGAAGGTTCAACAGAATCACAATAGGAAATGTCAAGAGAGTCCCAAGAGATTGATACCATGGATGATGACAGGTAGAGAGTAGGGGTGGAACTATCTGTCATCTCGACATCAGGTGGAAGAATCACAATGGTGGGTTGGGAAAAATCTTGTTATGGCATAACAGTGGGAACAAAACCCACAGGTAGAGGGGAAGTGGAATCACTACGAGCAGATTCTAACTCATGAAGAACTTGAAGCGTATCACAAAAACCTTCGAGATGGGGACAATGATGAGAATAATAACCATGTTTGGTTTTGTTATATTCTTTCCATGACTAGCCAACGTAGTTAACCGGGGGGTTAGAAGGGGGGTGTAACCCCCCCTTCGTTGCACCGATTGCGTAACGGGGGGAGTCACAGGGGTTTGAGGGGTGTAGGTAACCCCACTCTATTTGGTTTTGAAACCTATGTTAGGTTGGGTGTACCTACCCATGGTTTTGTGCATGTTTTTCACACATGGTTTTGGATGTGATGGTTTTCGGTCCATGGTTTTGGACGCAATGGTTTTCGGTCCATGGTATTGATGCTTCGGCATGTATAAATATGTATTGTAACATTGAAAGGAAAATAATGAAAAATCAAGCTGGTAGTCCCAGTTTTGGGATCCAGGGGAAAATATCTATGTATATGTGTTTTATTTGTTATGCTCTCGCACTGTTTCTTTTCTATGTTTTAGAATTCGTATGCAGGCAATATTTGTACAGGGTTAAATCCTACATTTGGTATCGGAGTTGTTTTGGCTTCAAGAGGATGCCTTTGTTGCTGAGGGGTTTCGCTTGGGCCTGTGGTAGACCCTGTTCAATGGGAGATATGCAGGATCGATTCTGGTGGTGAAAGAAGATGGTGAACAATGGAAAGATAGAGATCGAGAAATTTAATGGTCAGAGTTTTGAGTTATGGAAACTCAATATGGAGGATCTGTTGGTGGATAAAGATCAGGGGATCGCGGTAGATATGGGTACTAAATCAATGGGAGTGTCTGATGAAGAATGGAAGAAGTTGGATCGGAAGGCAAAGAGCACAATACGATTGTGTGTCTCAGATTTAGTATTGCTGAATGTATCAGGGGAAGCTACATCGAAGGCTTTGTGGGACAAGTTAGGGACTTTGTACCAATCTAAGTTTTTGGTGAATAAACTGTTCCTACGAAAAAAATTGTATAACCAGAGGATGAAAGATGGAGACTCGGTGACAGAGCATTTGAATGCATTTAATACTATGGTATGCTAGTTATCATTTGTTGATATCAAAATTTCATATGAAGATAAGTGCATTAGTTTGTTGTGTTCTCTACCAAATTCATGGGATAGTCTGGTTATTGCAATAGGTAGCAATGCAACTGCCTTGCAGTTTGATGAAATAGTATCATCCTTGCTGACGGAGGAGATGAGACAGAAAAATATGGAGAGGCAGAATGGTGATGCCTTGTCTGTACGAGTATGGTCCTAGAATAGAAACAAAAATAAGTCATCGAGTGGGAGATTTAAATCTAGATGGAGATCTAAATCTCCAGGAAAACCTGTAAAGGTGGTGTGCTAGAAATGAGGAAAGGAAGGCCACTACAAAAGGGACTGTAAATCTAAAGCTCCTAAAAAAGGAGAGGGATCTGATGATTCTCCTTCCGCAGAGGTGAAAACCACCTTAGATGAAGGTGGGGATGTGTACTTAGCTTCTTCAAGTATACATGTAGATCATGAGGCATGGTTGATTGACTCAGGTGCATCCTTTCACTTCACTCCCCATAGAGAGTGGTTCTGCGAGTATGAGAAATATGATGGTGGTGATGTGTTCTTAGGGGATAAAAGGAAGGCTAGAATCGTTGGTTACAAAAAAGTAAAGTTGAAGTTGCAAGGTGGAAGGGTTAGAACATTTCCGGGTGTTCTACATATTCCTGCGTTGGCCAGAAATCTAATTTTTGTAAGAAAGCTGGATGACGCATGTGTAAAAAAAGTGTTTGATAAGGATACTTGCAAGATGGTTTGGGGAGCACTAGTATTGATGTGGGGAGTTCGGATTGGAACTCTGTACAAGATGCAAGGTAGCACTGTAATTGATGGGTGCAACAATTCTATGGTTCCTGAAAATGGAGCAGAAAATCTAGTGGTCTCTGGAGAGAAGACCATGTTGTGGCATCAAAGGCTTGGAAATATTGGAGAGAAGGGCCTTTGAATACTTCATGGTAAAGGTATGGTAGAACATATGAGTAATATCTCTTTGGATTTTAATTTCTGTGAAAATTATGTATATGTGAAGTAGAATCAGGTGAGTTTCCCCTTTGGTGGTAAGAGGGCGAAACAGATATTAGAGCTTGTGCATAGTGATGTGTTTGGACCTATGAAGGTTCCATCACAGGGTAAGTCTATGTACTATGTATCATTTATAGATGACTTCTCAAGGAATACATGGATATATTTCCTTAAGAAGAAATATGAAGTCTTTGACAGGTTTAAAGAATTTAAGGCTATGGTGGAAAACCAGACAGAGAAGAAGATAAAGGTACTAAGGACAGATAACAGTGGAAAGTTTTGCAGTAAGGAATTTGAAGAATTTTGTAAGAAGTGTGGTATAGCAATCAGAAGACTACTCCATATACACCTCAGCAAAATGGAGTTGCAGAAAGAATGAACAAGATGTTGATGGAGAGGGCAAGAAGCATGCTCAGTGGTTCCGGGTTAGGACAGGAATTCTGGGCAGAGGCGGTGGAGGCAGCATATTACTTGGTCAAAAGATCACCTTCATCAACGTTGGAGGATAAGACTCCATAAGAGGTATGGACTGGTAAGAAATCCTCTCTTTTTCATCTGAGGGTATTTGGATGTGATGCATATGTACATGTTCCAAAGGAGAAATGAACCAAGTTGGATAGTAAATCTGAAAAGTGCATCTTTATTCGGTATAAAGATGGTTTAAAGGGTTATAAGCTTTGGAACCTAGTAACAAGAAAGGTTGTGTATAGCCGAGATGTGGTGTTCAGAGAGGTGAAAGATGTTATTAAACATGAAGTCCAACCAACGGAACCTGAGAAGATAGAGTTTGAGCTAAAGGAGGAAGAATCAGACTCTATAGCAGAGGAGGAATCAGAAGATGAAGAGCCACAAACTCCGGGTGTGAGAAGATCAGTTCTAGAAAGAAGATAGCTAGAAAGGTATAGTCCATACGTTTTTTGTTCAAATTTTTCTTTATCTATTACTGATGATGATCCTAGAACTATGAAGGAAGCAGTAGATTCAAAGGATGGAAAACTTTGGAAAGAGGCCATGGTTGATGAAATGGCATCTTTGCACAAAAATGAGGCTTGGGATCTGGTGGATTTTCTGACTGGAAGGAAACCCATTGGCAGCAAATGAGTGTTCAAGAAGAAGACAAATGTAGAAGGAAAAGTGGAAAAATAGAAAATCTCGGTTGGTAGCAAAAGGTTATTCCCAGGTGTCGGGAATTGATTTTAGTGATATTTTTTCTCCTGTTGCCAAGGTAACTTCTATTAGATTACTTTTATCTGTTGCTCCTGCTTTTGATTTTGAGGTAGAACAGATGGATGTGAAGACAACATTTCTTCACGGGGATCTGGAAGAGGAGATCTACATGAAGCAACCTGAAGGATTTCCGGTGAAGGGTAAGAAATAACTGGTATGCAAGTTAAGGAAGTCTCTGTATGGGTTAAAACAGTCACCAAGGATGTGGTATCAAAAATTTGATACATTTATACAGGGACTTGGCTTCACCAGAAGCAAAGCAGATCATTGTGTGTATTTTAAATTAGTTGGTGACCGTGTTTTTTATCTGGTCTTGTATGTGGATGATATGTTGCTGGTTGGAAATGACAAAGAATTTATCCATGATTTGAAGACCCATTTGTCCTCAAAATTCGACATGAAAGATCTTGGTGCTGCAAACTATATTTTGTGCATGGAAATTAAAAGATATCAGACAAAGAGGAAGCTCTGGTTAAACCAGAAGAAGTATGTTGAGAAAATATTGCAGAGATTTAATATGCAGGATAGTAAACCGGTGAAGGTTCCTATTCCTATAGGTGTAAAGTTATCTGCTAAACAATGTCCCAAGACACAAGAAGAGCAAGAGGACATGTCCTATGTTCCATACGCAAGTGCAGTCGGTAGCCTGATGTATGCAATGGTTTGTACTAGACCAGACATTGCACATGCAGTGGGAGTATTGAGCAGGTTTATGTCAAAACTAGTGAAGGAGCACTAGACAACAGTGAAGCGGGTTTTCAGGTATTTGTGTGGCACTAGTGATTATGGTTTGTGCTACCAAGGAAGACCAGGATTGGACAGAGTGTTGGATATTCATGGCTTTTTTGATGTAGACTGGGCTGGAGATTTGGATAAGAGAATATCTACAAGTGGGTATGTGTTTAACCTATTTGGAGGTGCAGTTAGTTGGATGAGTTAGAAACAATATGTAGTGGCACTATCAACTACAGAGGCAGAATACATGGCAGCCACTCATGCAAGCAAGGAAGGAGTTTGGTTGTAGAGATTGTGTTCAACTATGGGGTTAGTACAGGGAGCTATAAGGATAGACTGTGATAGCCAAAGTGAAATTTTATTGGCAAAGAACCCTGCATATCATTCAAAGACAAAGCACATTGATGTTTGGTATCACTTTGTGAGGGATAAGATAGAAGACAAAAAGGTGTTGTTGGTAAAGGTGGACACTTTGAAGAATACTGCAAATGCATTGACAAAATTTGTGAGCTCTGAGAAGTTCTCTTGGTGTAGAGAAACAATGGACGTTGTAGGGTTGAATAAATGACTAAGCTCTCTTGTGGCCACCTGTGGAAAGAAAACAACAAGTGGGAGAATATTGGGTTGTGTTATATTCTTTCCACAACCAACCCACGTAGTTAACTGTGGGGTTAGAAGGGGGTGTAGCCCCCCCCTTCGTTGCGCCAATTGCGTAGTGGGGGGAGTCACAGGGGGTTTGAGGGGTGCATGTAACCCCACTCTATGTGTTGTGGGGAAAAATGCCTATGCAGGACGATCCTATCCACCTAAGGTGTGACAGAGCCTTAGCAACAAACAGATACAGCTATTTTGGTTTCTTCCTTTATGAAATGTGAAAGAGGGGAGATCGATAGACTTACCGTTGTCTTCCATTTGTCCCTCGATCTAGATCCTATTCTCTTTGGGTGTTCACAGCTACTCGCCTCCTCGCTTGCTCAAGAGAACAACTACTTGATTCCCACGAGATCACAAGAGAACAACTACCTGTGACAAGAGAACAACTACTTGCGACAAGAGAAGAACACAACACAAAGGCAAATATTCATATTTATAAATGATTCAAGATTAGAAGTAAATCAAATACACTAATGCAATCATGCAAATACACCAGTATATAGGAGCAAACCAAGATAGCTTTATTGATAAGTAACAGGGTTCAGGAAGAGATACAACCCATAGGGCTCCAATCTAGCATCTCCTTCCCAGCAGAATGGAATTCTTTCTTCAGCTCCCTTCAAAGCATTAAGCACCCAATGTTTCCAGTCTCAAACCAACAACAATTCTTTGCAATAAAAAAATTCCAGCCCCTAGATCTCATGGAGGAGAGATCTATACATAGTTATTTTGGAGAGAGGATGAGTCAGCTTGAGATCTGACTAGTGTCCTCTCCCTCTCTCAGTTCTTAGTCCACTTGGAGGTTCTTGCTTCCACTTGGAGATTTGGAACCTCTTACTCATCACCAGTCAAATTCCCTGATACAAGTGTCATTTTGGAAGCTTCCTGAGCATTGACACCTTGAGGAATGAGCCTGCCACTTGTCCAAACTCGCTCAGCGCAGGTAGCCTTTGTTGCAGTTGACATTCAACGCAGGTAGACAGTGGAGCAGTTGACATTCAGCGCAGATGCTCAGTGGAGCAGTTGACATGATCCAGAATTGGCTTGTTTTTGAGCAGTTTCAGGTGGAGAACTTCTGTGAATTGCTGTGGTTTGTTGGCCTTGTTCCTCTAGGGGTAGGAACAAAATGTTTAGGGACTTTGGATCCCTTAGATTATGGACATTTCATGCTCGAGGCTGCAAGGCACAAAAATGTCTATAACAGTTGCCCCCTAAAGTATGAGGGTGTTTATCGGGTGAAATGCTTTATCCAGGAGGGTCCGAAGTTCATCCATTTGCCGGGAGGAGACCTGTAATAAGACACAATACAATACATTATGATTCATACTGCTTTCATGATCTAGCTGAGACGAGTATCTTTGATTAGTGTCTTCTCTCTGATAGTTCTTGATGCCACTTGGAGATCTCATTGATCTCTTACTCATCCTTGGGCGATTTTGAGAGGCAAGTGTCCCATGAGAAGTTTCTAGAAGGTTCCATGATCATCCACCTCGCAAACTGTCTCCGCCACTTGTCTTTTCCTGATCAGCGCAGGTAGCCAGTGTATTTAGGTGCACTGAAACGTAATTCCCGTGTGTACCACCTGCGCTGAATGTCAAAACCTCTGTGTTGAGGGTGCACTAATCCAGTTTTGACCAATTTTGAGTAGTTTCTGGTGGAGAACTTCTGGGAGAAGCTGTGGTTTGTTAGCCTTGTTCCTCTAGGGGCAGGAACAACATGTTTAGGGACTTTACAGGACGATCCTAAAAAATGCCTATACAGGAACCCAGGAAGCTTCCAAAATGACACTTGCCTCAGGGAATTCGACTGGTGATGAGTAAGAGGTTCCAAATCTCCAAGTGGAAGCAAGAATCTCCAAGTGGACTCAAGAACTAATAGAGGGAGAGGACACTAGTCAGATCTCAAGCTGACTCATCCTCTCTCCAAAACATCTATATATGGATCTCTCCTCCATGAGATCAGGAGGCTGGAATTTTGTTATTGCAAAGAATTGCTGTTGGTTTGAGATTGGAATCATTGGGTGCTTAATGCTTTGAAGGGAGGTGAAGATAGGAATTCCATTCTGCTGGGAAGGAGATGCTGGATTAGAGCCCTCTGGGTTGTATCTCTTCCTGAACCTTGTTATTTATCAATAAATCTATCTTGGTTTTCTCCTATATATTGATGTATCTTTGATGTATGATTGCATTAGTTTATTTGATTTATTTCTAATTCTGGTTTTCACAAATTGGAGATCCTATGTTTGTTGTGGGGAAAAATGCCTATACAGGAAGATCCTATCCACCTAAGGTGTGACAGTGCCTTAGCAACAAACAGATACAGCTATTCTGGTTTCTTCGTTTATGAAATGTGAAAGAGGGGAGATCGATAGACTTACCGTTGTCTTCCGTTTGTCCCTTGATCTAGATCCTCTTCTCTTTGGGTGTTCACAGCTACTTGCCTCCTCGCTTGCTCAAGAGAACAACTACTTGATTCCCACGAGATCACAAGAGAACAGCTACCTGCGACAAGAGAACAACTACTTGTGACAAGAGAAGAACACGACACAAAGGCATATATTCATATTCATAAATGATTCAGGATTAGAAATAAATCAAATACACTAATGCAAACATACAAAATACACCAGCATATAGGAAAGAACCAAGATAGCTTTATTGATTGATAACAAGGTTCAGGAAGAGATACAACCCAGAGGGCTCCAATCCAACATCTCCTTCCCAGCAGAATGGAATTCCTTCTTCAGCTCCCTTCAAAGCATTAAGCACCCAATGTTTCCAGTCTCAAACCAATAGCAATTCTTTGCAATAACAAAATTCCAGCCTCCAGATCTCATGGAGGAGAGATCTATATATAGTTATTTTGGAGAGAGGATGAGTCAGCTTGAGATCTGACTAGTGTCCTCTCCCTCTCTCAATTCTTGAGTCCACTTGGAGGTTCTTGCTTCCACTTGGAGATTTGGAACCTCTTACTCATCACCAGTCGAATTCCCTGAGGCAAGTGTCATTTTGGAAGCTTCCTGAGCATTGACACATTGAGGAATGAGCCTGCCACTTGTCCAAACTCGCTCAGAGCAGGTAGCTAGTGTTGGAGTTGACATTCAATGCAGGTAGCCAGTGTAGCAGTTGAAATTCAGCGCAGATGCTCAGTGGAGCAGTTGACATGATCCTGAATTGACTTGTTTTTGAGCAGTTTTAGGTGGAGAACTTCTGTGAATTGCTGTGGTTGGTTGGCCTTGTTCCTCTAGGGGTAGGAACAACATGTTTAGGGACTTTGGATCCCTTGATTATGGACATTTCATGCTCAATGCTGTAAGGCAAAAAAATGTCTATAACAGTTGCCCCCTAAAGTATGAGGCCGTTTATCGGGTGAAATGCTTTATCCAGGAGGGTCCGAAGTTCATCCATTTGCTGGGAGGAGACCTGTAATAAGATACAATACAATACATTATGATTCATACTGCTTTCATGATCTAGCTGAGGTGGGCATTCCCATGATCAGCTTTATAAATTCATTTTTTGTACATAGAACAGACGATCGTCTGATGGTAGACTGATAATTTTGGTGAAATTATCATCCTTTGAGTAGGATGATCATATGCTGCAATGATGTACATGCCAAATGTCTTTATTTTTCCTGAATATATATCACAGCCCGGATGGATGAAACTAGATCCGGGGTCTTCAAACTCGTTCGATCTTCACTCTAAGTACAAGTCGATCCATGTGAGAATTGCGCTGAAGTCGAACATGGAAAGACATCGCTTGATTACTGGCCAATGAGGTAAACCGTTAACAAGCGCGAGAGGAATCACTGATAATGATAATGACCCTCAAGGTACTGCAGTACAATTCACGTGGTGTGAATAAAGGACTTGGCGTCGAACACCACGCAAAATATTCTGGTCGAAGGTCATTGATGTATACCTGTCGCCGGAAGTGAGAAACTTGCCATTGAGGCATGAAAGCTTCAAAGTACTGAAGGGGTTGTTCCTACATCAACTTCTTGGATAATGAGCTGATGTCGACAAGAAGCGATCCGTCAAAGAAGGGACTTAATGAATCCCACATCAGTGACACGGAACGGAGCTAATGATTTTAATGGAGGTGAAAACAATTTGTGACATATGATTCAGGGTGGCGGTCATGAATGGATGAAGGATAATGTATGGCAGTGGATGGGACCCGGTTGACTCTTTTCTGAACGACTTCTCTTGAACATATGGCGACATTGATGCGATGGATCGGTAGCATTACCCCAAGTATGGATGGTATGGCGAGACCATGGTGATGTGACCGGTGAATGAAACAACCCAACCCGATTGTGGTACGGAGGAAAAGTGTCATGTTCAAGAGCGACCTGCTACCATCAAAGTTTTCTTGATTTTCTCCCAATTTTTCCCCAGTCATTGCTGACCAGTACCTCTTTATTTTTTTCAAGCTTGAGGAGGATAACATATGCTTGTTCTATAACCTGCCCTTCAGCCAAGCCCATCGCTATGTTTTAACGAGCCTAGCGATAGTGAAACTCGTTCTCTTCTAAAGACAAGTTTGTCGCTATTTAGTGATTTTAACGAGTCTAACGACAAGGATAACTCGGTCCTTTTCATTTTTAGAGAGTCTGAAAAGGTACATAAAGTTAACTCCAAAAGTCCTTTTTCGTCATCTAATCCCTTAAGTCCGAAAAAGTATAAAACAATACAGAAGGGATGAGTTTTCGATAGTTTTAACGAGCCGAACAAAACAAGCGCTCGATCGTTTTGTGCAATAATCCCTCAGGTCCAAAAAGATTAAAATCTAGAGGAGGGATAGCACTTCCGGTCGCTTTAATGAGCTGGAAGGCCAAAACTCGGCAATCTTTTCATGTTTTACGAGTCAGTTGAAAAGAGCTTAAAGAAGACTCGTCTTTTGAGGAACGAGTGATGAACAGGGTTAGCAGCTGATTCCAGGTACAGGTTGGAATTTTCCAATCACGGCAGTGTCACAAGGATGGCTAGGTGAAATCACTCTTCACAGCTGTTCCTCAAAAAGGGTAAACAATCATATGGAGGTGAACGATCGGCCAAATGAAAAGTGGAGGTGACGGTGCAAACACGACCAAGGCTTTTATGGCAGATGAGGTTACATACACAATGGTTATTTACCGGAATAGGTTCATTTTTTAACGAGCTTGAATGCGCCAAAACACTGCTCAGACTTATGTTTATTTTTTAACGAGCATGAATTATGTGCTAAAACTGCTCGGATCTTGCGTTTATTTTTTAACGAGCATGAACTTTGTGCTAAAACTGCTCGTTCTTGCGTTTATTTTTTAACGAGCATGAACTTTGTGCTAAAACTGCTCGATGCTTATGTTTATTTTTTAACGAGCATGAAGTCCGCGTTAAAACTGCTCGATGATAAGTTTGCATGCCCCCAGCATAATAATGCAAATCAAGGTGCATGCCCCCCAAGCTTCATTGCATTCAACTCGGTGATTGGAATGAAGGTTTACCTTTGAGATTTGAAAAGGGGATTTTTTCATTTTTTAATGAGGTTGACACAATAAAAGAACTATCCTCATGACTCCTTGTTTCATTTTTTAACGAGGTCGACACGAGATAAGAACCGTCCTTAGAGTCCAAATCCATTAGATAAAGAAGGTTTCATATTCCATTGTGGCCACTTCCGCCAGATTACTTGGAGGCGGTAGGGCAAAAGTACCCATTAAAGCAGGGTCTTTTAGGAGACCTACTTCCGATATTTTGGAGCGAATGATTGCTTACATGGATCATTGGAATGCTTCCCGTAACTTGTGAACTGTTGGGGAGAAAAGTTTGTTGGTCGACGATTGTAATTCCTCCTTGGAAGGGAAATGCAATCTTCCTGAAATAGGTCGACACAACTACGGCCATGGCATAGATCCACGGTCTTCCTAGTAGGATGTTGTAATCAAGATTCCCATCGATGACTTCAACATCTATTTCTACTGTTTTCCCTCCTAGTTCAACTTTCAAGTTACTTAGGATACCATATGGGGTATATGTCCTTCCGTCGAATGCTTTTAATGTCATCGAAGATCACGACAAGGTTGGAGATCCTAAAGTTTTCCAGCAACTCATCGACATAATGCATGTAGATGCCCCCTCATCAATAATTGTTCGATGAACAGTTTTGTTGAGGGCTTTCACTTGAATAAGGAAATCTAGTTGAGCTGGTAACTTAGGGTCATATCCTTTATGATCAAAGGCCACAAGATTAGAATCCATTGGGTCAATCCCACCTATTGCTGATAATAAAGCTTGCTCTTGGGAGAAGCAATTTTGCGGTACCTCAAGTGTCGACATAGCAGACGGCGATTGGGCCAGGTCCTCTATCTGTGCTATTTTCGCACAAGGATTAAATGTCGATTTGTGTACTTCTCCCTTTTGCGACTTTATCATTGGCTCAGGAACGATGGGTGGCACAACTTCGATCAAAGTTGTTGTCGAACTACTAGGTTGTTCATTAGCCTTGTTGTTCGACAGCTTTGGATTCCTGTAATCTTTATTCCTCGTCAAAGCATCATTTTGCTGCTTTGATATAGACAACATAAGCACTTGGGATCAGGAAGCATTTTGATTAGCAACCAGTTCGGTTCCTGGGCTTGGAAACAGATCAGTCAACACAGCTGAGGTTTTCGAACTCTTAAAGAATCTTTTAAGCTCAGCTTTGTATGGACAATCTGTTGTCCAATGATCCTCATCGCATATATGACACCCCGCAGGGGGTTTCCTTTTTCTCCCTTTCTTTTTCTTCTTGCCCCCTGGTTGCTTCAGTTGTTTGCCCTTGTCGTCCGACACGGCACTTACTTCCGAGGCAAGAAGTTCCTCATTTGCATTTTGACCGGAAATCTTACGGGCCTTTTTAGATATAGCCTTTGTCGATTTCATGTCTGTTGCGCCAATCACGCCATCGCCGGCATCGGAGTCATTGTTTGATTTAAGAGGAGGAGGAATTCAGAATTCCGGTCTAGGGGCATCAGGTATTTTGTCATAGAGCGTGCCGGACTGAGTGTAAACCAAGTCCATATATTGCGCATGAGCGATGACTTACTCTTTCGTTACGACCCCCCCCTTTGCCACATCTTCCGTGGTCGCAGGAAGTAATGACTTGATAAACCATTCAACTAATAGCTAATCGGGAACGTAAGTTTTTACCATCCTGCGACGACGACGCCACTCATGTATATGATCCGATATATGAGTAGTCGTTGTCTGCTTGAAGTTGGTTAAGATTTCTGTTCCTGTTTCATACCTTATCGGTAATTGAAAATGGGTTAAGAAAGTCGTGGCTAGGGAACCGAAATTGTCGAAAGAGGCTCTAGGTAATTCAATATACCATTTAGCCGCTGGACCCGTCAATTTCCTCTAAAAAAGGTGAAGCCTTATCGAATCATCGTTCAGGGTGTTCGACGAACACCACAGATGAAATGTCATCACGTGATTCGACGGATCTTCGCCTGGATTTCCATTGAATTTATGAATGTCCGATGGAAGCTTGTGAGGAATCGCTGGCCACCAAGGGGCATAAGCAATTGGATCATTCGTCAGCCGATTTAGATCTGGTAATTCTAAAGTTGCTACAAAGGGCAACTGTTGATTCAGGTTAGGCGAAGCATACCCAGGATAAGATGGAATCGCCTGAGCAGTGGGTCTTTGCATACTAGCATAATGTATTTGATGCTGGCAACTTTGACAAGGTTGATGGGCATAACCATTATAATATGGTTGTTGGTAACCGCTTTGTAAATGCGATTGCCCATTACTTACAAAGACTTGTTGCTCAGGTCCTCGATATGATTGCTGGAATGGGGGTTGATGAGTTTGAACCAGCTCTGGTTGTTGGACCATTTGCTGTTGACCAATACTGGATGATTGACCAAGATGAGGAGTCATAGTACTTGTTTGAGCCTGAGTCGCTCCAGATAAGGAGGCACTAACCGGAGGTTGTGATTGAGTTGTCGAGACAAGAGGCTGTTGTATGGCAACCTGAGAAACTTGGGGTTGACATACAACAGGTAGCGCTTGTACTTGCAACGCAATCACCATACCAAGTATAGTGGCAACATTCGACACAGGGTGGACTGGTTGCATTGAATATGCAACCCTTGGTTGCTGAGGTAGTATCGGTACCCATCCGCTGGATGTAATTCCAGTTTGACCTGAACTTTGTTGTAAACTCCCATATGGTTGTTCTCCGGTTGGGAACAATGAAAAGGCATACTACCCTCCATATGGTGGCAATCCAGTACTTAAAGGGTAGATTGGCCTTTGAAGACACATTGGATCAATTTGTTGAGTGTCAACATAAGAAATACCAGATGATAATCCAGATGAAGAAATAGGAACTAACCATGTCATCGAAACAGTCTCTGATTGGACTCCAGCTTGTTGTTGACAATTTGCTGGGACAGATGGTATACCAGCGAACATCGTTGGAGTAGCAGCAGGAGGTTCTGCCGCTGCTGTGTCGGATGACACAGTCCTGGATGTCGACGGTTGTTCAGACATATTTAGTCTATCCAAAAGATTTCCTAGCGATTCTACAAGAACTTTGTGATGAAGGTAGACTAACTTCGAAGATCAACGAGGGAAAGGTGATGATTATTCTGTTTAAAATAAATTTTAACGACGCTTAGACACAACTTGCTTTTTCAATTTTAAAGAGTCGAGAAAAAGCTAAAGATGACTCTAGTCTCCTTCGATGTTTTAACGAGCCCGAAGTGACAAATGCTCGGATGGACTTTTTCCGTTATAGAGTCCGAAAAAGGCCAAAAGGAACTGCTCTGGAGTTCTAGGTAGAGGGTGTGCCAAACTTTTCGCAAAACCGCAGAATACTTTTTAAGGTACGGGCGGTCGATCTTCCTGAATGCTGTGTTCAGTGCATTGCGATCGGTAGGGCGGCCGACACGGCTTCCTAAGGATAAAGGTTAAATTCCTATAGGGGTCTCCCAATATATACGCGACGGTACGTGGGAGCACAATCCGTACTGGCGCTATCGTCCCTCAGGAGGAATCACCCACCTTCCACGAGATCGACAGTCACTAGGCTTAACGACGCCGGAACACGTCTCTAGCCTAGACCTCTATGTTGTGGGTTATGTTGCAAAGCGTTGTTAGGTTCATTCAGTTTATTTTAAGTTGATCTTTTTAGAAGTTTGCCTTTCTGGATCACCACGAGATGTATGGTACAATTCCTAAATGCAGTCTAAGATGATAAGCAAGCTTTATATCTTTTCAACTTTGAAAATCCTAGCTACTAAGGGAAAAGAAAGACACCATCTTTTCTCAAAGAGCAATCAGCACACTCTAATGCACTCTTCCTAAATCAAGCATGCAAACTTATCAAAATGCAAATGCACAATGCAGGTGTTTGTTTTTCCACTTTCTTAGTATTGATGCCTACAAAGAAAGCTTTTTGTACAACTTTGAATTTGCTTTTAAAATGACAAGTACAAACAAGTTTACTTTTTCGAAATCAACAAGGGTAGAAGAGATTACAACACTTTGCAACATTCGAAATGAACACTTGTTTGCGACACTTAAAAGAGACAAAATCAAACCAATAAGCAAAAGCAAATGTATAATCAACTGTAAACAGCCAATGAACTCTCTCCTAAGGTCACAGTCAACAGATCTGAATCAAGGGCTACAGGATGATTATTTCACTCATGCAAAGGAAAACTGTAAATGATGCCACAAACACATAAAAACACTCACAGTATTTTTGTACAAAAGGAGGTGGAATTTAAGCAGAGAAAAGGAGTTATCAGACTGGTACCTATGCTGGTTACAGGCTGCAAAAAACAGAGATCAAAACAGGGCAACAGAGAGCAGAGAACCCCAGCTGCACAAGGTCAAACTGGTTCAGCGAAACCTCAACACTGTGGTTTTGACATTCAGCGCAGGTAGCCTTCATGGGACCTGCGCTGAAATGCAGAATGCCTTCACAGCAGTTGCGCTGAAGGAGAAATTCTCGTTTCTCACTGGGTTCTGGGTCACAGATTGCTCAATAATCAACGGTTTCAGGCCAAATCAGAAACACAAGCAAGGTATAATCAAAGGGATGCTTTGAGAGGGTACTAAGATCTATCACAAAGGATCATCAAATCATTTATGAGTCCATTTTTTAGATCATAGACAAAATCCAGTGAAGGATCAATGCAACAACTGTCCACTTTGCAGAAGCAGTTCGATTGTTGCTGTTGAGTCTATGAAACAAACAATGATAGAAACACAAATAAAATGACTAAAACAGATCTCCCCAGTGGAGTCGCCAATTTGTTGTGGGGAAAAATGCCTATGCAGGACGATCCTATCCACCTAAGGTGTGACAGAGCCTTAGCAACAAACAGATACAACTATTTTGGTTTCTTCCTTTATGAAATTTGAAAGAGGGGAGATCGATAGACTTACCGTTGTCTTCCGTTTGTCCCTCGATCTAGATCCTCTTCTCTTTGGGTGTTCACAGCTACTCGCCTCCTCGCTTGCTCAAGAGAACAGCTACTTGATTCCCACGAGATCACAAGAGAACAGCTACCTGTGACAAGAGAACAGCTACTTGCGACAAGAGAAGAACACAACACAAAGGCAAATATTCATATTCATAAATGATTCAAGATTAGAAGTAAATCAAATACACTAATGCAATCATGCAAATACACCAGTATATAGGAGCAAACCAAGATAGCTTTATTGATAAGTAACAGGGTTCAAGAAAAGATACAACCCATAGGGCTCCAATCCAGCATCTCCTTCCCAGCAGAATGGAATTCCTTCTTCAGCTCCCTTCAAAGCATTAAGCACCCAATGTTTCCAGTCTCAAACCAACAACAATTCTTTGCAATAACAAAATTCCAGCCCCTAGATCTCATGGAGGAGAGATCTATATATAGTTATTTTGGAGAGAGGATGAGTCAGCTTGAGATCTGACTAGTGTCCTCTCCCTCTCTCAGTTCTTGAGTCCACTTGGAGGTTCTTGCTTCCACTTGGAGATTTGGAACCTCTTACTCATCACCAGTCGAATTCCCTAATACAAGTGTCATTTTGGAAGCTTCCTGAGCATTGACACCTTGAGGAATGAGCCTGCCACTTGTCCAAACTCGCTCAGCGCAGGTAGCCTTTGTTGCAGTTGACATTCAACGCAGGTAGACAGTGGAGCAGTTGACATATAGCGCAGATGCTCAGTGGAGCAGTTGACATGATCCAGAATTGGCTTGTTTTTGAGCAGTTTCAGGTGGAAAACTTCTGTGAATTGCTGTGGTTTGTTGGCCTTGTTCCTCTAGGGTAGGAACAACATGTTTAGGGACTTTGGATCCCTTAGATTATGGACATTTCATGCTCGAGGCTGCAAGGCACAAAAATGTCTATAACACTATGGGGTCCAGGGTAGTGCCCTTGAAAATTTTGGTTTTGAACCCTATGTTAGGTTGGGCGGACCTACCTATGGTTTTGTGCATGTCTTTTGCACATGGTTTTGGATGCGATGGTTTTCGGTCCATGGTATTGATGCTTCGACATGTATAAATATGTATTGTAACATTGAAAGGAAAATAATGAAAAATAAAGCTTGTAGTCCCTGTTTTGGGATCTAGGGGAAAATCTCTGTGTATATGTGTTTTATTTATTATGCTCTCACATTGTTTATTTTCTATGTTTTAGAATTCATATGCAGGTAATTTTTGTATGGGGTTAAAACCTACAGACCATAGTTATCACATAGATAAAAAGGGTGATTTGTGCATAAGTAACTATTCTTCTTAGTTGACTTGGGTAAGGTGACATGGACCTTAGGAATGTTAGAGTTAGGGAAGGTATCACGGACCACATTCTTAATATGAGGGAGCTCAAGACAATTATTATTTGCGTGCCCATCAACATCACACAAAGTGCATGGAGAAGTAGGCTTTGGAGGCTTAGGAGGAGTTGGAGTTGTTTGGGGTGCCTTGTCTTTGGGTCAATTTTTCTGGGCTTTGCTACCCTCACTAGATGATTTCGAAACAAGATTGGCTTCCTGTTGAGGTTGTTTTGGAACTGAAGCAAAGGAAGGGGTAGGAATAATGGGTTGAAACAGGGTCAAATCTATGTAAGGTTTGAGTTTATTACGAGGAGTGTTTGCAGGAGGATAAATGTACCTGACTGGGATCCCCAAGATAATGTTAGGTGAACTCAAAGTAGCCATAACAGGGGTATAAAATATTCTAGCTGGAAATAATAAGAAAGGTGTCTGATCAGAAGGGTAATGATCTGGGGGAATTGCTCCCAGATGGTTAAGACCAAGTGGAATAGTTCGGGGTTGAAAATGGCTGAGAGAGATGCCAATAGAAGGAAATGGGCATGGAGGAATTGTACTTGAAGGTTGGGTTGAGTTAGGAGTAGGAGGTTGCAAGAGCGTGGGTGCTATGAAGGTGTACCAGACCGCTTATGGATGGCCTGTGATTCCTAAAGCATGCAAAAACTCGACGAGCTAGGCTCAGAAGGGATGGGCGGTGGCCCATAATAAGCCCCAAGAAGCGCATAATATTATAAACTCCAAGAGACACATCGGTAAGGGAAGTGATAGTCTTACTACTAGTCATTGATGAGATATTGGTCTGAGGAGATGTTTGAGACTGAGGGTCATAGTAAGTCAGCTGATCGATAGTGATGATATTTACATTGTGGGGAAATCACATCTTGTGAAGGACAATGAATGTGACAACAGACATGGCATAAGTGTAACTATGACCTAATAAGATGTTATAATCTGATGGAGCATCAATGACTTTGATATCGATTCGAAAAAAGAAAATATATGCTCACTGGGAATTTCAATTGCATACCACACTTATTTGTACAATGTATATATATTTTATTATTCAAATACTTTGATGATGATTAAAAATTCCTTGGGAGGTTCACCTTTATAGACATTGACTGGCCACAAGGACTAAAGATCATGTCCTGTGACATATGTTCCCTTTAACAATTAATGGGCAATTAATTTAACTAATTTATTAATTATTAATATTTATGAGTTTAATATATTTATTTAATTAATATTTAATTATGAATATTTATTCATAACCTTGCCTCTCACTTAAAATTATTTTTCCTCAAACAATAGGTAATGTTGGGTGATGTTGATGAAAACATTCTGTCTCCCACGATTAATCTTATTCTGGTAGTCTCTTCCATTTGATAAGGTATTCTTTAATAGTCTTGGATCATAGTAATTTCTCTCTGGTAGAAAGTATTCCCTTTGGTTCTAATATGATCCTCTCTTCTTCGTCAGTCTCAGGTATCTTCGTTTGAGTTGTTTGATTTTTTCCCAGCACTTTTTTGAGACTTGATACATGAAATGTGTTGTGGATTAGACAATTTTCTAGTAGCTTCAATCCTTCAACTATGCTACTTATTTTATTGATTATTTGGTATGGCCCATAATAATTAGGAGCTAACTTATTTTTAGTTGGGATGGGGTCCCCTGGGTCAGTTTGGGGTTAGATGACCCAAATTTTGCATTCAGTTTTGTAAAGGATGTAAAGTCTCTGCGATATATGGAAGTGGAGCGCGTAGATGAATAAGAGTCAAAGGGACTTGGCCCCTTGTTTTAAGTAAAGTTTTGAGTCAGTTTTGACATTCACCCATGGTTTGTGGACCATGGCATTGCATAGAAAAGTCTATAAATAGTCAAGCCTTAGCGATTCTTAGGAAAAGATTAAGAAAAAAGTTTGAGAGAGAATTAGGTTCATTGAAGAGATTTGGGCAGGAGTTAAGGCAGGAAGGCTCTGCTTCTTGCACTTAGGTAGAGAAGGAAAGGCTTCGCAGCTGAGTGCACGGAGGTCTGGGTAGAGTCCATAGCTGAGTACGCGAACCCCTACATTTGTGTGTGTAAGGTAGTTTGAGTCTATAATCAGTGAATTGAAGATCAATAAAGACAATTTTCCAAAGAATTACTGAGTATTTCTGTTTGTATATTTTTATGTTATATGCTGCCAATGAATGACATGTTTTATGAAATAATGATTGAATGCTACGTGAATTTATTGAAACTGTATTAATAATGTATGAAATGAATGCTTAGCCACTTCCGCGAAGTTTTAGATCATTTCTCTTCTGTTTTAGGACGAATAAAGTAGATCTACGCGAACTCCAATCTAGGGTTTTTGATGCGCATAAGTAGGTAAATTGACTGTTAAGAGTCTACAAGGACTGAACATGGACCTTCATAAGGCTGCTTTAACTGAGATGAAGTGACGTGCCCTAAAAGTTTATCAATCTACACAGAGGTAGATCCAAGGCGCTGGAAGACATCACACTAGTTTCTGGATGCAGAAACTTGGTTCTTGCATCCCCCCATACTACTTCAGGTGAGACTGCAGCCTGTGCTACGCGGGTTGTTGCCAAAAGGGCCAGTAGTGTAGGGTTTTGTTGTTTGGCACAACTAACTATGAACCTGGGTCAGGACCCCCTAAGCCAAGAAATGGTATCGTTGCCGGGATCGAGATCTGCTTAAAAGAGATGTGTGATGTCACATCATTGGAACTCGACCAAGAAAGAAATTGAAAAGTGGTTGGATCAGAAGATTCATGAGTTCACGGCGCAAGAAAATAGGAATCCACGCATGTCAAAGGAAGATTGGCTTAATAGATATATGTATACGGAGATACAGGAAATCTTCTTCTGCACCTCCCCAATTGAACTATATGAGTGGTTAGCTAAATTGATCGATAGTCAAGGAAGGTGGAAGCTCGATAGTTCCATAGTGTGCACTAGAGAATTAGTGTGATGACTAGAAGCCTTTGAAAACAAGATCGCAATGGCTGTCAATCATTGTCTTGATCAAATTTTGGGAGGATTTGTTACAAAATTTGTAGTTGATACCTTAGTCAGCTATAGCAAAGATTATTCAAAGGACCACGAGGTAAGTATTTAAGATCATTGAATACTTGGATTAAAATGATATTATATGAAAAATGGGTAATTCAATTACCTTGATGTTCGGAGCTATGCGATGTGGAATATTCTTTAGAAATCGCACAGGATCAGGACCTAAATATAGACCATTGGTTAGACCTCCCTCAAGCGACGATGAAGGGGCGGTACAGACTACGTCGTGAAGTGTTGTTCAACTAATAACTTAGGGTATTCCTAGGAAA
The DNA here is from genome assembly GCA_031772625.1 of Pinus tabuliformis. NCBI lineage: Eukaryota > Viridiplantae > Streptophyta > Pinopsida > Pinales > Pinaceae > Pinus > Pinus tabuliformis. The sequence goes on from CM062815.1 coordinate 512,843,130, forward strand.
AATAATCTATCCACTCCACCTCCACCACATACACCACCCACACCTCCACCTCCACCGCCACCATTCAACATGGCTAACATAATGAAGATGCCAATCTTCAAGGGCATAGGAAGTGAATATCTAGAGCAGTTTTGGTTTGCTGCGAATGTTGTTTGGACAACACAACAAATCACCGATGATAATATAAAGAAGGCTCATCTGGTTATCACCTTGCAGGGTCGTGCGTTGACCTGGTACATTAAGTATTGTACTGACAATCCTTGTGCATCGCTAGCAGAAACTCAAACAACTTTGAACAAAGAGTTTAGTAAACCCAAATCTGATTCACAATCGGTGATTGAATTTAAAGAGATCATGATGAAAGTTGAAGAGATGCCTTGGGACTTTGATAAGAGGTTGAAGTGCTAGATCTGATAGTCTAAAATGCAGATCTCAGATAGCCAACATCACGACTGGTTTATAATGTTGCTTTTGCCCCATTTGAGAATTGCTCTGTCACAACAGAAGATAGTTACATAGGTAGAAGCCTTGGAGATCACGATGAGGCTACACGCATCACATATTCAGGACATGAACCTAAGGGTGTAGCAAATCCACTCACAATTAGCAAGCCTACACATAGAGTTACAGAGTTTGATGAAAGACAAGGATACTAAGCTTGACATGCGAGCAGAAGTTTGGTGTTTGAAGTCCAAGGGCCACGGGCACAATAAGCATCATTGTCTCATGTTTGCAAATTATATTATGGGGGGGGGGATTTCCACTAAAGCTAGAAGCCCCAGCAGGGCCAAGCATGGGGGCCATGCTATGGTGTGCCATTTGTCAAGTTACTAGGCAACATGCGACGGATAACTTCCACTTGCTTCAAAAGTTTGTTCAAACACCTCAGCAGTTGTTCTATAATTTCTGAAAATCTGTGGGCCACGATGAGTGCCACTGTCGAAGCTATGAGCTGATGATGGAAAGAAATCCTACTTACTGTATGCAAGAAGAGACTCGACCTCAAGAACAAGGTGCTAGAAGAGTGCATGGGGGTTTTCAGGGTTGAGGACGGGGTCGAGGAGGAGGACCTAGTAGAGGTCGTGATCAGATTATCTACTACAACTGCAGACAGCCAGGGCACTTTGCATGAGATTGCCAAAATCCTACATACCCGTCATGTCAATACTGCAGACAGTTTGACCATACCATAGAAGAATACCTGGTGTTTATAGTTAAGATGCAAGAAAAGAAAACATAGCCTCAACAACCTACACAAAATTTAAAAATGATGAGTGTTCAACCCCGTGACGAATATCAAAGCATTAATATTGTGTTGATAATTGGAATGACGACTGGCTTTGATAAAGGTAAATAGCCTGAAGAAGATGGATGGGTCCACAAAGCTCCAGAAAAAGAGGACGAATTTGATCTAAATCGTGCTAAGCAAACATTTATGGAAGCCATGAAGAGATTCATTGAGTCCTACACCTCAGGAAGCCAGGACAAGATGCAAGAAATCAGTGTGCCAACAGAGGTTGATCCTTCTGTACTCACTACGTTTTTGGATACCTACATGAAGCTGTTGTATGATAGAAAGGTTGTGGAAGGACTGCAGGAATTAATAATAAATGCACCAGTAAAGAAATGGCCTCTGATGAACAACTCACAGTCATAAATATTGGTAAGCATAAGGCATGAACAGGGCGAGAGATGCAGCTAACAATGCAAACATATGATTATGAAATGGACTAGGTCATCTTGGATCTAGGGTCCAATTCGAATTTTCTATCAAAATAGACATGGGAAAGGATGGGGAGACCTATGTTGCAGTGGTCTTTGATTTAGCTCAGGATGACGAATTAGCAGAAAATCATCCCCATGGGACGGTTATATGGAGTAACAGTTGATATTGAAGGTGTGAGTGTAGTAGTAGTCTTTGAAGTTATAGAAATTATCGATGACAGTAATCCTTACCCCGTGCTCCTAGGATTTGACTGGGATATTGATATGAATGGGGTCATTAATTTGAAGAAAATGACAAATTCGTTTGAAAGAAAATAGCTTCGAGTTATAGTGCCACTGGATCCTGCAGAAGGAGCGCGCTATACTGAACCAATCTGCGACTATTAAGAAAGTGACAATGTGATGGATCAAATCTACAAGATAATAGCGCGAGATCAAGACTGGATCAATCCAACGAAAGGTGGACAGATTGCATGGGACTGGGAGAGTTCTTTCACCTCTGATTCAGACGAGGAATTAGAGCATTGGAAGAAGTGCTTACATGAAGTTTATACATTATGATGCAATATGATGACAAAGTTGCTGCATTGTGTTTCGTCAGAGGTAAGAAAGTTACCTTAGTATGATGGTTTAACTGACGTAGATCTGTTTTTAGATGACTTTGAGCATGAAGTCCCTGAGGACCACTACTTTCAAGCATTAGATTTGGCGTTGCACGCTACGCCTGCATGATGGTGTGGTATGCATAAGGATAGTTTTGTTGGATGGCGAGATTACAATAGAATGATGAAGCTACATTTTGGGTGTGCTAATACCAGAATGAATGAGCAGTATAATGGAAAGGATGATCTACGTGATCACTTGGCAAAATGGACTAAAGCACGAGGGACAAAACTGTAGCCATAATGGGTACACATATTTTGTCATACCTTGGATACAATCCCCATGAATGGGTATCTTGAAACGGAGCTTCACCATGGAACTTCAAAATGGGATGTATTAAAGGAAGGTTTCTTATTGATTTTCAAATTTGAAGATGGATTTGCAAGCATTGATGAAGCACTGCAAGAGATTAAAGTGGTTATCTTTAGGACACTAAAGGAACCTATGTAATGGACCCAAACGGACTGGAGAACCCAACAGTGCCATGCATTGGAATGCTATAATGTGACCGCTGAAGAGGAGGAAGAAGACCCGAGGAATATCAATATTCCAGAGGCAGAAGGGCATCGCAAAGTAGGGGACCCACAAATTGAGAACCCAGACATCTCCGCACCTTTGAAAATGAAGCAAGTAAACGTTGGCACTAAAGAAGAACCGAAGTTCGCAAAAATTGGAGATTATTGGGACAACACTACAGTATATAAAGTTGTTGAATTACTTCACAAATACCATCATCTCTTCCCCACTAATTTTTTGGATTTAAAGGAAATAATCAACGATTTGAGCGTTATGAAGATCACATTGAAGTCGAACGTAGCCTGTTGAACATAGGCCTTATCACCTTAACCATATGTATAAGGAAAAGGTTCACCAACAGTTGGATAAAATATTGGAGGTAGGCATCATGGAACCTATTGAGGAATCTGATGGGGTGAGCCTGATGGTGGTCCAAGAGAAGAAACAAAAAGGAAAAATAAGGATTTGCGTAGATCTGCGGAAGCTTAATGATGCATGTGTTCACAATTCATTTCCAACGTCATTTAAAGATGAAGTGTTCGACAATGTGGGTGGGCAGGAGGCCTATTCCTTTATTGATGGGTTTTCCGAGTATCATCAGATCAAGATTGCCCCAGAAGATAGAAGCAAGACCACCTTTGCAACCAAGTGGGGTTTCTTTCAGTAAATTGTTATTCCATTTGGATTAAAGAATGTGCCTACAATATTTTCCCGCGTAGTCATAACAACGTTCAAGGAATTCATTCATAAGTTCCTAGAAGTGTGCTTTGATGACTAGATGGTGTTTATCTTGGTGAAGTGTGATGTAACAAGTTTGTGACTTATGTTGGATACATGTCATAGATACCAGACACCGCTGAATTTGAAAAAATTCATATTTTGTGTTCCTTTTGGGATCTTGCTGGGTCATGTTGTGTGCAAGCAAGGATAAATGGTGGACCCTTGAAATATAGGGGTAATTGTGAACTTAGAGGCTCCTAAGAATGTCAAGCAACTGCACGTGATGTTGGGACATACGAGATACTATAGAAAATTTATCAAAGCTTATGCTCAAATAACCACGCCCATGGAAAAACTACTAATGAAAGATGTGACATTCTATTGGGATGAAGACTATCAGTGCAGTTTAGACGTGTTAAAAGAAAATATGTAATTGCGCCAATATTGATATTTTCTTATTGGAAAAAGGAGTTTCATGTACATGTGGATGCTTCTTTCATGGAGTTGGGTGCAGTGCTAACACAGGCCAGTGAAGGAGAAATGGACCATCCATAGTCTTCACAAGTAGGAAGTTATCGAAGGCCGAGAAAAAGTATTCAATGACTGAGCGTGAAGGGTTGACCATGGTCTATGCGCTACAAAATTTCGGGCATTATCTATTAGGAGGGTATTTCAAGATGTATACAGATCATTCTGCCTTAAAATACTTGGTCAACAAGCGTGTGTTGGGGGGAAAAATTGCAGATGGTTGTTATTATTTCAAGAGTATGACTTTGAAGTCATTGTGAAGCTGGACAGGTTGAATGCTGGACCTAACCATATATTGCGAATTGAAACAAGCGAAGAACCCTGTAATTTGGAGGAAGGTTTGCCAGATGTGCACCTCTTTGTGGTGCTTGTAGCGGATGACTATTTTGTAGACATTATTCACTTCCTAACTATAGGGATAGCGCTGTAAGGGTATAGTAGTCGGCAGAAGAAGGAATTAGTAGTGCACATAGCTGACTTTTCAGTCATTGCAGGACATTTGTACAAAATGGGTACAGATGAAATATTACAGAGATATGTGCTAGACTTTGAGTGGGATATAATTCTCACCAAAGCTCATGGGGGAGTTGCGAGAGGCCATTATGAAGGCAAAGAAACTGTGCAAAAGATTTTGTGCATGGGTCTATTGTGGCCAACATTGCACAAGGATTCCAAGGTGTACTGTAAGGTGTGTGACGCATGTCAAATAAGTGGAATACCATTGCGAAGGGATGAGCTACCACTACATCCTCAGGTATCTTTGTAGGCATTTGAGAAGTGGGTGATTGATTTTATTGGGAAAATTCAATCCCCTGGAAAGAAAACGGGTGCACACTATGTTACCACTGTGATGGAATATCTAACCAAATGGGCAGAAGCACAACCTGTAAAAGATTGTACAAGGGCTACAACATCAAAATTCTTGTTTGAATATGTCTTAACAAGGTTTGGATGCCTGAAAGTGTTGATGAGTTATAGGGGTACTGTTAGGTCCCTATACGACTAGTGTAACCCCTTATTGTTATTAGTACAATCCCCTTATTATATTGTTGTGCCCATGTAGTCCCCATATTGTTATTATTGTGCCCCATAGAAACCCACTATTGTTATTATTGTTATGTCGGCTCTAATTATATTATGGCCCCTTAGACTCCTATATATAGAAAGGAAGTCTTTTCATGTGTATCATCCAAGAATTGTTCATTTGTATAATTTAAAGGAGGTTGCCCCCTCTAAGAGTCTTATTTCTAAGGTGTTCATCTATCTTTTCTATCTTTTTGTGAGTTGGTTTCATAACATTTGGTATCAGAGCTTTGGATTCTAGGGTTTCGTTGCTCCAAACAGGTCATCGTGGAATTTTCGCTATAACTTTTTTTCTGCGACGTGTTAGAAGTGAAAAAAAAACCCATTTGATAAAAAATTGATCTAAACCTCGGGTCTGAATTTTAGATCTTGTCTCGCTATATCTTCATAGTTATGATTTGAGGAAGTTAGAGATTTTGCAGACTCCCAAATTACATTCCAAACAGGTGACCAGGGGAAAATCATCATAACTTTTGTTCTGAGCATCAAATTGAATTTTCGTAAGAAGTTTCAGAAAGAGGACGGACTATAGTTTTTTAGGTAGCATTATCAGAACCTAAGGTTGAAACAGTGACCCGCAGCACGTCGTACAAATTCGCTCTACTGAATAAGTCTATACTCAGGTCATCATGGGAGAATTGGCATAACTCTTCATTAGAGAATCCAATCTTGATCAGACTTATGGAGCTAGAAATACTACTCAGAGGGTTACCAAAGGAAGAAATTTCAGAACTCAGAGATCTAAAATTACAAAGTTACAGCTATTTCAAGATCGAGCTCCTAAAATCAAGAAAAATCGAGATGAGGAAGTTTGATGGCAAGGATCCGATAAATAGGATACTATAGATGGAGAAATATTTTGATCTACAGGGTGTACCACTATTACAAAAGGTATGTATTGTATCTTCATATTTAGAACAAGATCAATTTTTATGGTATAAAGGGCTTTGTTCTCATAAACCACTTGTTACGTGGTCAATTTTCACAGGGGATTATAGCACATTATGAGGATAATAAGAGCAACACCTTCTTTAGAGAAACACGACAACAATTGGAAGAAAAAAGAGAAAAAGGGTTTTGTTACAAAGTGGAAAGAAAAATTATGGCAACAAAGAAGTCTACCCCTCACAATTATAAAGATGGAAGTGTTGTTTCTCCTAGCCTTCCACAACCTACATGGGTTACACAATAACTATAGGAAGAAAAAAGAGAAAAAGAGCTTTGTTACAATTGTGATAATGAATACATTAAAGGTCATAAGTGTGCTGAGAAGAAATTATTTTACATTGATTGTGGAGAGGAGGAAGAAAAGGATCAAGAAATGTCAAAATAAGAGTATATACACCAGGAACCAACCCCAGATAAAGAAGAAATGAATCCGACCATATCTTGTAAAGCATTAGAAAGAATTACTACTCCTCAAACTCTTAAGATAGAAGGACATATCAAGAAGAAAACGGTTCAAGAAGTGAAAGACCACATCAAGAAAGAAGAAATGAATCCAACCATATCTTGTAATGCAATGGTCGGAATTACCACTCCTCAAACTATCAAGATAGACATATCAAGAAGATAAATGTTCAAGAAATGAAAGATCACATAGAGAATCAAGAAATGAATCCGACCATATCTTGTAATGCACTGGAAGAAATTACCACTCCTCAAACTCTCAAGATAGAAGGACATATCAAGAAGAAAAATATTCAAGCAGTACAAGATCACATTGGGCGTCAACAACAAGTTCTCAAACTTTTAAAAGATAATGCCAGTTTGGTGTAGAATTGAATGAAGCAACAGGCAGATCAGGCGATTGAGTATTTTTATGGTTACATACATATAAACAAATGTCCCTCAAGAAAGCTATTTATGAGAAGGAAATGTTGGCAATACTACATGCACTTGAGAAATGACAACCTTACCTAATGGGAAGACACTTCAAGGTAAAAACGGATCATGATAGTATTAAATACTTTTTAGAACAAATATTATCCTTTGAAGAGCAACAAAAATGGGTCACAAAGATGTTGGGTTATGACTTCGAAATCATCTACAAAAAAGGGAAGCAAAATGTTGTGGCAGATGCACTCTCAATAAAGGATGAGGATATGGAAGCATTGTTGTGTGCCATTTCTATTACTCAACCAGATTGGATAAACGAAACAAGGTATGAATGGAAGAAGGATGAAGAAGTGTGGCCACTCATTCAAAAGTTGCAAAAGATCCCAGTTTAAACAATATTTCCAAAACTTGACGAGGAAGGAAAAATCATATTGGAGCTTGGAGCAGTCACAAAAACAAGAACCCCACAACTACGAAATCGATCAATTTCAGAGTATCTCATCAAGTGGAAGAACTTACCTACTCAAGCTTCCACATGGGAGGACAAGAAATTTATGTAGGAGCATCAAGAACTACTCAAGCATTGAGGACAACATTTTTTGAAGGAGAGGGGCCTGCTAGGTCCCTATACTACTAGTGTAACCCCTTATTGTTATTAATAAAACCCCCTTATTATATTGTTGTGCCCATGTAGTCCCCATATTGTTATTATTGTACCCCATAGAAGCCCACTATTGTTATTATTGTGCCCTTAGATTATTATTGTTATGTCATCTTTGATTATATTATGACCCCTTAGACTCTTATATATAGAAAGGAAGTCTTTTCATGTGTATCATCCAAGAATTGTTCATTTGTGTAATTTAAAGGGGGTTGCCCCCTCGAAGAGGCTTATTTCTAAGGCATTCATCTATCTTTTCTATCTTTTTGTGAGTTGGTTTCATAACAGGTACGCACTTTTTGAATGAAACCATCAGTGTGTTGACTGATGAATTCTAGGTCTACCATCAGAAGAGTACATCATATCACCCACAAGCAAATGAAACTATTGAAGCTTTTAACAAAATTTTGGAGAACTCGTTGACAAAAATCTGTAACACGCAATGGAATGATTGGTATATATGCGTACTTGTAGTGTTATGGGCTTATAGGACTACTTGTAAGAAGCTGACAAGACAAACACTGCTCAAATTAGTATATGGGGTCGAAGCCATAATGCCAATGGAATACATTGTGCCTAGCCTACGCATAGCACTTTAATGGATATGGCATATTGCGAGGCCCTAGAAGAATGGATCGTGTAGCTCATGGAGCTCGAAAAAGATTGATTTTTGGTAGGATTCCATTAACAAGTATAGAAGGAATGCGAAAAAGCATGGCATGATCGCCATATCAAGCTTCACACATTCAAGGTAAATGATTTTGTATTGTTATATGATAGTAAGTTCACTAAATTTCCGTGCGAATTCCAGATGCATTGGTTAGGGCCATATATTTTCAAAGAAATTACAGATGGTGGCAAAGTTCAAATCGCGAAGCTGAATGGGGTTGAAGATGTATACGGGGGATCCTGCGTAATGACTATATGGTAGTAGAACAGTCTTAGTGCTCCAAGCAGTTGCAAGGGAGCACAGGAATATAAACTACACTAGTCAGTTCAGAGAACAAGGTAGTGACCAAGCTGTGCGGAGATTGATGAAGATGCACCAGATGGAGCTGCGATTTGGATTCTATGGGAGAGGGAAAGGTACCACGCAACCTAGCAGGTAAATGACTGTTGGAGTTACTATTCATGAAGAGATGGTTAGAAAGAGGTTAAAAGGAGTGGGGAGGCGAAAATTAAGGCAAAAATATTTGAAGATACACTACCAAAACAAAATTTATTATTGGAATTTGGGGAGAATAGTCAGATTTGAATTCAATCCCCTATAAATTGCACATACCGGTCCAACAGAGAACACTTTTTTGTTTAAGACTTGCTGGTGATTTTTTCTATCTGTCATATATGAGCTGAGTGTTCTAGGAGGAATTCATTTCATGTCCCTCATTTGCGGACTATTCTGGAGAAGAACGCAAATTATTCATTGAGAAAGTGACTTCCACTAACCCCACCGAAGCCCTTAGTTCAGAAGCAGTTGTGTCTGACGCGCCAGGACTGGAAGTGTCTAGCATGGAGGCTACGCCTGCTATGCCCACAACGCCAAGGTTTCCTACGTCGAAACAAACTGTGGCTAAAGAAAAGAAGCCTAATATGAAAGAAAAGCAACCGGCCATGAAGGAAAAATGGAAGAAGCCAGTGTCGGTGCACTCGTCACCAAGGAAGCATATTGAGGCACAACCGAAGCAGAAAAAAGACAAGCAACCAGAGAAAGTAGTCGATTTAGAGGAATAGGAGTACCACGGCATTGAAGAAGTCAATGCCGAGGGTGTTGAGCCCCTCTCTATGCTTCCGAAATACGTCCCTCCGCGGAAGGGGAAAACTTAGGTAACCAAAGACCCTGATTCAGGAAACTTCAGCATATCCATTCCTTGGCTGCTGTAGTAGGTCACATTTGAAGGCCCTAATCTTGCACGTATCCCACTATTGAAATTGGAGGACTAGGACATCACGGATCAAGACAAATTTCCACATATGGAATCACATAATTATATTACAAAGATCTACTATGACGACACAAGATTTACAAAGTTGGAACCCATGAAGTGGGTCTGTGGCGTTGAGGAGTCAAGACTATTGAATATGTTATTAGTACCACACTATCACCACTCCCTTATAAATATGGTATGTGTGCACTAGCTCCTCGCGCTAGTGCATGACAGGATTTTGTGGCTAGGGTAGCCTATCCCAATAACTGATATGTTGATCTATAGGGGAACAAGGTTGCCCCACAAAGGAGCAGACCCTGCTAAGGAATTTGTAGGAAAAATAAGAGAAAAGGAGCTAGCTGAAAAAATGGAGTATGGTCTTGTCAAGAAGTTGTGGGGGTACTCAATTTTGTCCATACAAGACCAGTCAGTTCAGTTCCCTTCCCAGATCCTTGCAGGAAATATCATGAGAAAGTGCCACATGGATGAAGTTCTGGTGCCATTTATAGAACTTGCTACATATTGCATGAAGGATGTGTAGTATAATTGGTTAAGATATCTCTACAAGAGTTCCTCGCGAACTTCCAGGAAGCCCAGGACAAAAGAAAGCCATTCCATTACGCTTGGCTTCTACTATCAATTGTATTAGTTTCATGGAGGTTGCAAGAGGATAGCCAATTTACTCCACGCAAGGAAGAATTGCCTGAGGCCGCGAGGTTCGCCTTGCTCTGGGCCATAAAGGATGTCGCGTGGGTCATAGAAATGAAGATGTTCTGGGTCCTAATAGAGATGGACCTTCGGATGGTCATCAATCAACGGTTGAGGTTTTCCCTAACCTTGTTCGGGAAATTAACAGCCTATGCAAAGTTCAAGGTTGATTTTCACAACATCTCGATCCGTGCGCGAAAGGACCCCGAAGGAACGTGGAATCTACTGTCGTACTTAGTGTCCAAGACAAATGTGCAGGAAGTTATTGGGTTTTGGCCGCTAGAGTGGCGTAAGCCTATGGAATTAGATGCAGGAATGAGTAAAGGCATAGATAGCTTTGCTGCACAAAAGTAGAAGGATGTTGCTCAAAAGGTTGTGCATGCATTAACATAGAAAAAGAAGAAGAAATATGCTAAGGCAGCTGCGGAGAAGGCTCGAATTTCAAAAGAGCACACTGCTAAAGAGTAGGTGGACAAAATGCAGCAGAAGTTGCAGGAAGGTGACAATTCATCTTCACCCAAAATAGAAGAACATGAGCTGTCAGGCTAGGGAGGAGGTGGTAGCGAGGGGTAGAGCACCCTGTTCAATCAGAAGAAGTGAGGGCAGGAACAGACTTGAGGACCATGAAAGAAAATAAAGTATGATAAATAGACACATGTCGATCTGATGATATTAACAGAAGACGATATCAATGATATCAGAAATAAGATCCAGGACACCACAACAAAATTGTTGCAACAGTTCAAGAAGCAATAGATGCAGATGCTAGGAAGCATCTAGAAGGATCTGCGCGAGCTGAAAATCAAGGTGAACAAGATTCAGTAGGATGTCAGAAAGGTGAGTGGCGAGAAAGTGAGCCTGTCGTAGGGACATAACACTATCATGAAGATTGACTAGCCTTTGGATCTCAGAGTCTTTCCTCTACCAGAGGGGTTGGTCCACGTGGAGTCAGATGAGGATCGTGCGGTAATTCATGCAGTAAAAGATATAGGGCTGAACCTTTCCATGCTATCACTCAAGTCTCTTCATGCGCTACATCAAGGGGTCGCTGATGAGCTAAAGATCAAAGAAAAATGTGCACTCACTTCCGTCGGTGAGTTCAAAGTCAACAACAAACAACTTTTCGTAGAAAAGACTCAGTCTTTGAAGGAGCAGGAGGGGTTGCAGATGCAACATCAGAACCTGGTCATAGAGATTGAGTAGGCTAGCAAATCCGTACCTAAGTTGGGTATACTCGATGATGCAGAGGCTTAAGCCAAGGTAAGGAAATTGGCTGCTGCAGTGTGCGCTTCAAAGGAGAATATCGACAAGGCGACTTTCGACCTACGGATGCAGATAGCTGAGCTACAATTGAATTTGTAGCTGACCAAACTACTGGATGTTCGAGAACAAAAAGGTGCAGTGATTAAACAATCCATGTCTTAGCTAGATGTCGTCGTTCAAAGGTGCGACAAGCTCTTCACTCAGGCATTGGGCCTATGGGATACAATGCAGGAGGATCCTACGCTGCAACAGTTGAGCACAGAAATCAGGGAAGCACAGTAGAAGTACGATGAGATCAATACAACATCGTGGATCTTGGCAGTAGTCTAGTGTATTGCGTGTTTACAGGAAGGAAAATAAAAATTGCTGCAAATATAGAACTTGTAGAAGAAGAATTATGTGCTCAACGCATGGCTTGAGCCTTGGAAAGAGGAAGCCAATTAGTTTTCACAAACCATTCTTGAGAAGCTGAAGGCAATGCAATAGACACAATGGACTATGCAACTGGCAGTAAAGGGTCCAACCACCAAGAAACTAGTCCAAAAAGTACAACAAGTAGCTGAGCAGAGTACCGTGGAGCTTAAGGTGCTGAATAAGGCATTCAATGAACTCTGCCAGAAAGTGGAACAACCAATTGAGTGACTCGAGGGTGATTCACGGTCTTTGTGTTGGGGGTCTGTTGGGATGGGGTCCCCTGGGTCAGTTTGGGGTTAGTTAACCCAAATTTTGCATACAGTTTTGCAAAGGATGTAAAGTCTCTACGATATATGGAAGTGGAGTGCGTAGATGAATAAGAGTCAAAGGGACTTAGCCCCTTGTTTTAAGTAAAGTTTTGAGTCAATTTTGAGATTCACCCATGGTTCGCGGACCATGGCATTGTATAGAAAAGTCTATAAATAGTCAAGTCTCAGTGAGTCTAAGGAAAATATTAAGAAAATTTATTGAGAGAGAATTGGGTTCATTGAAGAGATTTGGGTAGGAGATAAGGTAGGAAGGCTCTACTTCCTGTGCTCCATTAGAGAAGGAAAGGCTCCGCAACTGAGTGCACGAAGGCCTGGGTAGAGTCCGTAGTTGAGTGCACAGACTCTTGCAGTGGTGTGTGCAGGGTAGTTTGAGTTTGTAATCAGTTAATTGAAGATAAATAAAGATAGTTTTCCAAAGAATTACTGAGTACTTCCATTTGTATCTGTTTATATTATATGCTACCGATGAATGACATGTTTTATGAAATAATGATTGAATGTTACGCGAATTTATTGAATTTGTCTTAATAATATATGAAATGAATGCTTAGCCACTTCTGTGAAGTTTCAAATTATTTATCTTCTATTTTCTGATGAATAAAGTAGATCTACACGAACTCCAATCTAGGGTTACTTTTTCATGCATGTAAGTAGGTAAATTGACTGTTAAGAGTCCGCAAGGACTGATCGTACCTTCATGAAGGCCTGAAGGCCACTTTAATTGAGTTTCAGTGACGTGCCCTAGAAGTTTATAAATCTACATGGAGGCATATCCAAGGCACTAGAAGACATCACACTAGTCTTTAGATGCAGAAACTTGATTCTTTCATCCCCCCATATTGCTTTAGGTGAGACTGCAGCCTATGCTATGCGGGTTGTTGCTGAAAGGGCCAGTAGTGTAGGTTTTTGTTGGTTGGCACAGCTAACTCTGAACCTGGGTCATGACCCCCTAAGACAACATTTTTCCCTTGTTTTTTTAAGGATAACTGATTATAAGGTTGAATTCTAACAAAAACCCAATCTCCTTCTTCAAATTCTCTTTCTGTGTGGTGTCAGCTAGCTTGTTTCTTCATTCTATTGCATGCCATTGTTAAATTTGATTTTAACAAGTTAATAATTCTTTGGTTTTCCTGTAAGTGGTTCTTTACTACTTGAACCTTTGAATTGTGTAACAAAAACTCCTTCCACTTGGGTGGTTCATAGACATATAGGGCTTGGAAGGGAGTCATTTCGGTTGAAGTATGATGGGTGGTATTGTATCACCATTCCGCTAGGTGTAGCCACTAAGACCATAATTTGTTTTGTTTGTCGATGACGAAAAAACAAAGATATGTTTCCAAACATTTATTTACAACTTCAGTTTGACCATCTGTCTGGGGATGATAAGCCAAACTCATGTTGAGGGATATTGCAGCTTGGTGGAAAACATCCTTCCAAATATTGCCTTTAAATTTTGCGTCTCTATCATTGACAATAACCTTGGGAAAACCATGTAGTTTGTAATTTTTTTACAAAAAAACTCTGCAACTTGCTTGGTTGTTTCAAATTTTCTGATTTCCATGAAGTGGGAATATTTGGTGAGTCTATCTATTATAACAAATATCTTGTCCTTACCATCAAACATAGGTAGTCCTTCAATGAAATCCATCGAAATTTCTTCCAATTTTTTATTTGTAATATGTTAAAGATGTAGTAACCCAGGAGTTGGAATATTTTCACTTTTATTTCTCTCAAAAATATCACATTCAGCGATGTACTTTTGGATTTCCTTACCCATACCTTTCCAGTAGAATGCTTATCGAATGTTGTAGTAGGTTTTGAAGAATCCAACATGCTTGACTACAGGAGAACTGTGAGATTCTTTTAGAATTTTCATTATAAATTTGGATGATGGAGTTAGATAAATTCTACCTTTGTATCACAATATATCATTTTTCCATTCAAAGTTGGCACATTTACCAATATTTCAGTCATAGAACAGTAGTCCAAATCCTTTGTATACTCAGCTTGTATTTCGTTTAGCTAATCAGGAACAACTACCAAGGCGACATATGTTGTGTTGTCATCATATTTCTATGAGAGTGCATCGACGATGACATTTTTCTTACCCCTTTTGTGAAGTATTTTCAAGTCCATTGCAGAAAGCTTCTACATCCATTTTTGTTGTTCTATTAATAATGTTTTTTGTTGAAACAAGAATTGAAGACTGTTGTAGTCGGTTCGAATTGAGAACTTACTTCTAAGAAGGAACTGTCACCATTTAGTTAATGCATGTATGATGGCAAGCATCTCATTTTGGTAATTCGATTTCAAGATTTTCCATTTGTTAAGATTTTTTCTTTCAAAGGCTATAGGATGGTTGTCTTGCATTAATATTGCTCCAACTCCAGGCCCTGAAGCATCACATTCGAATATGAATGGTTTTCATAAATTTGGAGTTGCTCGTACTAGTGTGGTTGAAATTTCCCTTTTTAGATTCTCAGAGCATTCATTTGCCTCGTTATTCCATTGGAAAATTTTCTTTTTTAACAAGTTTGTCAGTGGCATAGTCAAATATTCATAATTATTTATGAATCCTCTATAATATCCAGTTAACCCTAGAAATCCTCTCAATTTTGATATGTTCTTGGGTTTTGGCCATTCTTTAATCACCCTAATCTTGTTGGGTTTGAATTTAACTCCTTCCTTGGATATGATGTGACCTAGATATTCAACTTCCTTCTATCCCAAGGTACACTTTGATAGTTTTTCATAAAATTGATTCCTTTCTAATACATAAATTTCTTCTTCTAAATGTTTGAGATGTTCCTTCTTACTGGGAATGATGATAGGATAGTTGCGATACAAACCGAGGGGTTGCAAGGGATGACCATCCCAAGCCCACATATTGATAGTAGATGGGGACAGGTCAGGGGAACCAAGTTGCTTCCAAACACTAGCAACCATCACACAAGTGGAGTCGCCATTTGTTAGTATGCAAATTCTTAGTCACTAGGGAAAAGTGACCCTAATAACAAGATGTGGGTATTTTCTGTTCACATCTGCAATGACAAAAGAAGAAAACCTTGTAGCAAAAAGATCATATGCAATCTAAAACATAGGATGACAAGAAATAACTGATGCAATAACCCATTATAAGAAGACTTTAAATGAACAATATTTTTATTAATAACGCTTGGTGAAGAAGATTTACAACATAGGCCTATAAATCCCCCTCTATGGGATGGGTCCTTTGATGTCCTTGTGCTTCAACGATCTGTTTCTCTCTCTCAATATGCAGAAAACACAAAACAAGATAGAACTCAAATGGGAGCGCTCAAATGGAATGAGATGATAATGGAGACGATGATAGTGATTGATGGGTCCCATCAATAGGTATATTTTGGAGTTCATTGTGCTATCCTCTAACCCTCAAAACTCTCATTTTCTCAAATTAATTTATGTTTTATCCATAATATTCTTATTAGGTAGACTAAAAGGTGTTTTTCATAGTGTATGGCATAATGTGATTAATATGTAGGTTAATGTTGGGTAGCGGAGGCCCCGCGTAACGGTTTTGGGGCTCAAGGCCCACAATTTTGGGTAGTAGTATGGTAAAGGCTATGCGAGGTGTGCGGAGCGCGAATTATAATGAGTCAAGTCAAAGGGTTGTCCACCCGAATATAATGTAAAAAAATAGAAAGTGAGTCAGCCTGCCCATGGTCCTCAGACCATGGGAATGTATAAATAGAGCAAGGCTCTAAGGTTAGAAGTTAGTTTTTGGTTTTGGATCTTAATGTTATGGGTTTATGAAGGAAATATTCTCTCTATGTCTGTAAGTCTGAGTCAAGGGTGTTGGTAGATAGATATAGGCTCTGCAGCTGTGTGCACAGAGGCCTGGTAGAGTCCGTAACTGTGTGCGCGAAACCCTTTAGCTGAGTGTGCAAGGCGGATCTGGTTGTATTGAGAAGGAGATAAATAAAGATAAGAATTTCTGAATCATTTTGTGCTTTATCACGAATCTATCTGTTGCTTATATTATGAATTTATGCATATTTATGATTGTGCACACTGGTTGTTACTGTTAAATGGTTTCTTAGAGACCGTAAGAAGTAGATTAGATCTATAATAAATTCATAATAACAAGAGTGCACCGGTGCGAATCTACGCGGAAGCCTAATAGCCGTGTAGAGTGGTGCGAGGGCGCAAATTAGTTCGCGACCAATCCAGACTACATCTAAACATCCCCAGGGTACGGAAACCTGGTTCCAGTACCCTCCCCTACTACCTCGGGTGAGACTTCAGTCTGCGCTATGAGGACTGTTGCCGAAAGGGCTGATAGTGCGGGATTTTTTGGGCTAATAACTCTTCCGAACCTGGTTCAGGCCCCAATAAGCCAACAAATGGTTCCGTTGCTAGGACCGGGATCTACCTAAGGGATGTTTGATGTCAGAACACTGGAACCCTATGAAGAAATAACTTGAAGATTGGTTGGATCAGAAGCTTCACGAGTTCATGGTATAGGAAAATGGAAATCCATGAATATCTAAGGAAAGGTGGCTGGATCGCTACATATACATGGAAATCCACGAGATCTTCTTCGCGTCCTTCTTGACAGAACTGTATGAGTGGATCACAAGGCTAGAGGACAGTCTAGGAAGGTGCAAACTTGAATAACCGATCTTGTGGACTCCAAAGTTGGTACGCAAGCTAGAAGCATCTGAAGATAAAATCATAAGGGCTGTAGATCACTGGTTGGATCAGATAATTGGGGGGGTGGGTATCACCGAGTTCACGATAGACACAACTGTGAGTTACAACACAACATAAAGGCGCTTCCTCCAAGGACTACGGGGTAAGTACATAAAATTGTTGAATACTTGGATTAAAATGCTATTATGTGAAAAACGGGTTATGTGCATCCATTGATGTCTGGGGTAATGTGGAGCGGAAGAGACTACTGAGGGACAGAAGGATTAGAGAACAGTCCCCTGATTTCACTTTTGCGAGAAAGCGAGGAGGAGCTCACAGGGTTCTCCCCGAGAAGCGCAGTCTGATTGATAAAGCAACACATTCCGCTGATACCACCGCTATCCATGCCATCATGTACTTCACCTACATCAAACCCATCTACACCTACCCCACCTCCGTCACCACCGAGGGTTGGAATGGCGAGTGCGATCAAGTTACCTGTATTTAGAGGCATACGAAATGTGGAACCAGATCAGTTTTGGTTTGTAGTAAAGGTAGTGTGGGAAGCCCAAGGTGTTACGGATGATAACATCAAAAAGGCTACTTTGGTGAGCGCGCTGTAGGATCACGTGTTGACGTGGTATATAAATCACTCTAGTGATCATCCGAATGCAGGAATAGAGGAGATCCGGGATGCATTAAACAAATAGTTTAGTCGATAAAAATCAGAGACGCAGTAGATCATCGAGTTCAAAGAGATTGTGATGCTACCTCGTGAAACTCCGTGGGATCTAGATCAGAGGTTGAAGAGTATAATCCGTGAGGCTAGCATGACACTGACAGATGCACAGCACCACGCGTGGTTTGTGTCGTCTTTGACAGCACATCTAAGGACAACACTGTTGCAGAAAAAGATCTCAACCTAAGCTGAAGCATTAGAGATAGCGATGAGGTTGCATGAAACTCCAATATAGGATCCGGGGTTGGGAGTTCAGCAAATCCATGCACAACTACAAAACCTATGCTTAGAGATGCAAAGTTTGAAGCAAGATAGGGCACCTCGACCAGAGACACGTGAAGAAGTATGGTGCATCAAATGTAAATGCCAAGGGCACAACAAGGACCACTACCCCGTATTTGTGAACTATCTGATGGGAGGAGGGCTGATGCCATTAAGATTGGAGGTACAAGCTGGGCCAAGTGCGGTTCCCACACTCTAGAGTGTGATTTGTCAAGTAGGAGGAAAGCACGCAACAAACAACTGTCACCTATTACAGAAGTATAACCAGACCCCACAACAGCTGTATCTCAACTTCTATAGATCAGTGGGTCATGATGAGCAAATGTGTCGAAGCTATGAGCTAATGATGGAGAGGACCCTAGCCTATAGAATGCAAACTGAGATGTAGGGTTTTGACCCAGCCGCGGGGTCACGTGGTGGATTCCAAGGATACAGACGTGGGAGAGGAGGAATAGGACCAAGACGAGTTCGGGGACAGCTGATATTTTATAATTGCGGAGGGCTAGGGCACTACACTTGTGATTGTACTAACTCGACAAGAATATCTTATCCGTACTGTGAGCAGTTTGACCATGAAATGGTAGATTGTTCAATGTTTATTGCCAAAATGCGCAAAAAGGGGGTACTACAGCCTAGTCCAACTCAAAATATCTAAATGATGAGGTATGAGCCATGTGAGGAGGACCCCAGTGTAAACATGGTACTAAGGAGTGGCGCAACTACAGGGGGAGATGCGAGGAGACAACCTGGAGAAGATGTGAAGGGTCACGATGCTCCTACAAAGGAACTTGACTCTGAGATGGAACAAGTGAAGTAGATGTCTAAGGAAGTTAAGAAGAGCTTCATCGAAGCCTCTACTCCAGGTAGTAGGGATCCAATTGAGTCGGGAATGGATCCCTCTATGCTTACTACCTTTTTAGAGACATGTATGAAGCTGCTACGCAAAATAAGGCAGTTAAGGGACTACAAGAGCTGATCACTAGGTGCGCAAGTTCAGGGGAGCCATGCGTAGTCTGAAAACTTGGAAAACATGATCTGCGCACCAGGCGGGAAATGCGAATGACGGCGCAAATTGGTGAGAATGAGATGTATTAGGTCATCTTGGATCCGGGGTTGGATATGAATGTATTGCCTAAGAAAACATGGGAACGCATGGGTAGGCCCACACTGCAATGGTCTCCTATTCAACTACGGATGGCCAACCAACAAAAGATCCTACCAATGGGAAGATTGCAAGGGTGACAGTGAACATTGAAGGCGTAAGTATGCATACAAACTTTGAGGTAATAGAAATTTTTGATGATAGTAATCCATACCCTGTGATGCTAGGAATAGATTGGGCCACGAACATGAATGGGGTCATTAAATTAAAAAGACGAAAGATGACATTCAAGAAAAAGTCACTATGTGTTATAGTTCCACTGGACCCAGCTAAAGGAGCGCACTACACCGAACCAGTGCACGACGAGGACAGTGACGATGAACTAGATTGCATCTACCAGATAACAACGCAAAACCAGGATTGGGTGAATCCCACAATAGATGACAGAGTCTCATGGGAGCACGATAGTTCCTGAACATTAGATTTAGATGAGGAGATAGAACGATGGCAGAACCGATTGCATGAAGTCACAATGCTCAACTGTAACATGATGATTAAATCACTGCGACACGTGACAACCGAGGTAAGGAATTGACCAGCGGATGATGGCGCAACAAGTGGGGAGGACTTTGTCAACCACTGCGAAACTTCAATCGTAGAGAAGAAGCAACAGGGTGCGCCAGAGGGAGCGTTGCGTGCGACAATCACACCAGTGTGACGTGCACCCAGGAAGATGAGGTGGAATGGGCACGAAGGTAGAAGGCAGATGCGTGTATGGGTTGGAGGACCTCTGCGGCAACCAAAGCCAAGGCAACCATGACGAAGCGGTTTGGGCACCCGTCTTTGGCTGTATGCTGTACAACCATCACCCCAACAGAATCTACACATGTGAGGGGTTCGTTGGGCCAATAAGACCATAAACAAAACAAGGCCTGCGAAGATAACTCTACCCGCGGGTAGACATGAGGAAACCAGGAAAGTGAAGAGAATTTCCTTGCCCATGGCCTCTACAGTTCGAACTAAATGAGAGGACCTAGACAAAGGGCTCTGGCAGTTGCAGGAAGCCATTTGGCATGACAGCTTGAGACTTCGTGAACTTGAGGAAGAAGGGGCAAGGCTAAGGAGGAAACGCGCGAGGCTAGACAAAGAAATTGGAAAAATAAAAATCAGAGTCGTACAAACAGGCCACGCGAATGTGAGAATAAGGGGATTGGACCTAACCGGCCCTCCTACATTACGAGAACGAGCCGTAACCCTGCTATCATGGTTGCACCCGCACCCTACTGAATGAGGGAGCATAGAATGTGTCACACTACTCGATGCAAAGGTATGCGAAGGGTGCCTGTAGCTCGGGCTAGCAGGGAATAGGAAGTCTCGCATGAGGGGTGCAACCACGTGACTATCTGTAGGAGGTCTAGTCTAAGCGCTCCACGCAGTTGGAAGAGGGTGCCAGACTATAAAGAAGTTTATAGGAAGGTTGTGCGGTTTGGACGTGGCGCGTAGGACCAATAGGAAGCATCAGACGCATTCGTGTACTAGGGACTACGCTGCTGCATGGGAAGGATGGAAGGTGACCATTTCTGATACTATTCATGACAAGATGTCCCATTTATGACACAAAGGAGTGGGCGATGGGAAATTAAGACACAGGGCTGAATGGAGTTGCTGCGAAAATCGCATTAATGAGCCACGAATGGAGGGAACGGTCGAATTTAAATTCAAAGATGCATATAAAGCACAGATGGCTTGTCACCAAACAACCCTTGGCACCTTGCATATTAAGTCATGCTATTATCAAGCAAACAGGAACAAGATGGATGAGGCACTCCTGAGAGAGAGTCCGTGGTTTCAAGCATTGCCAAAGGATATGCAGGAGACCCTAATCAATATCTTAGCCATAACCAAGGAGGTGACACAGAACCCTCCACCGTAGGGAGGGAGTACAACTGAGATCCGTAAATCACCTTGGATGCTACAAACCAAGAAGAACCCATAGGTAGTAGGACTGGTCCAGATGTCTCTGCGAAACCCACGATTCAGTAAATTGTCGATGGAAGAAAAGGGAAAAACTGTGACTATTGAGAGTGGTGAAGAGGAAGAGGAGACCCCGACCTTTGTCGAAGAAATAGAACCAAAAGAAGAGACAGAAGAAGATATCCAACCAGTACAGGTTCTAGCAAAGAGCCCTATGTATGTTCCTCCAAGAAAAGGGAGGACCAAGGTACCTAAAGATTTGGATTCCATTGACAGCATACTAATTACCCTGTCTCTCCCAAAAGGGGTTCTGTTTGAAGGAACGGCGATCGGCTGCATCCCTACTATGAAATTTGAAGACTGGGACCTTGTGGATACTGAGAAGTTTCCCCACTTGGAAACTAGCGAACTGATGGAGCAAAGCACAGAGGGGGTTGTTACGACACTACAACCACAGGAATGGCTGTGAAAGGTAGAGGAGGCTGGGCTACTCTGCCTCCTGTCAATTCCACATTTTCATCGGCCCCCCATTACAATATTGGTCATCAGGCAACTGCTCTACCTAGTACACGATGGGTACTTATGGATAGACAAACCCATCCCCATCATGGTGGAGCTCATTCATAAGATATCTCGGCTTCCTTGTGAAGGAAGGGACCTCACAAAAATAGTTGGTATGAGTGGCGATTTGACGATGACGGAAGCCCTGAAAAAGAAATACAAATTGGAGAAAAAACAGAGAGGGTATGTTATTGATAGTATTTCAAACAAAGGGGTCTGCATTGCTACCTAGTTGCTGGTAGGAAAAGTGATGAGGAAATGTCGAGGCAACGAGGTCCCAACAATAGTCGTCACGTTAGCTGAGCAATGCGTAGAAGGGGAATGTTTCAATTGGGCATAGTTCCTCTGTGACGAATTCCTGACCAACTGCAGGGAGGCCCAGGAGGAGGGTAAGACCTTCCACTATGTGTGGTTGCTTTTATCCATCTTATTGGTTACAAGTGAATTACCCAAGGATAGTCAATTTCCTTCCTTGGACCAGGATTTGCCAGAGGCCACAAAATATGCGTCACTCTGGGCGACGAAGGACGCCGCAAGAATCCGAGAAGTCAAGATTTTCTGGATACTGATGAACGTGAGCATATGACAGTGGATCAACCAGCAACCCCATCCATCTACCGAGGTATATGACAGTGTGAAGAACGTAGCCGAGTTTATGGCAGATATGCACCATGTATACATTCAAGTGCGCAAGGATCTAGAGTAGACATGGACCACACTTCCCTTCATTGTCATCAATGAGGCTATTTTTGTGGTGCTGGATACCTGGCCACTGCAGTGGCATGGACCAGATGTGGTCAGATGTAATGAGACCACCATTAAAAAACAAGAGGCTAAGGCCAAGTGCTTAGCACAATAGAAGCAAAATGACCAACACGCGATGGAAGTACGGGTGGCCCGGGAGGCAGCACAGGCTTCCACAGGCAAGGCGCCAACAGGAGGGGCTGCTACAACAGAGGATGAAAGTGGCCCTAATGTGACCACAGGGCCGGGCACGGATACAGGGATGGAAGGCACGACGCCAACCACCATGGCTCGCCCTTAAAATGACCGCAGCTGACAGAACAGTCAAAGGCACGGAAGAAGACCAAGGTGTCCAAGTTGGACGGGGAACTTATCACATTTACTGAAGGTGACCTATGTGACATAGGCGATATAGTTCATGAAGTCACACGAGAGACACTCAACGAGGCCATGACGGAGTAGAAGACTATGTTGGGGGCGCTCAACACACAGTTGCAGGAACACAGAGCACGAACCTCATAGCCGGCAATAGTCGCTACCCATGGAGCTACGGGTATGTTAGCAACTAAGCAACTGCTACAGGCCAAAATGGCTAATACTATCACACTCCTGGCAGGAGCATTAACAGTAGACAATGCAGTGGACAGAGCTGTGGTAGGCCAGCTTATGGGGCTAGGATTAAATTTGGCTTTCCTCCCATGCGAGAGCTTATACTAGTTCCAGGATGATGCAACGATGGAGCTACACACTAGGAAAGGACATGCGGTAAAAGTACTCAGTGAGCAGTGAATTAACATAGAGTATTTGAGCCTCCGACGTGATGAAGTAGTAGCACAAAATCGGCAGTTGGCACAAACTGTGGGGGAAGCATGTTGTCGTGCCCCTGAGCTTGTGATTGCGGCAGATTTACCTGTTAGCATACGGATCCACAAGTTGGCCAGTGGGTTCCACAAAGCAAAGGAAGAAGTAGCAAGGATCCAGTTGGCACTCAACTTGTAGATCGCAGAACTGAAACTGAAATCACAGCCCTCTACATCGGAGGTCACATAGTAGTGGAAAGGCATCATTCAATCTGGGTGGGAAACAACAGCACATGCCATACAGGAGTGTGCGGGGTTGTTGGATCAATCACTTGTTACAGTCACGTCACTACAGGAAGACCCAACCTTACAGCGGTTGGAAACAGAAGTAAGGGAGCTATAACAAGCCTATGATAATGTCAAGGGGACCACGCAGACAATTGCTATTACGCAGCGCTTGGCCAAGATGTTAGAAACTCCACCAAAGAGCTTATACTAGCTCCAGGATGGTCCAAGGTAAGACTTTCCATTATGCATGGTTGCTACTATCGATCCTTCTGTTTGTAGGAGAACTGCCACAGGGTAGCCAGTTTCCCAACATTGAGGAGAACCTACCTGAAGCAGTGCGGTGTAACTCGCTTTGGGCTACTAAGGACACCATGAGGGTTCGTGAGATCAAGGTATTTTGGATATTCATGGAAGCAAGTATCCGAACATGGATTGCTCGCAGACCGCGGTTATCCCCGACAGTATACAACAATTTGCAAAGCACGGCTGAGTTCAAAGCGGACATGCATAACCTATATATCCGAGCATGGAAGGATCCAAAACAAACATGGGTAAAGCTTCCATTCATTGTAACGGATGATGCAATTTATGAGGTAATGGCAGCATGGCCTCCGGAGTGGCATGCCCCAGACATGGCTGCATTAGAAAGGATGGTAGCACAACAGCGAAAGAAGGAAATCCAGCTGCGACTCACGAAAATGGCAGAAAGGACGTGTCAGGGACAAAAGGCATCTTCACAGCAAGAGGCGACCCAGGAAGTAATCACTGAAGAGATCAGGGAAGATCAGGAAATGTCCTCGGAATAGGACATGTAGAGGGAAATGGAGACACAGGAACGCATGGACCTTCCCACCAAATCGACCCAAGGCAAGAGGCCATGCATCAAGGAGTTGCCACATACACGCAAAAAGACAAAGATAGCAAAGCCTTTGGAGAAAGAGTTTCTAGACAACAGCGACCCAGTGTGTAATGTCACTAAAGGTGCATTGGAGGAGCTGATGATAGAGCAGACAACTGTGTTGGGGACCTCAAAGTGCAGCTGCAGGCCTTACAAGTGCGTTCCCCAGGAGGGATGATACCAAACCTAGCAGATGACACATCCGCAGCAGAGCAGATGGTGCGCACCCCCATAATGAACACTTTATTGTTGCCAACAGGCACTGCCCTAGCCGACGCCGAAGGTGACATGCACAATTGGGGGTTGAATTTGTCCGCCCTTCCTAGAGAAACCCTATACCAATTGTAATATGGGGTAACCGCTAAGATCCGTGCCAGGGAAGGCCGCACCCTCCAAATCATAATGGAGCACAAGGCAAATCTAGAGTAGGTTAGTCTAAAGTGTGATGACTTGGTCGCACACAACCAGGAATTGGAACAGGCTGTGGCGGAGGCCTACAACAAGGTACCAGAATTGGCTGTGCCAACAGAACTTCCTGTAGCTGACAAGATTCATCACATGGTCGTATGATTTCGTACGGCCCAAGAAGAGGCCGTGAAAGCTCAGTGGGAATTAAATTTACAAATTGCGGAGCTAAGACTGAAGGTGCAGCCACCCACACCCCCAAAAGTTCGAGAGCAGCGCCGTGGCGAAATTCAAGCAGGATTAGAAGTGATAAAGCGCACTGTCCAAGATTGCGTGGGATTGTTGGATCAGTCCTTCCTTACGCTCATATCCCTCCAGGAAGACCCAACGCTACAACAGATAGAGATAGAAGTGCAGGAGTTACAACAGGCTTATGAAAAATTCTGGGGGACTGCACAAACGGTCACCATCATGCAGCAATTGGCAAAAATGAGGGAGGCCAAGGTTCTTAAGGCATAAGTTGACACCGCTCAGAAGAAGGAAGCAGTGCTTAAAGAATGCATCCAACCTTGGTTTGATGAGGCATTTGCGGTCTCCACCAACATTGAGGGAAAGTTAGCACACATGCAGGCAGTATATGAACCTGGAAAAGCAACTGAAACTGATACTGATGCATTGGTGGCTTGCGTAGAATGAGTACAACAGATGGCAGAAAATTTTGTTGCAAGTGTAAGCGAAGCACGAAAGTTGCTACATGACCTCTGCACAAAGATTGCCACACCAGTCGAGTCACTCGAGATGAGTCACAATGATTGTGTTGGGGACTTGTTGGGTAGCGGAGGCCCCGCGTAATAGTTTTGGGGCTTAAAGTCCACAATTTTGGGTAATAGTATGGTAAAGGCTCCGCGAGGTGCACGAAGCACGAATTATAATGAGTCAAGTCAAAGGGTTGTCCAACCGAAAATAATGTAAGAAAATAGAAAGTGAGTCAGCCTGTCCATGGTCTGCGGGCCATGGGAATGTACAAACAGAGCAAGGCTCTAAGGTTAGAAGTTAGTTTTGTGTTAGATCTTAATGTTATGGGTTTATGAAGGCAATATTCTCTCTAATTTTGTAAGTCTGAGTCAAGGGTGTTAGTAGATAAATAGAGGCTCTGCAGCTATGTGCGCAGAGGCTTGGTAGAGTCTACAGCTTTGTGCGCGGACCCCTGCAGCTGAGTGCACAGGGCAGATCTGGTTGTACTGAGAAGGAGATAAATAAAGATAAGAGTTTTTGAATCATTGTGTGCTTTATTACCAATTGATCTGTTGCTTATGTTCTGAATTTATGCATATTTTTGATTGCGCGCACTGGTTGTTGTTGTTAAATGTTTGCTTAGATACCTTAAGAAGTAGATTAGATCTATAATAAATTCATAATAACAAGAGTGCATCGGTGTGGATCTATGCGGAATCCTGATAGCTGTGCACCCTTGACTCGGAATTACAAACATAGAGAGACTGTTGCCTTCATAAACCATAACATTAAGATCCAACACAAAATTGACTTCTAACCTTGGAGCCTTGCTCTATTTATACTCTCCCACGGCCCGCGAACCATGGGCAGGCTGACTCGCTTTCTATTTTCTTACATTATTTTTGGGCGGACAACCCTTTGAATTGACTCATTACAATTTGCGCTCCTCGCACCTCACGGAGCCTTTACTGTACTATTACCCAAAATTGCGGACTTTAAGCCCCAAAACCGTTACGCGGGGCCTCTGCTACCCAACAGGCCCCCAACACAATCATCGTGACTCGTCTTGAGTCACTTGGCTGGTGCGGAAATCTTCGCATGGTGGTCATGCAATAACTTCTGTGCTTCTCTTACACTTGCAACAAAATTTTCCATCATTTGTTGTACCCGTTCTACGCGAGCCACCAATACATCAGTATCAGTTTTAGTTTCTTGTATAGGTTCATATACTGCTTGCATGTGTGCTAACTTTCCTTCGATGTTGGTGGAGACCGAAAATGCCTCATCAAGCCAAGGCTGGATGTATTCTTTAAGCACTGCTTCCTTCTGCCGAGCGGCGTCAACCTGTGCCTTGAGAACTTGAGCCTCCCGTGTTTTGGCCAATCGTTGCGTGATGGAAACCATTTTCACAGTCCCCAAGACTTTGTCATATGCCTGCTGTAACTCCCGCACTTCTATCTCGACTTGTTGTAGCATTGGGTCTTCCTGGAGGGATGTGAGCATAAGGAGGGATTGATCCAACAATCCCGTGCAATCTTGGACAATGCGCTTTATCACTCCTAATCTTGCTTGAATTTTGCCACGACGCTGCTCTTGAACTTCTAGGGGTGTGGGTGGTTGTGCCTTCAGTCTTAGCTCTGAAATTTGTAAATTTAATTCCCACTGATCTTTCGTGGCCTCTTCTTGGGATGTACAGAATCCTGTGGCCCTGTGATGAATCTTGTTAGCTGTGGGAAGTTTTGTTGGCACAACGAATTCTGGTACCTTGCTGCAGGCCTCTGCCATGGCCTATTCCTATTCCTGGTTGCATGCGACCAAGTCATCGCACTGTAGACTGACCTACTCCAAATTTTCCTTGTGCTCCATTAGGATTTGGAGGGTGCAACCTTCCCTGGCACAGATCTCAGCGGTTACCCCATCTTGCAGTTGGTATAGGGTTTCTCTAGGAAGGGCAGCGAAACTCAACCCACAATTTCACATGTCACCTTCGACATCAGCTAGGACAACGCCTGTTGGCAAAAATAAAGTGTTCATTATGGGGGTGCACACTATTTGCTTGGCTGTGGATGTGTCGTCTGCTAGGTTTGGTATCATCCTTCCTGGGGAATGCACTTGTAAGGTTTGTAGCTATGCTCTGAGCTCCCCCAACACAGTTGTCTGCTCTGTCATCAACTCCTCCAACACACCTTTAGTGACATTACATGTCGGTTTGCTGATTTCTTGAAACTCTTTCTCCAGAGGCTTTGCTATCTTTGTCTTTTTTCGTGTATGTGGCAACTCCTTGATGTGCGGCCTCTTACCTTGGGTCGATTTTGTGGGAAGGTCCATGCATTCATATGTCTCCATTTCCCTCTGCATGTCTTGTTCTAAGGACTTTTTCTGATCTTCCCTGATCTCTTCGATAACTACTTCCTGGGTCGCCTCTTGCTGTAAAGTTTCCTTCTGTCCTTGACGCGTCTTTTCGTCCATTTTCGTGAGTCGCAACTGGATTTCCTTCTTTCACTATTGTGTTTCCATCCTTTCTAATGTGGCCACGTCCAAGGCATGCCACTCTGGAGGCCATGTTGCCATTACCTTGTAAATTTCATCATCCGTTACAATGAACGGAAGCTTTACCCATGTTTGTTTTGGATCCTTCTGTGCCCGAATATATAGGTTATGCATGTTCACTTTGAACTCAGTCGTGCTTTGTAAATTGTTGTATACTGTCAGGGATAACCGCAATCTGCGAGTGATCCATGTCTGGATACTCACTTCCATGAACATCCAAAATACCTTGATCTCATGAAACCTCGTGGCGTCCTTTGTAGCCCAGAGCGAGTTATACCGCACTGCATTAGGTAGGTTCTCCTCAATGTTGGGAAACTGGCTACCCTGTGGCAATTCTCCTGCAACCAGAAGGATTGATAGTAGCAACCATGCATAATGGAAAGTCTTACCTTGCGTCGTCCTAGAGCTGGTATAAGAAGAAGAACTTATCTCATGTACCCAACCTATGGTTGAAAACCGAAACAATGAGATTTTCCCTATCAGAGAAATCAATGGAGAAGTTAGAATTAAAATTATAAGACATGTTGCCCTTCCAAATTTCCATGGCCTAAAATTTGAGGATCCTGACACCTTCATGATTGATTTTGTTGTTTTCTGTAGGACCTATGACTCTGCCTCTGAGGAGCATAAGATAATTTTTTCCCTTCCACCCTCAAAGATGCAGCCTTGCATTTGTTTATGAGCCTACCTGGAGGAAACATCACTACCTGGGCCCAATTAATGCAACAAGCCTTCAATGAAAAATATCGGGATTACTATAGGTCCAAAGAAACAAATGAGATAATCTTTAGGATGAACCTTGGACATGATGAATCTTTGGAGGACTATGAGGAAAGGTTTCAACTCAATTATAGAAGGGGAAACTATACCCTTGATCCCAAGTCACTTAAGTTATTTCTTCTCTGAGGGATCAAAGAAGAGGTAATGGAAACAATTAGAATGCTATATGGAGGATATATCTACCAATTGCCTTATTATGACATCAAAATTGTATTTGAGAATCACTTTAAGGCTACTAGGAAGAAGGGTAGGTCCAACCAAAGCTTGGTCAGTTCCTCTCCCTCAACAACAACCATCAAGCATGAGATATGAAGTATGTTGGAACATTTTAAGAGTGAAATGTTTCATACCTTTTCCTTGTAGATGGATACTATGAAAATCAAAAGAAGGCAAGAGGAAGCACAAAGTGAACTAGCTATTTTTTCTCTAGGTGCACTAAAAGACATCATAGGAATGAATGTCCACTGAATGTCATAAAAGTATGCTTAGTCTTTGAAGAGAATCATGCAACAAATGAATTCCCTCTCTTCCAGGCCCAAAGGTCATATACCAAGGAGGGTTAGAAGGTGGGTCCAAGCAATTGTGCTTATTAACCAAAGAAGACCCCCAGGTCCTCGGCCGTATCAACAAGGCATGCAAGGTGCACATTATCCTCACTATAATCCAAATCAAAATGCACATTTCCATCCTTGGTACCATTCCACTCATCCATCATGATCCACACCTCCTCCTTGGTCTTATACTTCCCAAAATCCTCCTCATCCTATCAACCCTCCTTTTCAGCCATATCCACCCTCACCTTCCCATTGGAGAAACCCCTCATTAGGGTTACTACCTCCACCTCAACCTCAACCACAACCTGCTCACTAAAATTCACCTAAGAAACCTCAAATGTTTGCTCAACCCAATTTGAACCTGAAAAACAAGCATGCAAAACAATTTTACAGAGGGGAGATATCCTACCTTGCTTATGACGTGGAAATCCAAGATATCAGTGAAGGTGCTCCTAGATAATCACCCACCTTCTCCACCTAAAAATCTTGAAGAAGAGAAGGAGAAGATTGTCCCTCAAGACAATGCACCTCCTTATCCTAAAAGGTTGGTCCACCCTAAACAAAAAACCCAAGAAGAGGCTGAACTTTTGGGAGAATTGAAAAACTTGTGTGTCAGGATACCCCTTCTCTAGGCCATCAAATATGTTCCCATTTACAACAAGCTTATCAAGGAGTAATGTTTCAAAAGTCTTGGGAGAAAAAGAAGAGATACCCCCATAATCAATGTTGTTGGACAACTATGATTTGATGCTTGGGAGGGTGATCTATCCAAAGTACTTGGATCTTGGTATTCTAGTAGCGGATGTGCACATTGATGGAATGATGGTCCCTAATACTTTGATTTATCTTGGGGATGCAATCAATGTAATGACCAGGGAAACCATGCTAAAACTCAACCTCCAAAGGGATTTGAGGAAAACCACTACAATGTTGCATCTTGTAGACATATCCACAGTAGCTCCTGAAGGAGTTATTGATTATGTAATCTTCTCCATTGAATCTTAGGATTATCCCACTGATTTCCTGCTCCTCTAGCCTAAAACCAAGTTTAATGGATATCCTCTCATTCTAGGAAGACCTTGATTGGCCATTGCTGATGTGTACATTAATTGTAGGTATCAAAACATGACTATTAAAAATGGACATTAATCAAAACAACTTGTGTTGTATCCTCCTGCTCAAACTTTTATTGAGAATTATTTACCATCATGGTTAGAGGAGGATGAAGATGAAGAATTTTATCAGACATCCCTCTACCCAGTCTGCACTCTAGACATTGTTATAAGAGGGGGACAACTTGATGAAGATGACCTTATTGACCATATCTTATAGAATAAACCTCCCATTTCCATACTAATTGAGGAACTGATGAAAGAATCTATGAGTAGTCCTTGGACTGAATTGTGATCTGTTGACTCTAGCCTAGAACCTGCCAAGATAGTGGAGATTAGCCCATCTAGAACTCTAAAGATCAACCCCTCTCTTTCTGCTGAGTAGGAAGAATAATTATGCAGTGTGTTGAGGCAACATCTAGATGTTTTTTTCTTGGGATTATAAGGAAATGAAATGTGTACATCCCTCGGTATATTATCATCATATTTACATCAAAGAGGGACACAAGCCTAACTACCAACCCCAGAGAAGGATGAACCCAACTCTTAAGGACATTGTGAAAGAAGAATTGCAGAAGTTACTAGATGCAGGGTTCATATATGCCATTTCAAATAGTGTGTGGGTTCCACCTCTTGGTTTAGTCCCTAATAAAAATGGGAAGTGGAGGATCTATGTTGATTACCAAGAAATTAACAAGGCTACAAAGAAGGATCATTTTCCCTTTCCTTTCATTTACCAAGTCCTAGATGGCCTTGCAGGAAAGAAATTATTATCCTTCCTAGATGGATTTAGTGGATACAACCAAATCTTGATCATCCCTGAAGACTAAGATAATACCAAATTTACATGTCCTTGGGGTACCTTTTCCTATAAAGTCCTTCCATTTGGTCTTTGCAATGCCCCTTCTAATTTCCAAAGGGCAGTTTTAAGTATCTTTGCTGAACTTGTTCTTGACTCTGTTGAGATATACATGGATGATTTCACTCCTTATGGATGTGACTTCTAGGAATCTCTTTCTAATCTATGAAAAGTCTTAAATAAATGAATTGAAGTGAATCTTTCATTGAGTCCTGAGAAATGTGAATTCTTGATGAATCCAGGGACTGTCCTTGGCCATTCTATAACCAAGGAAGGGATACAGGTTGACCTAAACAAAATTTCCATTATTAAAAGGGTCCCTATCCCTAAAAAAAATAGATGTCAGGAGTTTCCTTGGATTAGATGTGTATTATATAAGGTTTATCAAAGACTTTAGTAAACTGGCTTCACCCTCATTTGGATTGCTGGCTAAAGGTTCATATTTTTGTTGGACAAACAACTATCAAGAAACCTTCCACGTACTGAAAGAAAAGATGACCACTGTACCCATCCTTAGGGGTACCAACTGGGGATTACCTTTACATAAACACATATAAGCCTCAGACAAAGTTGTAGGGGCAGCCTTAGGACAAGTGGAAAACAAATTTCCTTATGCTACCTATTTCATCAGTAAAAACCTTTCCAAATATGAGTTCAACTATACTGCCACTTAAAAGAAACTCTTGGCATTGGTACATTCTTTGAACAAGTTTAGGCATTATATCACTAGTTATCTAACATTTGTTCAAACTAATCATGCAACCATTAAGTATTTAATGAATAAAACTGATGTCAATGTTAGGATAATTAGGCATATGTTATTATTACAAAAAATTGATTTGACTATTATTGATAAAATAGGGAAAGAGAATGTCGTTGCAAATTTCTTATGAAGACTAACCCTGCCTGCCGGAAAGGAAGAAATGGTAAATGATCAACTTCTAGATGAACATTTCTTTGCCATCTCGGTGCTTTCTCCATGGTTTGCTAATATAGCAAACTATTTGGTTGCTAGGAGGTTCCCTCCTAATCTATTCTCTAAGGGGAAGAGAAATATTGTCAGGAAAAGTGCCCCATTCACTTGGATTGGGGGAAAAATTTTCATATTGGGACAAGATCAGATTCTGAGGACATGTGTGAGGGAAGAGGAGGTATTTTACATCCTCTCAGCATGCCATGATGGATCTTGTGGGGGCCACTTTGCTACTAATAGGACAACCTTCAAAGTTCTACAATCAGATTATTATTGGCCCACTTTACACCAAGATGCAACAAGGTACACCATCAGGTGTGATCAGTGCCAAAGGATGGGTAAACCCACACCCAAGGATGAAATTATCTTACAGCCTCAAGTAAATTTAGAGCCATTTGAGAATTGGGGCATGGATTTCATTAGACCTATTGATCCACATCAATACAGAAGAAATGTATCATTGTGTGCATTGATTACTTGACTAAATGGGTTGAAAAAAGGCATTAAAGGTAACAACTGAGCAAAATATTGCTAAATTTATGAGGGATAACATCTTCTACAAATTTGGTGTTCCAAGGGAGTTAGTCACTGATCAAGGAGCACAATTTAAATCAAATATGATTAAATATATAAGTAACCAACACCACATCAAGCACCAGACATCCATTTCTTATCACCCTCAAGAAAATGGGTAGGTGTATGTATCAGATCCTGAGGACATGTGTGAGGGAAGAGGAGGTATTTTACATCCTCTCAGCATGCCACGATGGATCTTGTGGGGGCCACTTTTCTACTAAGAGGACAAACTTCAAAGTTCTACAACCAGGTTATTATTGGCGCACTTTACACCAAGATGCAAGAAGGTACACCATCAGGTGTGATCAATGCCAAAGGACGGGTAAACCCACACCCAAGGATGAAATTACCTTACAGCATAAAGTAAATTTAGAGCCATTTGAGAAGTGGGGCATGGATTTCATTAGACCTATTGATCCACATCACATCAATACAGAAGAAATGTATCATTGTGTGCATTGATTACTTGACTAAATGGGTTGAAAAAAGGCATTAAAGGTAACAACTGAGAAAAATATTGCTATATTTATGAGGGATAACATCTTCTACAAATTTGGTGTTCCAAGGGAGTTAGTCACTGATCAAGGAGCACAATTTAAATCAAATATGATTGAATATATAAGTAACCAACACCACATCAAGCACCAGACATCCATTGCTTATCACCCTCAAGAAAATGGGTAGGTGTATGTCACACATAGAGCACTGGAGAAAATTATTACCAAGGTTGCTAGCATCACTGAAAAGGGCTGGGCATACAGATTTGTGGAAGCCACTTGGGTATACAACACCACTTGGATTACCACCACTGGATTTACCCCATTTGAACTAGTCTATGGGAAGAAGGCCCTACTGTCTATTGAATTTGAATATAACACCTTAAGGATGGTAGCTCAACTAGACTTAGATCTCACTATAGTACAAGAGGAGAGGTTGCTCCAACCCAATGGTTGAGATGAATTTAGGCTGCAAGCTCTCCTGCACACTGAGGTAATCTAGCTACAAAGGAAGATTTGGCATGACAAACACATCAAAGAGAAGACTTTTCAAGAAGGAGATTGGGCTTTGTTGTATGATTCCAACTTCAACTATTTCAAGGGAAAGTTAATGACAAGATGGATGGATCCCTATCTAGTATAGAAATGTCACAAGAATGGGTCTCTCTAGATCAAAACAATTGATGAGGAAGGGATCCCCTTACTTGTCAATGGTCATAGGTTAAAGTTGTATAAAATACCTCTATCAAGAAAGAATTTATTATTTCATTCAAGAGAGAATTGAATGTGATTGGGAGGCTCACAGTCCTCAATCCACATAACTTCTAAAAAAAAAACAAAAAAAGAGAAAAAATAAATAAAGGGTCTAGGTGAAAACATCTATGAGGCATCTAAGTCCAATTCTAGGGTTGAAAACCTCTTTGAGGTAACCCCAAAAAAATGAAATAAATAAATAAATAAATAAAATAAAATAAAATATCCCTAGGTGAAAACCTCCTTTGAGGCACCAAGGGCAGACGTGTAGGATGAAAACCTTTGCAGAGGAAGCCTGCATGCCTAAAAAAAAGGGAAAAAGAAAGAAAGAAGAAACACAAGGAAGAAGTTCTTACAATAATGTTGCTAACATCTCTCTTTTACAAGACTCTAGATATTCAATAGAGCCAAGCCTTCATAACATATTCTACATATTCATTCCTCCATTTTTCTAGCCATCCATTACATTTTCACCCTCTTCACTCACCTCCCTACCTCTCTCCATCATATAGCCAACAATAGTATCATGATTTGCCTCCTCTTTGAAGTGCTAGAGGACTATCCTAAAATGCTACAGGAGCAACCTAAAATGCTATATGAGAAGCTCAAAATGCTACAGGAGGAAGATATGATTGGAAAAGGGGAAAAGAGGGGCATGTATTATCTAAGTAATATTAAGAGAGGTCCACCTATATCACCTTCATCACTCATCAACTCCATCTAGCCAAGAGTCGTCTTCAAATTCCACTCAGCCTTACATCAAAAAAATCTGAAAAGGCTCTGCCATCAACTTTTCCACCACCTATACCACCTCTTGATGATTTTAAACCTATCCTTATTGTTGGATTAGGGGGTCCTGACCCAAGTTCAATGTTAACTTAGCCAAGAAAATCCCTACACTACTGGCCCTTTCGGCATCAATTCGCGGAGCGGAAACTGAAGTCTCACCCGAGGCAGTATGGGGGGATGTTGGAACCAAGTTTCTGCACCCAGATATGGTTATGATGTCATTTTGTATCCTTTATCTCCCTTCGTGCATATTGATAAGTCCTCGAGGCTTATCGATATAACTTCCTTTTACTAGCCCCTAGACCTTCGCAAAGGTCTACGACTGTCTTTCGCGGACCCTAAATAGGCGAATCAACCACTTACGCGCTTCTGTAATCACTCCTAAGTCCGTTATTACCCAAATCGACTTAAGTGTCTGATACCTTTAACATGCATTAAGATAGTCTTCACGTAAGCAGATATTATTACTTGCGTTCATATAACAATGTAAAACATACAGATTCGTGCATCAATATAGCATTAAATCATAAACCTAGAATTCATCATAACATAATCGCATTCATTCATAACAAAATTAAATAGATCAAACACAGGTATTTCCAGAGTAATCTTATTTATTAATGCTTCAAATTTTCTTACAAACTCAAACTACCTTGTGCACTTAGCTGCAGACTTCTACCCTAGGCCTCTATTCTGTGGAGCCTTTCTTCTACGCTAAGACCCATCGTTCTTTCTACTAATGACCCATTACATTCATCATCAATGACTTAACTTCAAAACTGCCTTAGACTCTTCTAAGAATCTCCTTTTTTATACAATCCCATGGTCTACGGACCATGGGTAGATCTTCTAAAGCCGACACAACTTACATAAATAGAAGGGTAAAAACATTTATGACACTTTACATCTACACGCTCCATGACCACAAATTGCGGAGACTTTACACTTTACATATAAAAATTTGGGCTTTCTTCCCCAAAACTTGGGCTTTTAGCCCCAAAATTGACCCTAGGGGACTTTATCCCAATAGGCCCCCAACACAAATATGGTGACTCACCCCGAGTCACTATGTTGGTGTGAAGATCTTACTGTGAAGACCTCCCAACTCCACTTGCACCACTACAACTTCATATGTACACTACATAGCTGCCTGCTTGACCTGCTCCACTAGCTGCTCCGTTGTTGGTCTTGCACTATCTGCCTGGATCTTTTGCTTTGTATTCTACAGGCTAGCCAACTTCTCCCTAATTGTCACAGAGAGCACATAGGCCTCATCTAGTCAAGGCATCAATCTGGCCTTAAGTATTACCTCTTTTCACTGCGCTTCTTCCACTTTCTCTTTCAATTGCTTTGCCTCCTGCAGCTTTGCCAATCTCTGCGTGATAGCGATGGTGCACGCCATAGCTCTGGTTTTGTCATACTACTGCTACAATTCCCTTGCCTTGGTATTTAACCTCTGTAGGTTGGGATCTTCCTGTAGACTCATGTGGAGCTCCATCGATTGCATGAAGAGCGCAATGCATTCTGCCACCAATTGTAGTAATTGCATCCTTAACAACAATCTCGCTCTATTCTATGAACTCTGGTGGAGTTGAAGGTTGGGTCCTCAACTCGAGCTCTGTAATATTTAGGTTTAGCTCAAACTAAACCTTGTCCATCTCAGTCCGAGCATCACGTACACCTGCAACTAACTTTTGAATCTTGGCCTCCAAAGGCATCTCTTCTGGGATGTGCAGTTCTGAAATAGTTTTGCAAGATTTTGCTATCAATGTGGCGATGCACTTATTCTTCTCTTGAACCTTCTTCCAGGTTTCTATTGCTATTGTTCTCTCAATGAACATTTGTTGATTTTTAACCTTCTGATCATTGGTCACGCTCAGCGCGTGCTGCTCTCAGGCCCTAAGTTCTGTGATCACACCTGCTTACAGCATGTGAAGGACTTCACTTGGGAGCGTGGTCAAGTTCAAACTAATATTATTTAGAGCACTGATAGTAGCATTGTTAGTTTTTGCTTCCGCGCTCAGATCCCCATCTGACAGCATGATAGCCCAGGGATCCAAAGAGCAAACCAACTCCACTGTTTCAGTTGTTCTTGGTGCTAAGCTGGTCGACACCGCATTGCTCTGCCCTACACCGGCTTGCAGTCGAGTAGTTTGGATCTGAAGCTCGCACAGACTCGTCTATATGGCGACCAAAGCTTGCTTTTGGTGCTGCTCAAACTGTTGTAGCAGTTGTGATCTCGTATCCCTTACCATATTCCCAATGTCATCCAAGTTGCCTTCTTTCAAGGTGATCGAGTCTATGGACGACTTAGTGGCCTTGGTCTTTTTGCGCGACCCTTCTTTCTCCTGCTCCCTATTCCACTTCACTCGGAAGGGAGTGCTCTCCTGGTCTCCACCACCCTACTCTCATTTCTCTTCTTCCTCGGTCTGTAGAGAAGGCAATTTCTGACTTCTGTTAGAGTCATGCTCTTCCTCCTATTCGTTCACAGCGTGCTCCACTTCTGCTCAGGCCTTGTCCTCTGTCTCCTTCTTCCGCTTTTCAGCCAACTATTGAACCTTCAACCGAGCCGCTTCCTTTTTATGCTTTTCTACAGACTTACTATACCGGGCAGATAAGTCTGATGCAGTGCACAAATATGTTGGCCAACGCTCGAGGACCACTACGATGACATCATCCATCGCCAAGTATGGTAAATCATACCACTTCTATTCTGGGTCCTTTCGCGCCCAGATGGAAATACAGTGGAATTCTACTTTAAACTCTGCGTATCCCGATAACTTCTCAAAGATAGTTGGTGATAGCCGTGGCTTGCGATTGATGGCTGCGCGGATGCTCGACTCCATGAACACCCAAAATATTTTATTCTCCCAGACACGGTCAACATCCTTTGTGGCCTACAATGAAGCAAACTTCGCTACTTCTGGAAGATCTGTCGTGATCAGAGGAAATTGGCTGTCCTCCAGTAGTTCCCACGTGACCAACACAATTGAAAGTAACAATCAGGAGTAGTGGAACATTTTTCTATGGTTATGTGCCTCCTTGCAGTTCACGAGGAACTCGCTGCATAGGTAGCGTGCCTAGTTGAATTGTACACCCTCCACGCATTGGGCCGCTAGTGAAACTATTGGTCCCGACAACTCGTCTGCATGACATTTCCTCATCACCTTGCCTGCCAAGATCTGGGTGGTCACCTTCACTGCGGGGTCCGTAATACTCGAAATTGAATATCCACGTGGCTTATTGACAAGCTTAAACTTGTCCTTCATCCTTTCGGTGAGGTCACGCTCACTCGTCTTTCCGCCAAATGCCTTGGCCGGATTCAACCCTGAATTTGGTAGTAAGGTGATCCTATGGATCAACATGTTAGTTATAGGGATCGACTCTCCCAACCACTGACACCTGTCGTGAACTACGCACAACAACTATTTGATAACAATCAAATTTATGGGAGCATGATGGTAATGCGACACCCATAGCAGATTCAACAATCTTGCCTTTTCCACCCCATGAATCCACTTCACCGACTCTAGCGCAGTGAAACCTGAGTCCTTGTAGAATACTCTCTACATGAAATTATCCGTAACTAGGTGGGGGATCCTCTCAGTGTCCCCTAAGCCCCAATCTTTAAGCTTTAGGTGTGGGACTCACGCTAAGTGCGGACCTTCAAATTTTATGTTTTCTAGAAGTAGGGGCATATTGAGGGGAAAATTTCCCTCATCAGAGTCCTTTGAGACCTTCACCTTGCCCTGGCATGGAGGGATGTATTCTGGAAGCTTCGAGATAGAGTCTAGCCCCTCAATATCAATGTCCTCTATGCCCATATTAGTTTCCTATGCTCCCTCGTCGACCTCTAGGTCCACCACCTTGCCCTTCTCCTACGTGGAGGGATTCTCTTTTCTCTGATGCTTCCTTGGCAACTCACACACATATAAGGTCTTCTTCTATTTATCTTTCTTCGTTTTGGGAACCTCTTGTGCCGGTTTAGGCTTCAGCCTAGGAAACCTCAGTGATTTTGGCACTGCTACGAGAACCTCCATACTTACGACCTCAGGGGTAGCTCCTTTAGAGGCAATAGACCCTCCAACACTTGCAGTTTCTATGGGTGTAGACATGAGACTATTAAGGAGCTCCTCGGTTTCCTTAGGTAACTTGTCAAACACAGAATTGGCCACCAAATCCTCAAAAAACACAGGGTTCATGTGCAATTTATAGCACGACACATAAACTCTCAAAATGCAAAAAAAATTTCATTGGGAAGCCATCTATAATTTATAGGCAAATTCAAATTCAAATCTGATCATTCCCCCCAAAATCCGCTCATAAATGCTAGATTGGCGACAGATTTTCAAAGATCTCGCTCTTAATTTAAGCTTTAAATGCCGCCCCCCGCTCCTCTTAGCTGTTTTCTCACTGTCAAATCATGAATAGTGACAGTAACGGTCACTTTCTAGCTACCTTGTGTGGTCTCTCCTCCTATAGCACAAATCCCTTCATGCTTCTGTTGATGCTGTGACATTCTTCCATCCTGCGCAGTCCCCCAGTCACGCAGCTCTACAACCCATGCATTGTAGTTTATAGTCTCGTGCCTCTTTTCAGCTACCTGGAGCACTAAGACTATGCTACCATCATA
This sequence comes from Pinus tabuliformis, assembly GCA_031772625.1. Taxonomy (NCBI): domain Eukaryota; kingdom Viridiplantae; phylum Streptophyta; class Pinopsida; order Pinales; family Pinaceae; genus Pinus; species Pinus tabuliformis. The sequence continues at coordinate 512,882,779 of CM062815.1, forward strand.
TGGTCATTTGGTCAGATCCCCGATGTATGGCTTCAATCAACTGCCATTTACCTTTCTTGGAAATGGATCTCCATTCAATTACACCAGCTGAACTGCTCCACCATCGGTGATCTCCTTGGTCACATATGGCCCAAGCCAATGCATCTGAAATTTTCCTGAAAATTTATCAAAATTGTTGTCATATAATAAAACTATATTGTTTATCTTGAAGGTGTGCAATTTGATGTGTCGATTGTGCCATGCCTTTTCGCACTCCTTCTGGACTTGTTGATGGAACCCCACAAAAATCTATCTTCCTCCATCTCTGTCAGCTGCGCGAGCCTTTCTTCCAGGGCTCCATAGTCTGCCATACCTGTGAATGCCTCTATGTGTAGACTAGGCACAATGTACTCCATTGGCATCACAGCTTCTATGCCATAGACCAGCCTGAAAGGTGTGTATCCAATCAGCTTCTTACAAGTAGTTCTATAAGCCCATAGCATCGTTGGTACGTGCACGTCCCAATCAATCCTCTACACATTGAAAACCTTTGTCACCACGTTCTCTAATATGTTATTAAAGGCTTTAACCATCCCATTGGTCTGTGGGTGATATGGCGTACTCTTCTAGTGATAAACTTGGCATTCCTCTGTCAGTGTGCTGATTGTTTCATTAAGGAAATGTGTACCGCGATCGCTCATCAAAATCTTCAAGCAACCAAACCTAGTCAGCACATATTCAAATAGAAACTTCATTGTTGTTTCCCTTGTAGAATCCTTTATAGGTTGCACCTCCAACCATTTGGTCAAATACTTAGTCGCGATGATGATATACCCTGCACCCGTCTTCTTTCCTGGAGGCTGAATTGGTCCTACAAAATAAATTGCCCATTTTTTAAAAGGTCACAATGACACTTGCAGATTCAGAGGCAACTCATCTCTCCTCGATGGCCTGCCCATCCTTTTACATGTGTCGCATGCCCTACAATAAGCTTTGGAATCCGTATGTAGTGTTAGCAACCACAACCCAACGCGTAAAATATTCTGCGTTGTTGATTTTCTTGCATAATGGCCTCTCGCAGCCGCTCCATGAGCTTCAGCAAGGATTTTGTTTTGTTCAAACTCAGGCACATGCCAGCGTAGTATTTCATCCGTTACCATCTTATACAAGTGACCTGTAATAAGAGAAAAATTTGTTGCGTGCACCACCAATTACTTATTTTGTTGACTGGTGTATCCTTCTGGATCCATCCCTATAGTTAGAAAGTGTATGATGTTTGCAAAATGATTATCTACTACGCGCAATGCAAAGAGTTGAATGTCAGGTAATCCTTCCTCCAAATTAGTGGTATCCTCACATATTTTAGTGCGCGATAGATGATCCGGTCCTGCATTCAATCACCCTGGCTTCACAATGACTTCAAAATCGTATTCCTGAAACAACAACAACCATTTGCATATTCGCCCTCCAAACACATGCTTGTTGACCAGGTTGACCAGGTACTTTAATGCAGAATGGTTTGTATACATCTTAAAGAGTCCACCTAGCAAGTAGTGTCTGAACTTCTAGAGCACATACACCATAGTCAAATCTTCATGCTCTGTCATCAAATAATTCTTCTCAGCGTTAGATAGCTTCCTGCTTGCGAACGCGATAGGGTAATCCAACTCTCCCTCACTAGTCTGTGTCACTACTTCTCCTAGCGCAATACATGATGCATCCACATCCACATGAAATTCATTCTTCCAATCCGGGAAGACTAGGATCAGTGCGGTGACCATCTTTTCTTTTAACACATCCAAGCTCCGCTGAAATTCCTCATTCCAACAGAATGTAACATCCTTCTTCAATAGTTTTTTCGTCGATGCAGTAATCTGGGCATAACTCTTGATGAACTTTTGGTAATAACTAGTATGCCCCAGCATTGCACGCAACTATTTGAGACTTCTTGGTGCCTCCAAACTGATTATAACCATGATCTTAGCTAGATCCACCATTAATCCTTGTCTACATACTACATGACCTAGTAAGATTCCAAAAGGGATGCAAAATAAACACTTCTTCAAGTTTAGCACAATCTGATACCTCCAGCATGTATCTAGCATCAAACATAGACTAACTACATGGCGCTTCACCAGCCCAAACACTGTCCAATTGTCAAAGTATACCTCCAAGAACTTGTGAATGAAGTCCTTGAACATTGTGATTACTACGCGTGAAAATATCGCTGACACATTCTTCAGTCCAAAAGAAATTACAATATACTGAAAGCATCCCCATTTAGTCGCGAAGGTCGTCTTACTCCTATCTTTCGGTGCGATCTTGATCTGATGGTACCCTGAGAACCCATCAATGAATGAATATGCTTCCTATCCTCCTACATTATCCAAGACTTCATCAGTGAATGGAGTTGGAAAAGGATCATGCACACAAGCATCATTCAACTTCCTAAGATCTACGCATACCTTATTTCATCCTTCTTCTTCTTATCCTGAACAACCATCGGACTTACCCAATCAGATTCCTCTACTGGTTCAATGATTCCTGCTACTAACATTTTGTCAAATTCTAAGAAGACCCTTTCTTTGTACTTAGGATTGAGGTGATATGGCCTTTTTTTCACAGGCTTCACGTCTGGTTTCAATGTTATTCTCATCACCCTGAATCGCCTATAATCCCTTTTAGGTCTGAAAATTTTGTAGGGAACAAATCCTGATACTTGTGGAGCAACTCAGTGACCTTATCCACCATAGCATCATCCCAGTAGTCCCCTATCTTCGTAAACTTTAGCACCTCCTCTATCCCAATGTTCAATTGTCTCGTTTTCAACGGCACAGTGATATCAAGATTCTCTATCTGTGGCCCTTCAACTTCGCGGTGACCTTCTATCTATGGGATAGTAATGTTCCTTGGATCCTCCTCTTCTTCTTCAGTAGTCACATTGTAGCACTCCATTGCATGGCACATCTGGGTGGTCCAATCTGGTTGAATCAAATCCAATGGATCTTGTGGGATTCTGAAGATTGATGGTTTGACCTCCTACAACGCTTCATCAATGCACTCAAATCCATCTTCAAAGTTGAATGTCATTAAGAATCCCCGTTTCAAAATATCCCATTTGTCTGTGCCATGGCGGAGCTCTCTCTCCAAGTACCAATTCATAGGTGTTATATCTAAGGTGTGACAGAATGGATGCACCCACTTTGGTTATGGTTTTGCTCCATAAGCATCAGTCTACTTGGATAAGTGATCACGTGGATCACTCCTCCCATCGTATTTCTCTGTCAATCGCACCTTTGGGTGACCAAACCGCACCCTCATCATTCTTCTATATTCACGTCATCCATCGAAATTGTCTTTATGCGTACCCCACCATCTTGCAGGCGTAGTGCGCAGCGCTAAGTCCAAGGCTTGGAAGTGATGCTTCTCTGGCACTTCCCTTTCAAATGCATCCAAAAATTTATCAACGTCAGTTAAACCATCATAATAAGGCAGACTTATTACCTCCGACAATACACATCACAGTGATTTAGTCATCATGTTGCATCGTAGCATAGACACTTCGTGCAACCTATTCTACCAGTGCTCCAATTCCTCATCTGAATCTGATGTGTAGGAGCTCTCACGGTCCCATGCAATATGTCCATCAGCTGCCGAATTCACCCAATCTTGATCACGTGTCGTTATCTTATAAATCTGGTCCAAATCAACGTCGCTTTCGTAATCGCGGACCAGTTTAGTATAGCGTGGTCCTTTTGCAGGGTCCAAAGGTACTACTATGTGAAGCAATTTTCTTTCAAATGACATCGTCCACTTTTTCAAATTGATCACCCCATTCATGTGAATAGCCTAATCGATCCCAAGAAACACGGGGTAGGGATTGTTGTCATCAACAATCTCTATTACTTTGAAATCTACCAATGCACTCGCGCCTTCAATATCGACTATCACTCCCTGTAATCTTCCCATGGGGATAATATTTTGTTGATTCTCCATCCATAACTAAATCGAGGACCACTACAACATAGGTCTCCCCATTCTCTCCCACGTCCATTTAGGAAAAATATTTGTTTCAAACCCTAGATCTAGAATAACTTGGTCCATTTCATATTCTCCTATTTGCGCGATGAGCCTCATCTCACGCCCTGTTCTTGCCTTGTGCTTACCAATTTTCCTGACCACTCGCGGTCCCTCAGGAGCATTACTAGCACATTTATTGATCAACTCCTGTAATCTCTTTACGACCTTGCTATCGCATAGCAGCTTCATATAGGTCTCCAAAAATGTAGTAAGCATGGATGGGTCCATTTCTTTAGACTGCTTATCTTGACTTCCTAAGGTGGAAGCTTCAACAAAGCTTTTCCTGGCTTCCATGAAGGTTTCCTTCATGCACTCCAAATCAAAGGAAACCTCCTTCTCATGAGCTTTCCAGACCCATTTGCCTTCTTCAGTCCACTTTCCCTTTTCTTCGCCAGTTGTCATTCCACTTTGCAGCACAATATTCACATTGGGGTCCCCTTCACGGGGTTCACACCTCATCATCTGTAGGTTCACGTAGGCTGCTGAGGGTGCGTCTCCTTTTCGCACATCTTGCCTATTAGTACATGGAAGTCTTCTGTCGCGTGGTAAAAATGAGTGTAGTATCGGCACGACAGGCGCGTCAAGTTCATGCATTCTCGTGCATAGTGTCCTAGACCTCCACAATTGTAGCAAATAACTTTCCCCCAACCTCTCGCAGGTCTTGCTCTGCCTCGACCTCATGCCTGATATCCTCCTCGTGACCCCCAATGCCTTGATCTGGAGACCAAGCTTCTGTTTGCATTCGATACGTGGGCGTTATTTCTATCATTAACTCATAACTACAACAATTGTGCTCATTGTGACATAGTGATTGGCAGAAGTTGCAAAAGAGCTGTTGCGTTGTCTGTACAAATTTTTGCAACAAGTGACAATTATCTGTCGCACGTTTTCCAATGACCCGATAGATAGCACACCACAACACAGGCCTTACACTTGGCCCGGCTTAAGCTTATGGTCTTAGAGACATCGACCCTCCTCCTACAACATAATTCACGAAGATAGGGCAATGATCTTTATCATGCCCTTGACTCTTACATTTCAAACACCAAACCACTTCGCGTACCTCTAGTCGAGATGCTCTATCCTTCTTCAGACTTTGGAATTCTAGGAAAAGGTTCAGCAACTCCGCGTGAATATGCTAAACTCCTAAAGCAGCATCTTGAATTGTTGTTTTGTGCAATCTCATCGCAATCTCCAAGGCCTCTGCCTGGGTCCCAATATTTTATTGTAATAAAGCAACCCTCAGATGAGTCAAGAGAGAAGCCACAAACCATTTGCAGTGCTTCCCATCCATAATATTCATGTTAGCTTTGCGGATCTTGCACTTCAATCTCTAATCTAGCTTCTAGGATGTCTCACCAAGCTTCATCATGATTTCTTTGAATCTAATGATCAATTGCGCTTCAGACTTGGGCCTACTGAATTCCTTATTCAGCACAGTCTAAATGTCTGCCAACGCAACCATCAGGTTATCAGTGTAGTATTTAATGTACCATGTTATCATGCATTCCTGTAAAGCAATAACCAACGTTTTTTTCTTCATTTGATCATCTGTAATGACTTGGGATTCCCACACAGCCTTTGCGATGAACCAAAACTGGTCTGGGTCCTCATTCCCCAAGCCCTTGAAAACGGGCATATTTTGTTGAATTCGCCATATTGAACGGTGGTGGAGGTGTGGGCGAAGGTGTATGTGGTGGAGATTAAGATGGAGGTGATGTGGGTGGATGGGTTATTCGCGGGAACCCTCACCTTATTAACTGGATAGTGTTCTGTGGAGAAGCATGTGCTGCTTCTTCATCGTCACTCAGAGGAGGCTCAATCAGGGGGCTATATTCAGGTCATGTTCCTTTTCTACCCCTGAATAACTTTCCACTTTGTGTAGCTCCAAACATCAATGTAATTTCATAACCCTATTTTCACACAAGAGCATTTTAATCCAAGTATTCAAATACATTAAATACTTACCTCATGGTCCTTTGAAGAAGCGTCGCTTTGCTTCGTTGTAGCTAACCAAGGTATCGACCGCGAACTCTGTCACAAATCCTCCAATGATATGATCAAGCCAGTGATCGATAGCGCATGCGATCTTATCTTCAGAAGCTTCCAATCTCTGCACTAACTCCAGGGCCCACATTATCGGATCGTCAAGCCTCCACCTTCCTTGGTCGTCTGCCAATTTAGCAATCCACTCATATAATTTGTCTGGGAAGGAACATAAGAAAATTTCATGTATCTCTGTGTATAGATACCTATCTAACCATTGTTATTTCGTCAATCATGGGTTCCTTTTCTCTTGCCCCACGAATTCATGGATCTTTCTATCCAACCAATCTTTGATTTCCTTCTTATTTTGATTCCAGTCATGCGACATCACACATCTCTTTATGTAGATCTCGGTCCTGGTAACAAAACCATTTGTTGTCTTAGTGGGTCCTGACCCAGGTTCAATGTTAAGTTAGCCAAGCAAATTCGTACACTACTGGCCCTTTCGACATCAATCTGCAGAGCTCATACTGAAGTCTCACTCGAAGTAGTATGGGATGATGGAACCAAGTTTCCACATCTAGAGATGGTTATGATGTCGTTAGGTACCCTTTATCTACCTTCGTGCAGATCGATAAGTCCTCGAGGCTTATCGATATAAATTCCTCTTACTAGTCCCTAAACCTTCGCGAAGGTCTACGACTATCTTTCGCAGACCTTAAACAGGCGAATCAACCAGTTACATGCCTCTGTAATCACTCTTAAGTACGTTATTACCCGAATTGGCTTAAGTGTCTAATACCTTTAACATGCATTAAGATAGCCTTCGCATAAGCAGATATTATTACTTGTGTTCATATAACAATGTAAAACATACAATTTCGCACATTAATATAGCATTAAATCATAAACCCAATATTCATCATAACATAATCACGTTCATTCATAACATAAGTAAATAGATCAAACACCGGTATTTCTAGAGTAATCTTCTTTATTAATGCTTTAGATCTTCTTACAGACTTAAACTACCTTGTGCACTCAGCTGCAGGGGTCTACGCACTCAGCTGCGGGCTTCTACCCTAGGCCTCTATGCACACAGTTGCAGAGTCTTTCTTCTACGCTAAGACCCTTCACTCTTTTTGCTAATGACCCATTACTTTCATCATCAATGACTTAACTTCAAAACTACCCTAGACTCTTCTGAGACTCTCCTTTTTATACAATCCCATGGTCCGCGGATCATGGATAGATCTTCTAAAGCCGACACAGCTTACATAAATAGAAGGGTAAAATCCTTTTTCACATCTACGCGCTTTGAAACCACAAATTGCGGAGACTTTACACTTTACATACAAAAATTTGGGCTTTCTGCCACAAAACTTGGGGTTCTAGCCCCAAAATTGACCCTAGGGGACTTTGTCCCAACACTTATACCTCTTATGAATTTCCATCAATCCCACATGAATTAATGAGGTCTCAAAGAGGAATTAAATGACTTAGAATGTATATGCTATTGTTATGAAGCAAACTCACGTATGTACGTGCCTCCTTTATATTAAACATGTGTACATATTTCAAATCATTGACTACTACATCATGAATCACTGCAACATTGAATTAACGACTGAACCATACATATATCACTGAACCAATCACAGTTCACTGAACCAGTCACAGATCATTATAGCATAATTACTGACCAATATTCCAATCATGAACAACCAACCAAATCAACACTATCAGACAGAGATAAACATGATCAAGAATTCATCGACATACAACAACAAACGAATAAAACTCATCAAATGTCATCATTTATCATAACTGCAAACCTTAGAACATATACAAGACATTCATGAAACATACCAGTGTATGTACATGACTACCATGCATAACACCAACGTATAGATCTCAAGATACAAAATTGATTCACATCATTTATATGCGACTATACGGAACCATATTCACGTATGTACATGACTATACAACGACAAACTAGTGTACAAATCTCAAATGACTAAAACATACTTTTGCTGCAACCACAACATATATTGCACAAACTTCATTGTCACACATTAATACCAGAGTATCATTATCATCATAGATCTGTCATTGTTATCTTCAATCATAAACAGATCAAGCAAGTATATTTATTAGTCTTCACTACACTTTCAGATCTATTAGATCTTAGCCATATCCTTTCTCTTTGGTGCATCCCTATTTCAAATCATATTACACATGAATAACCCATAAATTGCACTCTTAACACCTTGATATCCATCTCCTTATATATATATATATATATATATATATATATATATATATATATTTTAGCCTTATCCAATACCTTAGGTAAATACCTTGGTAATGTCATTAGTATTTTTTAATGGGATAAAATAACCATTACCACTCCAGTTACTATGGGCCAATACAATGGTAATGACCCCTAGTATCCATAATTCCATGGTTCAGATTATGTATGTGAATTTCATTCATAGTGCCTACGTATGTACATGACCCTTCTTCACAGGAACCATGTATACTTTCTCAAACTTCACCTTTACATTCCATTTGCCTCTAAACTGTCATTTGTTTGCTCATATCATCTATAGCTTCTGTACTAATATGTATTATCTCCATAGTCATTAATATTAACAGTAGGTACATTTTTATCAATCAGTTTACCATCAAGGACAACACATTAGCCATAATGCCAACATTTTCAACCATTGTGCTTCAATTTTTTTCCCCTAAGACTCATAATGATTACTCAGAAGTGAGAAAAGAAAACAAAAACCATTGAATGAACAAATAAAGACTATGAAAAGGATCCACTAGGACTTCCTAGTGGAGTCACCAGTTTTGTTTTATGGAATTTGTAGAATTTTGAATAATATAACACTTATTCACAGAGATTATCCTGGTTATACATTATTTGCGGAATTAAAAAAAATCGCATGCGCACATTAAAACATCAATCACACATATCAACACAACATGTAATGGGGAAAGCATACAGCTGAAAACCCCCAACTATTTGTATATTATAATGATAGAAAACATGTAAAAATACATAGTACAATACTCCTCACAAGTACTTAGTACTATCTCCACATGCTACACACAAAACTAGCTCAGATCTGAACAAGTCACTGGTTCAAATCTCCTCCATTGTTTTCCTGCCTCTACTGCGTAATCCAAGTTGAGAATAGATCAGATCCAAGTTCGAATTCCCTTGGCTTGTACTGTGCAATCCTCATTGGCAATCTCAATCAATGATTGTGCAAATCTCATGCACAACTATAGTCACAACTGATAGTAGTCTCACCCTTTCACCCACCTCTAACACTTGTCTCCACTGAACTGTCCATGCACTGAGTTAACTGATGTATTCTTTAGTTGATTTATGAGTTAATAATTAGTGAATTAATTAATAATTAATTCACATCACTCATAACTAGTGTATTTGGCAGTTAGACTAAATACAACTAGTTCAACTAAGTCAAATTGAACACAACTCCATCAACTCCTCAATCAACTCCACCAAACTCAATCACTTGAGTTCTAACTGAAGTGCATCATGAAATAGCTCAACTAACCCATAGGAAAAGCGTATTTCCTTCTGGAAGTTGCATGTTCCACATCCGTAGCTCAAACTGAAGTGCTGCAAGAGGATAAGACAATGTTTATAGTCCAAACATTATTAAGAGCTAATAACATTTGACTATTCTATTTTTTTTACTGGCAATCTAAAAATAGACTCCGCCCATATGTCTAAAAATAGAGGTCCATCTATTTTTACCAACATGACCAATCATCCATAAATAGCATCCTGCAACTCATAGACCATGATCCATATGTCTAAAAATAGACATAGTCTAAAAATAGACTTTGTGCCAAAAATAGCCTGCGGGTCCACTTAGTGAAGGTGACTTCTTTTCACTAAGCTCCATCATCTTGTTGCATTTTCAACAGAATTTCCCTTGCAGTGACAAGGTACTTTAAATCCATAATCATTCCTAAGGCCTATAATAGATAACAAGTTCTCAACCTACTTAACCCTTGACATCTCACACACATGCATTTCATGAAATAAACAAGAGGGAGATCAGGTATGCACCTTATTTCAAAACGTGGACGTTTGGTGAAGTCGGTGGTAGTTTCTTCAAACATCTTCCCTCCTAATTTTCCTACACCAATTATCTACACATAAAAAATAGTAGCCACAATATCTATTCTCCTACAATAGCCATTAGCATTAGTGCCATAAATCCTAAATACAAACATAATTAACATTAGAGAAAAATATGTTACTAGGGGGGGAAGGATATGTTTTTATTATACCATGAAAGTGTATAGAAGTTTCTCCTTTCACAATCTCAAATGATTTTCCCTCCTCTCACGATAAATCACTATCATGGAACATAATATTCTACATCTTATGATAAGGGGAACATGGGTTCTCAATCCAAAAACATTTTGTTACATAAATGTTTCTCTCTTTGTTCCTTGGAGAGCATTCCTTTCATACTTATCTTCTAGAACTGATCAATTTTAACCTTTTCTTCTTTTATCCATTCCCAGTGTCGCTTCAACTCTCTTTTGTTGTATAACCAGAGAGTTGTTGAACCCATACACTCTCCCTAACAAGCCAACATGAGCATTGTTGGTCCTAAAAAATATCTTTACTAGCGTTCTAGGTGTGTTAAATGGGGAAATATGAGTTTTTATAAGGTTTTCATGGACCATTTTCTTCATTCTAGTCGTCAAGTTAATGTGTTTCCATAGTGGACCCAAAATGGCATCACTTTTGCTAGAAATTAAATAATGGAGCAATGGCACTAATTGGGAAATAACATGATGATTTCCTATTCGTTATTTTAAATTACATTATTCCTAAGGTCCCTAATTACTAATGTGCATTCCCTTTCTTATTTTGAGAGACATTTTATCTACTCACCTATCAACTTTATGCTTTGACTTTTAGTCTTAGTTTGGAGGTTTCTTACATTTTTTGAGTTAGGATTCACACGAGGGAGTCTAAATTTTAGTCATATATTATTTTTTATTAAATTTATATTTACTAAACACTATTTTAGACTCTCACTCTATTTTAGGGTCTCCTACTCTAATTGTAGGTTACTACCAATCAAGAAAAGTGCTTTTATATTTTCTATTATGCATGCATTATGAAACCACAATCTAGTGTGCATTGGTTCTCTTTTATGCAGTTATACAAATATATTCATATCAAGCAATAACATATAGAAGAGTTTATGAGTAATTCAAATTAGTCTCTTGAGCTACTTAGAATTTATTTATTTATTTTATTATATTTTATTATTTATTTATTTATTTATGTTTTAAGTGCAATTGCATTCTCTCTTATTTCTTATTATGTAGTAGTTAGTTTGTTATTTTTACACAAATAGATCTTGCGCTTGTGCTTAAAATACAAGAGTATTGAGACCATATTTTCTCTCACTTGCTTGGTCTCTTTATTTTTGGTGCAACATTGTACTAATTGTTATGATATATCTCAACAAGCATGGGTATGCCTAAATCGTTCCTATTGATATTTTATATAATCATCACCTTTTGATTGTATTGCTAACACATAGTACCCCTTAACCTATTTCACAAGTATTCCTCCTTACCACAACACTCTATAAGTTTTAAAGCTTTGCAATAAAACAATTCACACACAAATTCTTATTAAAACATATAAGCCAATAATAACATTCACATCTAGTACTCCAAAATCTACCTAAGAAACACTTAGCTAGGAAAACCAACAAATGTTTTGAATTGCATTTTTAACTATCATTCTATTAACTTCACCATTTACAATACAATATATCGGGTTTGGAAACATCCAAAAAATTCATTAGTTAACTTGGATTAGATTCCTTATCCAATTATATTACAATGATCCAAAAAACCACTAGTTGAAAAATACCAAAAAATAGACAAAAAACAACCCCCTATTTTTAAGAGAGGGCCTAGATTCTCCCCTTGCAAACTATCCAGTGAAACTCACAACACATGGCATGAATTTTACATATACTACACATATCCAACATTCCCATCTCCCTCCTTTATCCTTTCAACACTTGGTATAAGAAAATTGTAATGTATTTCAGTCTAATGATTTTCTATAACCCGACCAATTAGGACTCTATTATCACCAAAAAATTGTTCACTCGTGACAATTGAAAATTTTCACTAAAATACACCCCTAAAAACCATGGTTAACATTCATTTCATCACATTCATCTCCACTAGATCTTAGTAAATATGTGTGTAAAAATCATGGTCAAAATCCCTACTTGTAACAACCCCAAAATTAAAACATGCAACTAATTAGATCAATTATGCAATTTACAATCAACACACCTCTATTAAACTAAATAACATATAATTTTTGAGAAATAGGAGCAAAGGAAACTTACCTGCAGCGATGATATAATTTCGGAGTTGAATGCTATTTGAATCTTGTTAACCGCAACAAATTTTTGGGGATGACTCTCCACCCAACCGTACGCTCAGCTACATATAATCTTTCTACAACTGGCCACCCCTGAGCCCTCAATCAACATACTACTATCAGAGAATCCTTTGTCTCACAACATTTTTCTCCGAAGAAAATGGATGATGGAATAATCTCTCATCTTCCTCATTGTCTATTAAATAGATCAAACATTGGAAAGGGAACCACATGCACACATTCCATGTGTTAACATGCAACTTTTATTTTTTTATTTTAAGTTTTACTTAAGTTAAATATTCTCTTAATTTATTTATTTTTTATTTTATTCGTTTTTACTTTTTGATAACTTTATTTATTTTTACTATTTTTATGGTTCTCTTAGTTAACTCTTTCTTATTTTATTTTACTTATTGTTACTATTTTATAGTTTACTTTTATATATACTTATTTAGAATTCTAGTATTGTTATTTACCATTTTATTTATTTGTTATTATTATATTTATTCATTATTTATTATCTATTTATTATTATTATTATCTTTTCTTTATTGTTTATTATTTATTTGCTTATATTATTATTATTATTATTATTATTATTATTATTATTAGGGGACATTACATACTCCCCCTCTTTAAGGAACTTCACCCAGAAGTTAAATTGAATAATTTAACATTTTATTTTTTTAGTTATTTATTACTTCATGTTTTCCCTACACCCTTTGTTTAACTAGTATAACCAGCAGGCATTGAAAGTTTTCACAACACCTGAGAAATCTCAAAAAATATTTGTCCTTTCCCACTTTTGGAACCAGGCATAAGCCTCATCGGTCTGTATCCTAGCCTAAGGTTGGCCCCAAGGCTCGCGCTCAGCTCAGACCTCATCTGCCCCAAGGCAGGCATCTAGTATAGTACTAAATGACTACAGGCATCTCACAAGGTTGGCCCACTCCCTCCACACCTACTAAGGTGCACAGCTTTAGGCATCGAAGTCCTTACACGCCCACCAGACTTCGGCATCCAATCCAATACCAGACACCTAGCCTACAATACCAGGCACTTGGCCTCCTCAAGATGGTCCCATGGCCCCTCAAGAGCTATCCATCAAGAGCTATACAAGACAAAGGAACCACTGGCATATGTAGTGTTGATTGAGTTTGTCCCCAGACCATATGGTGTTACATATTCTCCCTCGTAGGTATGGCCTCCTATGAGATCATCAAATAAACCAGCCCTCTCGACCTATTTGTGGATTTTTTGTCCATCATCACATCTCAACATACATTCAATGAATTAGCAATAACCATAGTATCTTAGAAAATAATCCACATGTCAAGTCTTGCATGTCATCATGAGAACATAACATCATTGATATCACAGAATTATGCATGCAATAAATCTACATATAATTACCACACGCTTCACATCATAATATCAACATATCAACATCAAAGGCATATCATCACATAATAAACAAACCACGTGTCAATATAACCTCATATCATAACATCATAATCCCTATGCATATCATATTCATCATGAGTATACAACATCATTATCATAACAACTAAATAACTAGGAACCCCATGTGTATCATTATCCTAATACCATCATATAATGAAAGTTAAGCATTGTTAATGCTTTGCGATACACTTCACTTTGTTTTTATAATTCCCTGATTTACTTTTCCACACAGCAAATACAATACTCTTCTTTTATCTTAGTATACATTCAAACTTCCTTATTAATTATATCAATAACTAATGTACATATTATTACTAACTATATTCAAAATGTCACTCAATGATTATAAATCAACCATAAAATTCCTAAAATTCACAAATTCACAATTAATTTTAGATATAATTTGTCACTATAAAATATTCCAAAAATAATTTATCAATTTCTCTCTAACAATTATATATTTAACTATCTCATTATAATATCGCATAAAATAATTAATATTTAAATTATGTATCAACTATTTTATTAATCAATATGTATAACGGTATATAATATTTATTAATATAAACTAATTTCCTATTCCCACATTCTTATTTAAAAAAAAAAAAAAAATTAAATAAACTTAACTTAAATTTTCCCTGCACCAAACCATAGGCTCAGCTACATATAATATTTCTACAGCTAAACACCCCCGAGCCCTCAATCAACATACTATTGTCAGAGAATCAATTGTCTCAGAACACTTTTCTCGCAAGAGAATGGATTATGGAACGATCTCTCACTTCCTCATCGTCTATTAAATAGACCAAACATTGGAAAGGGAACCACATGCACATATTCCATGTGTCAACATGCACCTTTATTTTTTTATTTTAAGTTTTACTTAAGTTAAATATTCTCTTAATTTATTTCTTTCTTATTTTATTCCTTTTTACTTTTTGATAACTTTACTTTTTTTACTATTTTTATGATTCTCTTAGTTAACTCTTTCTTATTTTATTTTACTTTTTGTTAGCTTTACTTATTGTTATTATTTTATAGTTTACTTTTATATATACTTATTAAGAACTCTAGTATTGTTATTTACTATTTTATCTATTTATTATTATCATATTTCTTCATTATTTATTATCTATTTACTATTATTATATTTTCTTTATTGTTTATTATTTATTTGCTTATATTATTATTATTATTATTATTATTATTATTAGGGGACATTACACTACTTTAGTATCATAATTATGCCCACATTAAGTGCATTCGTCGGTGTGGAAAATACACCCAAAGCCTACACTAGAAATTGTAAAAACTTTAAATCGATTGTTTGCACATGAAATTTCCTATAAAATTAAAACAACCATAAGTGGACATATATAAACCCTAATGTCTACTCTTAGCCTTTATTGGGTCAACTAGCCATTACTTATGATGATCGTATCAAAAGGGTTTGACCACTGTTTGTACATAAAACCTAGGAGGTCTCTCCACTATTCATCGATCCCCACAAGTACATGTTGCTTAAATTGTCATACAACTTAAGATAAATCCTTTGTCTTGATATCTATTTTGCACATCCAAGCTACTTATAGCCAAGAAGGGGGGATCAACACATACTTGGGAAGCAAAAGGACCCTCCCAATGAGGAGACTATGAAGTCATCTCCCTTAACAGTTTCTTCCAAAAGTGAAATGAATGTTTCTTTCATTGGGAGTAGAGTTCAATTCACGTTCTTTGAAGTTGTTGATTTTCTTTCATACATGTAGTTTCTTTGTTTTTACTTCTTTCATATGGAGTACTAGGGTTTAATGTTATGTGAATCCACTTTTAAAGTATGGTTTTCATTCTTATCTTAATATTTGTTTGTATCTAAGCCACACTCCTTAATCTACAATTTTTCACATCTTTGCTATTACTTTCCACCAATAGGAAACACTTCCCTTTCATGACCATGTTTTCTTACAGGTTGTCTTGATAATTATGAATTGTAATATGATGAAATAAAATATCTTCCATTGTTGCATCCAAATATTCTATTATTATTCTGGGATTAAAATATCAAAGGGAAGGGGGAGTAAACAATCTCCCATGTTGTGGTAATGTGTCCCCTAATCATTATGGTTGAAAATAAAAAGAGTTTATTATGTGCTAGTCATTGATAGTAGTACATAAAAGTTGGGAATTTTTTTTTTTTAAATGTCACAAAAAAAATGGGATGCTTTTTGAGAGAAACCATGATTGCTATATCTAACAAAAATACACAAAAAAGACACCAAATATAAGGTAATAGATAATAAAATTATAATTTTAACAAGTTGCTTATCGTATAATTTCCAACAAATCATAGCAAGCAAAAAAAATATCATATTCTCTATCTTTCTCTATAGTTTTCATTAAACCAAACAAGGTTTATTACTCTTGGGGTGTTTTTGTTACCTCCAAATTAGGCACTTTCTATAATCCAATATGAGGGAGATGCTTAATTTCTTTCATGTTTAACATGGAGTTGACACATGTCATTTAAAAAATATTAATAGAAAAAATATATTTTAACATATTCCATAATTAAACTATTTTAATATCCACCTTAAGTAGAATAATTTTATATCAACTTGACAGAAAGTAATTTAAAGTAGAAAAAGGAAGGTAAGGAGGGGTATGAGTTGAGTTGGTTGGATTATGGTCTTGTTCTAAGTGTTGGCATTCACCTTGTTCAATTCTGGTTGTGGGTTTCTAGTGGGGGTGAGCTAACCCGGGGGATTGAGAGGGTGTCTGTAAGGAAGTCCCTATGCTTGCCCAGGCGTAGTCTTGATCATGGGGGCATTGTGTTGTGGTTGTGGTGGGAGTCTGAATGGTCATAGTGTGTCATGATGGGTAATTCTGCTTAGGCTACTGGAGTCTTTTCTTCTTCCCTATTCAGAGTTTCTTGCGAACCGCAAACCATGCTCTGTCAGCGAGGTCACCCCAACCAAGGAGGGGGAAAGCATGGCCCAGCCAAGCATCAAGCTAATTTTCAAAGCTCAACTTCAAAGGAGTCAGATAGTGGGGGTTGAGTGGGAGAGGTGGCTCATAACTGTGGGCACTCACCTAATTTAGTAGAGGCATAGACTATGCTGAATTCGATTATTGAACAACTCTGAGGAGTTCAAGCCAACTTGGACATCCTCAAAGAGCACGGATATGAAGATAGAAACGATTTGGTGGCATATATGAATGATATTCAATTTAGCCTCAATGAAACTTTGGAACAACTAGAGAGCATCCATCGGAACCAACGATGCATCTACGATCTTCTACATGACTTGAAGGCTTGAGTGGAGTATATCAACTTCCACATGCATGAGAGAGATGGCTTCCTTACAACACCTCCTGGGCTTCCTCGTCAACACCCCCATGACATGATGTTATCAAGTTTTCAATCAGTTTGGTTGCCCTTTTTCTTTGTAAGGATCTATAGCCTATTGGAAATAATGGTTATATGGTCATATCTTTTCGCGTTATTTGGCTCTCCTCGCTTTTTCTTCTATTATAAATGATGCCATGAGAGCCGTGAAGGCACATTTTATAATATGGTTCTCTTTGATTATAATATAAATTTTCACCTTTGATCAACAAGAAAAAAGGTACTTTCACTATTTAATATAAATTGGACACATGGAATTTATAAAGAGTTTAGCCATTATAACCTCTAGGAGAGTGCCAATAACCTAGAAATCTAGCATGCAAATTATGACACGCTTGGGGTGTGAACCTCTATCCTACCCTTCGGGCCTTATCACAATGAGCCAGCATTCCCTTTGCAAGAATTAAACCAAAGAATTTAACCATGCTCCTAACCACCAAGCTAGAAGTAATTTTAAAAAACATTAATAGCAAAAAAAAAAAACATTGTGGGCCATAAATTATGAATTATTCAATGTCCAAAGTAAAAAAGTTCTCTTTGAACCCAAAGGTGCTTTCTATGACCAACATGAGGGAGATGTGTAATTCCTTCCATGTTCAGCATGGAATCGACACGTGGTATTTAAAAAAATATTTCAATATCAAGCCTAAAATAAAATATTTCAATATCAACCTCAAGTGAAAGAATTGAAAGGTAAAAATATTCCTTATTTGGCTCATAGGTTATTTCTATTATAATAACAAAAAAATATTTCAATATGCACAATAAATAAACATTTCGATATCAACTACGAAAGTAAAAGAGTTTTTATTGCACCCAAAGATGCTTTCCATAGATGAGTATGAGGGAGACATGTAATTCTATACACATCATATTTAAAAAAAAATATTAATAAAAAATATTTTAATGTAAATCATAAAAAATATTTCAGTCCGCCTTAAGTAAAATAATTTTAAATCAATTAATTAGGGAAACATGTAATTCCTTCAATATTTAATATATAATTCATGGCATTTAAAAAAAAATTAATCAAAATATATTTTATGGTCACATTGAATACGAAAGGAATTATAGGTTTCCCTCATTACTAAACAATACACCATTAAAATGTTTTATTCAGTAGTGTAGATCTATCTTAATTTTGAGAGGGATTAAATATTTAGAACTGTAAACTTTTCCTATACTTTTATATTATAAAAAAATTTAGACCTCAAAAAATTTAGTAAATAAATTATAGATAATACATCATTAAAATGTTTTATTCATTAGTGTAGATGTATCTCAAAATGTTTTATTCATTAGTGTAGATCTTAATTTTGAGAGAGATTAAATATTGAGAAATATATAATTTTCCCATATTTTTATATTATAAAAATATTTAGAATTCAAAAGATTTAGTAAATAAAGGGCACATTGTAATGTTTTTTATTTTTAAAAATTTATCTAGAAAAAAATCATTATGAACTAAGACAGATAGAATTTAAAACTTTACAAAAATACAACTTAAACTAAAAAGAATGGTTCTTCATGAAGGAGAATAAGAACTATAGCTATCTTATCATCAAAACACAACATATTGTATCTCAAAAGAGATCACAAGGAAGTATATGCCCAATAATAAGACCAGAACCTCCGAGCACTATGAGTTTCCTAGATTGTATAATGAGAGCTTGGTGTAGTCCTTCCGAGAGCACATACGCCTCTTTTATTTTATTTTTCTAGACATTATTCTCAATACGGTATTGAGGATTGTAACCCTAGGGTTAAGCATAATTTAAACGTAAGAATTATTGTTGTTTTGTTAGATATTATTCCCAAGGTTTTGATTCCCCGGTAGTGAGGATTTATATATATATATATAGAGGTCTTAATAAATTTTATGTTAGAAATTAAAGGAATTGTATATTTTTATTATTTTGAAAAAGTACAGAGCAGGTGGAATAAGAATTTTATTATGTGTGTTTATTGTAGAATAGAATTTTTAAAATTTTGATTTAATTATTAATAATTATTAATTGATAAGATTTAACTTTTATGAAATATTTTTAGTAGTAATTAAAAAAAGGATTAAGATTTATCTCAAAAATAATTATGTTTGGTTTATTTTTCAATTTAATTAAAATATCATGTTCACAAGTATCATTGAACTCCAATTGCTTATTGTTATTTTACTATGTTTTTCTTATTACATGTTTTTTTTAAATGTATATATGTTTAATTATATATTATTTATTTTTTATAATTATTATTAATAATAAGAAGTCAAAATAAAGTTATAATTATAATTGTAATTATTATTTATTCTTGACAAAGTGAGATGTATTGATGATGGTTAATGTCCACTGACACCAAACATTGGTCTATGGGACCTAAAGAAACAAATTATTTATATCGATTTAAGATCTTATTCCTATAGTCAAAAAGCTTGGAGAGGAGCCTCCTGAGCTCACTATAATAAGCTTGGAGAGGAGCCTCCCGAGCTCACTATAATTTTGACATTGTAAAAGGCTAGGAAGGTCAGTATTGTGATAAATAATAAGCTTGGAGAGGAGCCTCCCGAGCTCACTATAATTTTGACATTGTAAAAGGCTAGGAAGGTCAGTATTGTGATAAAGATTATGAAACTGAGATCTAATGTAGTTGTACGCTGGGCACTCTAAGAGGAAGTGGTTTTCATCCTCGATGTTCCTATTCTCACATAGATGGTAGATCCTTTCCATCCATGGTGTTTTAGGAACTGTCCAACGACCTGTTTCACTATGGAGCTCATGAGAATTCATTCTAATCTTTATTGTTAGAGATTTCAGCAAAATCACATAGATAATCATTTGTCGACGCGTTTCGAACCAACTAGTGTGGTTCATGCTCAAGACAAGTTGAGAAACAAATCCGAGCGATCCGTTAAATAGAGTATGCAGGACAAGTTGAGAAACAAATCCGAGCGATCCGTTAAATAGAGTATGCAGGTTCTTCAACGGCTATATAAACGGCTATATGAACAGGCAACGGTTAAAAAGTCCTTTAACGATTAAAATATATACAAATAAATATATATATATTTAAATATATATTTATTATTTTTATTATTTTAGTTATTATTATTATTATTTTTTAATTATTTATTTATTTATTTACATTAATATTATTGTATTATATTAACCTTAAGTTAATATTACTATATTAATTTTAAATTAACATTTTTGAATATTATTATCAATAATAGATTAGGGTAATTTATATTTTATTTTTATATTCTATTATTATTATTATTATTATTAATTATCATTCATTCATTCATTCATTTATTTATTTATTTATTTATTTATTTATTTACTTACTTCTTCTCTCTTTCTTTTCTTTTTTTTATTTTATTTATTTTTATTATATATATTTATTTTTTATTTTTATTTTTATTTTATTTATTTTTTATTTTTTATTTTACTTTTATTTTTATTTATTTATTTATTTTATTTTTATTTTTAGTTTTATTTTTAATTTTATTATTATTATTATTATTATTATTATTTTATTTATTTATTTATTTTTATTTTTTATTTTTTATTTATTATTATTATTATTATATATTTTTTATTTTAAATATATGAGTGAAATGAATAAAACTGCAATTAGTTAATTATTAATAATCAAGGTCTAGGGTGAATAATTAAAAGGGTGAAATTACTATTACTAAATCAATGATATCAAGAGAAAACAATGACCAGCTAAACAAACAGAGAGGGTCAGGCGAAGAAGAGGAGGCTAAGGTAAAAGAGTTGGGATCCAACACCTACTAATCTTCCAGCCGTCATCCCTATTGAGATTCAAAGGCCTTTTCTGGATCTCAAGGGCTTCCCTCAATTTTCGATGGTGAAATTGTGCCACTCTTGCGATAACTTGCCTCTTCGATACAGACTTGATGTTTAGTTTTCTAATCTTTGCTATATTAATTTTCTTCCTTGAGCTAGTTAAAATAGAGAGATACTTTTGATCTTCTAGGGTGGGGATGATGACCTTCTTATAATAACTTAATTTTCTTTTAGGCACTAAATCTTTCTCACACCACATTTTTTCTTTGATGTTATTAATAACAATATCTTTAATGTTATTAATGTTTTGCCTAAAATAGATAAGTATTATGAGGTAAGTGTGTTAATGCCTAAAATATATATGATAGCTATGGACTTTTACTAACCATTTAATTTATATGGTTGAGTTGGTTATTTGATAGGGATTTAACCTCCATGAAATATCCATAAAATATTTTTAGTAATTGTAAAGATAAAGAGTCGAGATTGATCTAAAAGGTAGTTACACTCTTTTTACATTTCAATTTAATTTAAAAAAAATCATATTCGCAAGTGTAAAAAACTATGGTTTTCTTGTTACATGTTTTTTCAAATGTATATATGTTTAATTCATTTATCAATTCTTTTTAATAATAATAATAATAAAGTTATAATTTAGTTAATTTATACAATTTTTTTTAATCTTGGTAATGTGCCATGCATCATGAGGCAAATGTCTTGATTCCTATTATGGATTGATATCTATTGGCATTCACAAGCCATTTATATATTAAAATATTTTATTTAAGGTAAATATTGATTTTTTTAATATTATTTTAAAATGTCATTTGTCAATTCCATATTGAGCATGGAAGAAATGACATCTCTCTTTCGTAGTTGGATATGGTATGGTCTTTGACTACCATACATTTTTTTTTTTTAATTTTTTTGGTGTAATATAACATTTTTTACTTTTAAAATTTATATTAAAATATTTATAACACCTAGATTTTGAAGTTATTTGAAGATTTTTTTTTTCAATTACTTTATCTCTTTAAATTTAATATATATTCTCTTCTATATTTTTCATTTATTAAAATAGATATTAAAATATTTTACTTAAAACCTATATCTATATAACTAATTTCGTATCAACATAGAAAAAAATTATATATTTCATATAAAATAAAATTATATAAAACTAATTTCATATCGAACATAGAAAAAATAATATCTCATATAAAATAAAATTATAAAAAGTTGATATACTTGCTCCCTCAACTTTTTTTCTTCTTGGGTTTTGAACTTCCCTCCAACCAACATTCCTTTATACTTTCTCCACGTACTTAGTTGTAAAACTTCACTGTTTATAAAATTAATATAATTATTTATTCAACATGTGCAGAGTTGGTATTTTTACTTGCACATTACTTTTCCTAATCCTTTATATAAATCTGTACTATCATAATACTTAATCATTTGTGAATTCTAGTGGATATGCCTACTTACTCTACATTCCTCTTAAATCCCAAATTGATTTAACCATCCTAGTTACATACCCCTCCTCACCTTCCCATAACATTGCAATTAGATACTTACACTTGACATTTATACCATACCCATCACCTTATACTATACCCTACCCTACCCTTGCACCACCTTCTACCCTAACTTTGATTGGATATTAGAAGTATTGATCCTCTCCCTTATATGTTTGACTACTTCGTTCAAGCACTATAAACACTCAAACCTATCCCCACATCCTCCCTGACTGGCCTCTAGTTACATACCCATCCTTACCTTCCTACTAACATTGCAATTATATACTTACTCTTGACATTTATACCATACCCTACCCTACCCTTTCATCACCTTATACTATACCCTACCCTACCCTTGCACCACCTTCTACCATAACTTGATTGGATATTAGAGGTATTGATCCTCTCCCTTACATGTTTGACTACTTCGTTCAACCACTATAAACACCCTAACCTATCCCACATCCTCCCTGACTGGCCTCTTGAACGATACCCTCGTCCTTCCACCTAACCCATGCACACAAATTTCCCGTGCCCTTAATTTCCTCGCCTAATTAGCAAACTTCAATAATTACAACGTTAGATAAAATACCCGTTAGAAGGTGCCATTAATGACGTAACTTATTAGAGGAGGTAACGGCGCCGCCGAGGGCAGCCAATCAACTCTGCGGCGCGCGTGCTCTCATCAATACCGCCACCCGTTATTCCCTCCCGCTGGCGGTCATTTCCCGTTTCCCGTCGACGGATTCCCGGCCAGCACATACATCGATCTCTGCACCCAACAGCTGGCAAAATCGCATTTAAACCATCGGCTTAAACACACACATCGAAAATATAGCAATCTCGGCGCCCGTTAGATATTCGACTTAACTGCGCCTTTAACCCGAGGTAAGCTCCGCGCCCTGCTGCCTGATCTCTGCTGATATATTTCCAGTCGCGCAGGAACCAACGGACGAATAAATTTAAAGAATGGCTGATCCGTTTTATTATTATTACTGTACGCTCGGCTTTAACAATGAAGGGAATTCGTTCTTCAGCAACGCAGACGTCCCGGTTTCAATTCCCATGGAGTCTGCGTATATTAGTAATGATCCGCTCATATGGGGCGATAAGGATTTGAACGTTCTGGGCGAATTAAATGTTCCGTCCGTGTCCATGGCCCAAGCCCGCTCTGGCTCGCTTCTGAATTCGAACGGCCTCGCCATTAACGCCCCCACGATGCATCCCAACTTGGTCTCCACTATCAAGACTGTAATAGAGATTGATAACCAGGCCAGTGAAGGGTTCGGGCATGAGGAAAAGAAAATAAGCGATCGCGGACATCTAATCCTGGGAGAGTGCAGCCGCGGAGATTCTAACTCGCAACGTTGCGATGCAGATGATGATGACATCGCGACCGTACCGGTCGATCTGATACAAAACCGGCGGCCCTTCAAGTGCTCCCATGGCGGTTGCAACAAGACTTTCAAGAATCCCCAGACGCTGAAAATGCACCACAAGACGCATTGTTCTGCCGCGGCGGGTAATAATTATAATTATTCGCAGCAGCGGAGCGGCGGTGGCGGAGGCGGCGCAGCCGTTACCCGAGCGGCCGGGCACAACAAGAAGATTCCCTCGCGGTGCCCGGTGTGCAGGAAAACTTTTGTCGGGCTTTACGAGCTGAGACGCCATTTTGGGCGAAAGCACTCTGAGGGCGAGAAAATGCACGGCTGCAAGAAATGCGGCAAAAGATTTTACATCGAAGTCGATCTCAGAGACCACGAGAAGCTCTGCGGGGAGCCCATTGAATGCAAATGCGGGATGAAATTTGCCTTTAAATGTAATCTCGTCGCACACAAGAAAAGCCACCCCGAATGCAACGATAATATTTGCAGCACACCGAGGTCCGAGCAGGACTGCAAATCCTTTTCAAATTCGAAGAGGCCATGCCTTACTTCTAATTCTTGTCAAACTAATTCTAATATTTCCTCTTCTGCTGTAAATTTCAGCGGCTGTGCAGACGATACACTCCTGCAGCTTCCAGAACTTAATTTCTCTTACATTTCTGGTGCATTACAGACTAACCTTGGGTGTTAAGATATTTATTTCTTTAATCCATCAATGCAGGGCGGGGGTGCGGGATCTTGCGCTTGTTATGTCCGAATTAGTGGAGCTTTTAATGGAATCCTTTGGGTCCAGGAATAGGCTTCTTGCGGGCGAGCGACCAGTGTTACCAGGTTTGATTGTATGATTTAGTATGTTGGGTTTGCAGGTTTTAATAAAGGTGGGAAATTTTGAACGGATCTACTGACATACAATTCGAATTCTAAAAATGGGGTTCATGCTTTTTGGTTTTTCCCAGTTAAGGCGCCGACCAGTTGTGGATCCATCCTCTTAATTGGCATTCTCTTCTCAAATATTTCGGTAACAGGGGAAAATAAGTTAAGTTCGTTGAGTAATTGATAAAAAAGTATTCCCATGTTATTTGGCAGAATTGTGTAATATGTTATGTGGTGTATATTTCGGTAACAGGGGAAACTAAGTTAAGTTCGTTGAGAAATTGATAAAAAAATATTCCCATGTTATTTGGCAGAATTGTGTAATATGTTGTGTGGTGTAGCTAAGTGTGGGCAATAGCGTATTTATATCTTTATAAATTTTAGTAATAAGGAGAAAGGACTTAGCGTAAATTAATTTGAGGTTTAATTTAACAATTTTTTTAAAATCAAATTATTATTAATTAATTTTTGTTAGAATTTTATTTCTTTAGAATGGAGGTTTTTGTGATTCATGATTAAAAGTAATTTTTTTTAAGTTATTTATATTATTGTTTTTGAGATAAATGAGTTTGGAATTCCTATTGAGATTGAAGTTCATCAAGTTCATCATCAAAAAGAAAAAAATTAACTTATCAAAATAATTTTATTTTTGAAAAACAAAACATCAACTTATTTTAGTTTAGTTTTTGGAATTCCTATTGAAATTGAAGTTCATCAAGTTCATCATCATGAAAAAAAAATTAACTTATCAAAATAATTTTATTTTTCAAAAACAAAACATAAATTTATTTTAGTTTAGTTTTTGAATAATATAACTTAATTATCAAACTAGCCATCAATTCACTATCTAATTTAATAATAATTTTAAAATTAAATTACTTTTATGTATTTAAAACACCATATTTATATATTATTATTTATATATTTTTATATTATAATAATTAAAATTAATAAATAATTCAATATATAGTATTTATCTATCTATGTTATATTTATTTAAAAACAAAACTTAAATTTCCAAATATATTTTCCCAAAATCTAAATCTAATATATATGTATTTTGTTATATCTCAAGATATTTGTCTGAATTTGTTTATAGTTATTATTTGAAAGTGTACCAATCTACATCTGAATATATATGTATGTATTTTGTTATATCTCAAGATATTTGTCTGAATTTGTTTATAGTTAGTACTTGAAGGTTTACCCATGGTTTGATTGGTTGTTAGAGAAAAAGGAATAGCTAAAATAACTTCCTTTAAAATTTAAAGATCCAAGCCTTTTCCCAATATATTAATACATTTAAGCTTTCTCCTTAATTATTAATGTTTTTTTTGTTAAATTTCTGATTTATCTTTTCCTACCTTTCACAACTTTGGGTCCAAGCTCCCAAGATATTAACACATCCAAGATTTCGGCTAAGTTATTAATGTCTTTGCTAAGTTTCTGATTTATCTTTGACTAACTTTCAGGAAATAAATAAATTTATGGTTATTGTTTAAAATATTGAAATATACTTTCGTCGCATTTTAATAAATTGTTTAATTTTAAGTTCTGGTTTTTTTTTTTCAAAATCGGATTGGTAATATTTCCTTGACCAAGCGATAACGTACTACACAAGCACAGATACAACGGTACGGGAGGATACGTGATTTGTTGAACATCTGGATGGCCAATTCTATTCTATTATTATTCTAATAATTTAATTTTAAGTTTTCTTTAATTCTTCTACCATAAATTAGTCTATCGTATATTTTTGTCCATCTTAAAAGAATTTTTATTTTAAATAATTTTAAAATTCAAGTCTATAATGAGGTATATATACTACTCTAGAATTTACACTTGAATTTTGTTATTTTTAAAAAAGACATGTCAATATAAACCATGCCATTTAAAATAAATCAAAACCACAATAAAGATGGGTTTATAATATATAATTCTATCCTAAATATACTTTGTTTTTTATTATTTAGATATTTTTTATTATTAATTTTTTTTGAAATTTTGAAGCTGTAAATTTGAATTACAAAAATTGATGGTTGAATGTTTAAATAAAAATTCCTTAAATATCAAATTGCTAAAATCAATATTTTTCATTTATAAAATTTATTGTAATTTGATAGATGGTTGTATTAAAGATTTAGAGTATTTTTGAGTGTTAAATGTTTAAATAAAAATTCATTAGATATCAAATTGTTATAATCATATTTTTCATTTATAGAATTTATTGTAATTTGATTGATTGAAGTATTTTTGACATAGAAATGATTATAGTAATTTGATTGATTGTTGTATTAAATAGTTTGGAGTATTTTTGATATAGAAATGATTATATAATCTTGGTCAATAATTTTTAGTTTTTTGTTTTTAAGAGGGATGAAATGTTTACCAAAAAATCAATTTAAAAAAAACTCTTAACATCAAAATATTAATCATAACATTTTTTATTTTAAAATTATTAAAATTACTATTTTTAAGATAGAAATAATTATATATAAGATGGTAATTTGATTGATTGTTGTAGTATTCAAAAGTGGATTATTTTTGAGATCGAAATAATGATGCTATCTTAGAAAAGATGTAGCTACCTGATTTTAATCTCGCTAATATAAAATTTGAATGAAGCTTTTACCAAAAAAAATAGAGAATGTTACTAATTAATTATTTTAATCCAAGTACTGGTAGTCTCATAGACTATAGACAATTTTTAATCTAATAGATGTTAGAATATCATTTTATTTTATTTTACCTTATCATACAATCAATCTAAAGAAAAATGACCACTCTACAAATAAACAACCTACAAATAAACTACCAATCAAATACCTCATAATTTCTTCCCAGTAGAAATGCTTTTGCTGCTCCCTAGTCTTTAACTTCCACAATAACTTTTTTCCCTGTTCAATTAACCATCTCTCATCTCAGTCTTCCTCTCAACATTTACATCTCAAGTTCATAACACTCTTTACACCCTGTAGTTCAATACACAACAGTGATCTGCACAATGACAGTGTACCATTGTATACCAAATCCCAACTAAGCAGTCTACTACAACTAACAAAATTCCAAACAAGAAAACAAAACCAGATTCTCAACCATCCCCTTTGTGACAACTCCAGACTTGCACACGGATGTTTGGTGGCATTTTGAATTTGAACGTGAGCCCAGCAATAATCCATATCTATACTAGGTAAAAATGGTACATTCGGTGGGGCCGATCTGTACGTAGCCAGCGTTAGGTTGGCAGTTAAACTCCTTCAACAGTCCCTTATTTGGGCACCACGTTATTTTTGGAAAAACCAGTTCTATAATCTGCGGTCCAGACTGTAGCTAATATTCTCCAGGGCGTGGGATCCCAAAATTCGGTGGCAGTTGGAACTTGAGGCAAGCAATTATATAAAAATAAAACTGTCCATTTGATTTGAAATGACGATGAGCAATACATCACCCTGCCTTACATTTCCAGAAGCAGTCTGCTGTGAAACAAGGCGCCATCCCTGCACAGTATAGTTTCACAAACTTACTGTGAAGAATCACAGTGAAAGAGGTTTCCATGCACAATGAGGAATACAAAATTCAGTGAAAAAAGCAATACACAGTGAAGAATTTGTGTATAACTATGCAGTGGCTTATATAGAAATTTGTCAGTTTGGATAAAAAATAAAGTTTTTTATAATAACAAATTTATATTTACCATTCATAATAATAAATATTATTAAAATATACATTTTAAATAATAAAAAATCACAATTTAACCTAAACATTATTTTACTCCAAAACCTGCATGACTTATCATAGTCGCCGTCCAATTGCCCCAGCGATACAGATACACAGTGAAGACCCACTGTTTGTGTTTGGGTAGGTGGCAATGTATCTAATCACTGCCTTGTTTCTTTAACTCACGTTCCAACTACTCTGATAGAACATCCGAGATGGCCACACTATATATAAAATACTTTTTGATGTGGATTTCAGCGTCGCAATATTTAAATTGCACTTCTCTTATCCTTATTTCTAAGTCAAATATTGTTGATGGAATATTCGAAGGAAAAAATGGATTAGTATTATTAGTGGTGAGATGTTTTGAGAGATTTTTTTTTGGATTTTTTTGATTTAATTTCTTTAAAATATGGTAAGAATTTATTGAAATTACAAGTTTGATGGGTAATTTTTTCAGGACGAAAAAAACTGTAATTGTATTAATATCAGATGAGATTTACAGAAAATTACATATTGTCTGGCAACCCTATGCCAGAATATAAAGATATTAACAATAATGAGTGCTATAAAAAAGTCTCCATGAGACATTGCCTCCTAAAAAACAGTGCAAGAAGGGAACAGAAATATGAAACAGATTGTACAAATTTTGTTGATGTATCTTCATACCGTCTATAAAACTAACAAAATAAAAAACCATCCCTGTTGTAAGTTAAACACCATATGCAAAGGAGAAATCTCACTTTACAGCGAACACTGTGAGAAACACAGTGGCCAAGCAAAGAAGTTTGATGGATAACCTTGCACAATCTCAGTGCCCTAGAATTTTTGAAGATGCTAAATTTATATATACAACTGAAAACTAATTTAAATAACACAAATAAAAATTTTACCTCATTTTTTTTAAACCACACACAAAAAAATCAAACAACTCACGTTTTCACCCAATCACGTTTTCACCCTTTGAAAATATCGTGTTTACAAATTCATGACAATCAGATGTAGGTTTCTGGCCATGGATGAATTTTTCTTAAAATGTCATCTCGAATTTGCATTTTATAGTAAAGGACAGTTTTCATGAATAGCACGACTTTATTGTCTCACCCTTGAACGTATTGTCACGAAGGTTGCCATCCTTGAGTCAAGCCATTAACTATGGCAAATATTCGACCCTTTCATAATTCACTCATAAAATACATGAGTTTTTTCCATGTTTTAAGGGTTTGTCTCTTTCTTAAACTGATTGTCAGAAAATTTGAATTTGCATATTTAGTCAAGCCAATAACTATGGCAAATATTTCATCTTTCATAATCTGCTCCGGAAAACCACAGAATCCACTCATAAAATACTTGTGAGTGTTTTCCAAGTTTTAATGGTTTCTCTCTTTCTTAAACTGATTGAGGTAATTTGAATTTGCATATTTAGTCAAGCCCATAACTATGGCAAATATTTCATCTTTCATAATCTACTCCTGAAATCCACCTAAGGTGTAAGGATTATGATAATTAAGTAATAAATGTTTCTTTCTTATATACCTCGGGTGCTGAGCTATTTATTTCTTTAATCCGTCATGCAGGGAGGGGGTGTGGGATCTTGCGCCTGTTATGTCCGAATTAGTGGAGCTTTTACTGGAACCCCCCCCCGTGAACAGGAATAGGTTTATTGCTTCCTTTCATGAGGGCCAGCGACCAGTGTTCCCAGGTTTGATTGTAGGGTTTAGTATTTTGGGTTTGCTGGTTTTAATAAAGGTGAGAAATTTGATCGGATTCTTTCATATTTGCTACGGACATACAAATCTAATTCTAGAAATGGAGTTCATGCTTTTTGGCTTTTCCCAATTAAGTCGCGTGGGTCGTGTTCCATCAAGCCGTGTATCCATTGTCCTAATTAGCGTTCTCTGTGAAGCACTATAGCTCAAATATTCGGTAACAGAGGAAAAGAACTTAATGTTCGTTGAGTAATGGATAAAAAAAATGTTGTTTGAGGAGTTTTTATATGAGTTTTTTTGGGGAAGTTTTTCAACTGCATATTTTTGGTATAATTTTCTAAAATCTACGAATTTATTGAAATCTCAAGTTTTATGAGTAATTTTTACTTTAAGGTTTTTCAGGGTGTCCAATCCATATATAAAATCAAAAAAGCAATTTAAATAACACAAATCAAAATTTTACCTCAAAATCTAAAAAATCCCACTAAATATACAACTCCATTGTTTTATATATTTTGTGGTGTAATTAAGTGTTGTTAATAATGTATTTATATCTTAATAAATTTTAGTAATCAGTAGAAAAGACTCCACAGGTTTGTAAAATGTTTGGTAAATTAATTTGATGTTTAATTTAACGATTTTTAAAAATCAAATTACTATATTAATTAATTTTGAAGAGGACTTTATTTTTAAAAAACAAAATATTTTAGTAAGAATTTATTTTAATTTTTATTTTTTTAAGCAGGAAAATCTATTATAGCTTGGTTGTCAAATTTATTATTAATTTAATAATAAATTTAAAATTAAATTATTATAAATATTATATTTATACATTATTATTATTTATGTTTTTAAATATATTTATATATTATATGTCAATTCAATTTTTTAAATAATGAAAAAATCGGTTATAATTTAATTGTGAAACCAGCTATTAATTCAATATTTAATTTAATAATAATTTTAAAATTAAATTATTACTTTAAAACAATATATTTATACATTATTATTTATATTTTTTAATATATTTATATATTATAATAATTAAAATTTCATAAATAATTTAATATAAAATATTTATTATCTATTTTAGGTTTATTTAAAAACAAAACGTAAATTTCCAAATATATTTTCCATCCATCTAAATCTGCATATATATATATCTCTATATGTATCTATATATATTGTTATATCTCAGGATATTTGTTTGAATTTGTTTATAATTATTATTTGAAAATGTACCAATGGTTTGCTTGGTCAGAGAAAAAGTAGTAGCTAATATAACTTCCATTAAGATTTAAAGATCCAAGTATTTTCCCAACATATTAACGCATCCCAGCTTTCTCCTAACTTATTAATGTTTTTGTAAGTTTCTGATTTATCTTTTCCTAGCTTTCACAACTTTGGGTCCAAGCTCCCAACATATTAACACATCCAAGCTTTCTCCTAAGTTATTAATGTCTTTGTTAAGTTTCTGATTATTTTTGCCTAACTTTCAGGAAATAAATAAATTTATGGTTATTGTTTTAAATATTGAAATATAATTTCGTTGCTCTTTAATAATCTGTCGACCAAAGCGATAACGTACTACACTTCTCTAAACAGAGATCCAACGGTGCAGGAGGATATGTGATTTGTTGAACTTGTGGATGGCCAATTCTATTTTATTATTATTCTAATAATTGAATTTTAAGTTTACTCTAATTCTTCTACCATAAATCAGTCTATGGGATATTTTTGTCCATCTTAAAATAATTTTTGTTTTAAATATTTTCACAATTCAAGTTTCTAATGAGGTATATATACTACTCTAGAATTTACACTTACATTTTTTTATTTTTAAAAAAGACATGTCAATATAAACCATGCAATCCATCTAAAATAAATCAAAACCACGATAAAGATAGGTTTATATAAAATAAATGATTCTATCACAAATATGATTTTTTATTATTTAGATATTTTTTATTTTTTATTATTTAAATTTTTTTTTGAAAATTTTGAAATTGTAAATTTAAATTACAAAAGTGAAATAAATGTTTAAATAAAAATTCATTAATATTTTCCATTCACAAAATGTATTCTAATTTTATTGATTGTTGTATTAAACAGTTTGGAGTATTTTTGAAATAAAAATGATTATATTATAATTTAAAAAAGAGTATGTTTTTTAAAAATACCTTTGTTTTCCCTGATGGTTATATTTTTTTAGTATTTTTTAAGGTGAGTGAAGCATTTATCTAAAACATTATTTAAAAAAAATATATAATTACTATTTTTACTATATATGATTGTAATTTGATTGCTTTTTGTAGTATTTAACTGTGCGGATTATTTTTGAGATAGAAATAATGATGTTATATTAGAAAAGATGTTGCCACCCTGATTTTAAGTTTTTTAATATAAAATTTGACTGAAGTTTTTATAAAAAAATAGAGAATGTTACTAGTTAATTATTTTAATTCAAATTTATTATATAAATACAAGGAACTGGTAGTTTTATAGACTATTTTTAGTCTCGTGAACATTAAAATATCATTTTATTTAATTTTACATTGGCCACACAATCAATCTATCTAGAAAAAAAATAACCACTCTACAAATAAACAACCATTCAAACACCCTATCAAGCTTTGATCACATATACTCTTCCAAGTAAAAATACATATATTGCTGTGTCATGACACTTACAGTCTTCAACTTCCACCATAACTTGGTCTTTTTCCTGTTCAATGAACCATTTCTTATCTGTCTTCCTCTCAACATTTACATCTCAAGTTTATAACACTGTTTACACTCTATGGCTCAGCACACAACGGTGATCTGTACAATCACAGTGTACCATTGTATTACCAAATCCCAACTAAGCAGTCTACTACAACTAACAAAATTCCAAACAAGAAAACAAAAACCTGATTCTCAACCATCCCCTTTGTGACAACTCCAGACTTGCACACGGATGTTTGGTGGCATTTTGAATTTGAACTTGAGCCCAGCAATAATCCATATCTATACTTGGTAAAAATGGTATATTTGGTGGGGCCGATCTGTACGTAGCCGGCGTTAGGTTGGCAGTTAAACTCCTTCAACAGTCCCTTATGATCTGGGCACCACGTTATTTCTGGAAAAACCAGTTCTATAATCGGCCGGTCCAGAACCGTAGCTAATATTCTCCGGGGCGTGGGATCCCAAAATTCGGTGGCAGTTGGAACTCGAGGCAAGCAATTATATAAAAATAAGAGTGTCCATTTGATTTGAAATGACGATGAGGAATACACCGCCCTGCCTTATATTTTTCCAGAAGCAGTCTGCTGTGAAACAAGGCGCCATCACCGCACAGTGAAGTTTCACAAATGTACTGTGAAGAACCACATTGAAAGAGGTTTCCATGCACAATGAGGAATACAAAATTCACAGTGAAAGAAGTTGCAATACACAGTGAAGAATCAGTTTCGCACGTTGTCCAACTGTGCCTTAGTTTATTTGTTCTATGTTTTGAAAGTTCTGGGTGGATATATTTCTCAGTCGAATTTTCCAAGAATCAAATTGACAACTGTGTTGTAGTTTATTTGTTCTATGGTTTCCAATTTTCTTAGAATCAAGAATCAAATAGATAACTGTGTCTAGTTTATTTGTTCTGTTTTTTCAAATTTTCTCATAGATAAATGTGTCGTAGTTTATTTGTTATATGTTTCGAAATTTCTAGAGGTATAGGCATAAAATCAAATAAACATGGTAGTTTATTTGTTCTATGTTTTGAAACTTTTAGAGGTATATACATAAAATCAAATAAACATCTATTGAAATCACTAAATGTGTTATAGTTTATTTGTTTTATGTTTTGAAATTTTTAGACATAAAATCAAATAAACATCTATTGGAACCACTAATCTGAATAATAAATTTTTCATGGTAATGAATTTATATATACAATTACAAAACACATTTTAAATAATAAAAAATGACAATTTAATCCGAATATATATATACAATTACAAAACACATTTTAAATAATAAAAAATAACAATTTAACCCCAACATTATTTTGTCACCAAAAACTCCAAAACTTATCCTCACTTATCATACTGACCAGCAATACAGATGCACAGTGAAGACCCAATCACTGCCTTGGTTTTTAAGTCACGTTCCAACAACTCTGATAGAACATTCGAGATGGCGACACTATATATATATATATAGTGGATTTCAGCGTCTCAATATTTAAATTGCACTTCCCTTATCTTTATTTCAAATATTGTTGATGGGAACACTCAGAGAGAGCTACTGATTCGTATTGTACTGTGCACTCACGTTTTCACCATTTGAAAATATCGTGTTTACAAATTCATAACAATCAGATGTAGGTTTTTGGCCATGGATGATGAATTTTTCATAAAATGTCATCTCGAATTTGCATTTTGCATTTTACAGTAAAGGATAGTTTTCATGAATAGCACGACTTTATTGTCTTACTCTTAAACGTATTGTCACGAAGGTTGGCAAGCCATTAACTATGGCAAATATTCGACCCTTTCATAATCACTCATGAAATACATGTGTTTTTTTCCAAGTTTTAATGGTTTGTCTCTTTCTTAAGTCAAGCCATTAACTATGGCAAATATTCGACCCTTTCATAATCCACTCATGAAATACATGAGTTTTTTCCAAGTTTTAAGGGTTTGTCTCTTTCTTAAGTCAAGCCATTAACTATGGCAAATATTCGACCCTTTCATAATCCACTCATGAAATACATGAGTTTTTTCCAAGTTTTAAGGGTTTGTCTCTTTCTTAAGTCAAGCCATTAACTATGGCAAATATTCGACCCTTTCATAATCCACTCATAAAATACACGAGTTTTTTCCAAGTTTTAAGGGTTTGTCTCTTTCATAAACTGATTGTGAGGGAATTTGAATTTGTATATTTAGTCAATCCAATAACTACGGTAAATATTTCATCTTTTATAATCTACTCCAGAAATCAACCGAAGGTGTAAAGGTTATAATAATTAAGTTATATATAGATAGATAGATAGTGTTCTAATAGGATTTAGACAACCTAATAACGTAATATGTAGTTTTGAAAGATTTAGTTCCAACAACTTTTAGGGGAGTCCATTATTAGGGGATAGCAATTTTCATTGAGATGTCTTAAATATAAATATAATAGAGTTATTTTTTTTAAGAAATGGTTAGTTTATATTACCAAAAAGACATAATATTCCAAAAAAATTTATTTGTGGCTATTCATTTCTATTCTTTTTTGGTCACAAGGTGCATGCTCCATCACCGCTGCATCCAGCTTCTACAATGAAGGGTCTTCCACAATATGGGCATGAGAGCTTCGGGGAGGGGGGTTGACTTCCTTTAGAAATACTTGTTGGAGTGCAGTCCGAGAGGTCATACACATCTTTCAAAACTCCCATAGTCGCATTCTCCATCATGACCTAAATACTGTCAACCTTAAGGCACAAATTATTCTATTTTTTGCAAGATTTTCCATCGAGAGTTGAGAGC
The DNA here is from genome assembly GCA_031772625.1 of Pinus tabuliformis. Taxonomy (NCBI): domain Eukaryota; kingdom Viridiplantae; phylum Streptophyta; class Pinopsida; order Pinales; family Pinaceae; genus Pinus; species Pinus tabuliformis. Next base: position 512,918,704 of record CM062815.1, read on the forward strand.
ACTCAAGCTCTTTCCTCAAATCGACCATCTGTTGAGTGAGCAGGGAAAAATGCGACCTCACTTCCAAGGTAATATGCTCTCCTAGATTAGACAGCGTAGCCATAATTTCCTCCATCATCGACAACAAATGAGGCTTGCATCCATTAACACTGCTATCTTGACCCGAGGTATCCATGGCACTAGGGACTGGATCATAAACAAAACATACAAATCTATGAGTTGAGGTCCATGCTATATAATGCCAGAGGCTATCCTCCCACCCACTCGCCTCCATCGCTTCACAATTAATGCCTCCAACTAACCTCTGCACCAACATTCCTCTATATCCCTGCTTAGAGTCCTTCATCACATTTCCCGTTACAGTCGTACTATAACCTATTAGAGTTGTTGACGCTTTGGCTCACTTATACCTCTACATCGATTTATTGGCAATTGTCTCTATCTTCCAACTGTCACATAGCATGACATTCCTTCACATGCCTCCCCACCTGGATGGCTCTTCCCTGTATGGAATTTCATGCGAGACCCAATTCACTTGTCCCATCGATGGTCCAAGATTTGTAATCTCCATAATTGTGCTGATAACCTTAACAATCGCTTGATCTGACTTTTAATGAGCCTTAATATGTATATCATCAATAATGTTATAATTATGGGATATGAACTATCAAGGTATCATAGTCATCCATGACAAGGGCCCCTTCCCCAAGCCCCACTCCTTTATTAGCCTGCTCATCGGCTAATGAGTTGTTGTCCCTTCTAATTATGAAATTTTTTGTTAGAAATTTGAAGAGAGAGGAGAGAAATTATGCACACAGAAATCACACACTGACTTTGATACATCTAGATCATGACTCCAACTCACACATAAGAAACTGGCTACTTCTAGATCGACACCCAGGGACTCACAATGACAACTATACATGACATGGAAGCATTACTTCCAACACCATCCCTTAATGCTTACATGGAAAACACATATTACAACAATAATATGATATTTGTCTCGCTGGTCTTCATCAACACTCACATCCACTGTGGAATCTCGCAAACATGACTCTTTTTTCACCACCACATCTTCAAGCTGTCACTTGACATCCATTTAAAATATAATTGCCTCTAACCATCATTGACGAACTTTGTAGAATTGACGCTTCTCAACCTCCCTCAGAACAATCCTCGATACTGAACCACCAGAAAAATGCAACGAACTACACTTTTGATACTTGTATAGGTGAGTTGTCTGGGTAAGTGTATCCAGCGGTCAATTATGCAATTGACTTTTCTAACACAAAAATAATAACTTGTAATTGATGCCCTTGGAGCCCAAAACACAACAAGACTAATGAGAATATAACAAAGTCACATAAACAAGTCGTTCTCTGAGCACAATGAATGTCAAGAACCATTAACTTGAAAAATGTTTTTCTGTTCATTAACCGGTCTTTCATATAATTACAATAAAATTACCATAATTTTACATATCAAACCTTAAAATAAAAACCCAAATTAAACAATAAAACATTGACCCACTATAAACCCATAGAAGAAGACATCCAGTCATTTTAATTCAACACCGAGAGGCCTCTATAAAATATGAGCATTGAAGAGGTTGGATTTCCCATGTGTTTCCGCAAAACTGAATTGTCTGCATCATTTTCGCCCTACTGCCCCAAGGCTCTGGAAATAGTTATTGATAATTCCTTACCATCGCCTGATGCCCCTTTTGATATGCAGATGCTTGCTTCTGCGACATCAACCGACTCACGGCTGTTGATTTTGCAAGACCTTTTTAAAATAAAACATTCAACTGCCACGCTGAATATAAGAATGCCACTACAATGCAGCCAGCATCCATCAAATCAAGATAATTAACCCTCTGTAGCTTTGTTGAATGAATATAGGCAAAATATAACAGCCATATTGAAGGCTCTGACGAACATTTTATTGAAAAATACTTCCATCGTGGTGCCACTACGACGCACCAGGCGCCTATCTCATTCACCCACCATATGTTTGAATGGGGATAGGCAAGTTATCTTACAACAATATTGAAGGCTCTGACCGAAATTTTAAAACTTCTTAACGAACAAAAGTTTATTAGATAAGGTACGTGTATCCTGGTGTTGTGCCTTCAATTCAAGAATGTCACCAAAACACAATGTGCATCAATCTCATTAACTCACCACCACCCGTGTTCAGAAGATCAAGCGTTCAGATAAAAGTTTTGAAAAGATTCATCTCCACCTGTTGATCCTGTCGTATGCAATCCAAGATCGGGCGTTCAGATCAAAGTTTCGAAAAGGTTTTTTTTTGTTAGTCAGCGGAGCGTCTCAACCCCCACCAGAGCAGTAGGAACAACCAGAGTTACCTGACGACTGCAGATGAATGAAATCCTAATAAAAGTAGTGTAGATTCTTCTCATGATGAGCAGATTGCGTCTCTCGCATGCCAACTGTACAGGTGCCATGTCTGAATGAACAACATAGACCCTGCGCTCCATTCTGAGGCCCCATTGTTCCGGGCAGCCACACTTCTCCAGACAACAGTTCTTTGCGCAGTGATCGTTATCCCAGCCGATGACCTACACTACTTCGTTGTAGATCTTCTCTATTGACAGGATTCACACACAGACCAGTGCCAATCTCAACATATTTCCTTCTAATCTTCAGCCGTGATGCTTGATTGAATGAGCATTCGATGAAGCAATAGTCAATACCACCATGGCTTGGGCTGTGCAAAAAGGGCAAAGAAGAGAAGAATTTTTGACACTCGGCACAACAATTCTTTCCCCACATAGTCATACACACAACATAAAACAAATATGATAGTGTTCTAATTCTACACATATATACAAGGGGTTAGCTCTTTATATTTCTCCCATCCTTTTTGGCCTTCCCGTGAGGGAGTCAAGTCCATAGAGGCTTTGATACCAAGTTAGAAATTTGAAGAGAGAGGAGAGATTGTGCACACACAAATCACACATTGTGATTTTATTCATCACAATAGTTATATATAAGACATAACACACTGAGTTTGACACATCTAGATCATGACTCCAACTTACACATAGGAAACTGGCTACTTCTAGATTGACACTTAGGGACTCACAACGACAACTATACATGACATGGAAGCATTACTTCCAACATTTTTGAATAGTTATCATGGAGTCTCTAAAAACAATGATTTGACATATCCCTTTGTCCATAGCAATTCTTAGCCCTTGCCACAAAGTGGGCGCAATGCTAGGGCTTAGTGCAATTATTTGTTGTCTGCTTAGTCCCCATGCAAATTTCAACACTATTTCTCCTTCAGGGTTTTTTACGACCGCTCCCACTCCAACCTCTCCCATGAACATAATAGAGCTATTAATAGTTATATTGTGGAGATATATCTTCATGTTGACTTATCATGATTACTATCAATCCTTTTTAATAATGGTTTCCAGGTGTTGCTGAGATTTAAACTGTTGTCTTATTTCATTGTGTTAGTTCTTTTTTCTTTTTTCTTTTTTTTTTTATCAATGCCTTTTTTTACTTTTCTTTTTAAATAATGGTCTTTGTTTTGAATGAGCTTGGAATTTTCCATACAAATCTAGTGTGAGGAGAAGCATGCATATTTTGCTATGGATGATTTAGAAGCCTTATTTCTTATTATGTTAGTTGTGTGTTCCTTCAACCTAATGCCAATCAACCTTCTTGTTTCTCCTATGTATTCCCTCTCACATGGGCATGGAGTTAAATAAACTCTTTTGTATTGCTTTGGGTTAACTGATTCTTTAGCACAACTACTCATTTTACTAATGGTATTAGGAGTGGTGAAAGCAACACTAATATATTGCTTGGTTAGGATTTTTGCAATTTTGTGGGTGGTTCCTTTGATGTAGGGAATGGTGATTTTAGGGATTTTTATAGGGCTTCTAGGATGGTTTATGTTTATGGATTTTTGAATGGCCTTGTTGATGATGTTTCTTTGGTATCCATTGTTTTCAAAGACTTTGAGAAGGTGGTTAAGTTCATGATTTAAATGTGTAGGTTTTAACCCTGTACATAAATTACTTGCAAAGGATTTCTAAAAACAAAAAATAAAAAACGATGAGAATATAAAACAAATACACAAAGATTTTCACGTGGATCCCAAAACCAAGACTACCAGATTGTTTTTTCATTATTTTTTTCAATGTTACAATACATATATATACATGCTGAAGCATTCATAAACCCCAATTCATTAACCCTGGATTAGAACATAATCGTATTTCCCTTGACCAAATCTACAAAATACCATGGGACGAAAACCATCATGCCAAAAACCATGTGCAAAACCCATGCAAAAAAACATAAGTAGGTTTTCCCACCTAATATAGGGCCCAAATTTTTTTCTCGTGGCGCTGCCCTAGACCCTGTGCAGTTGTACTATTGCCCCGTAATACCCCTCGATAGGGGGGGTTGTGCCCCTCCCATGAACCTCCTGCTGCTCCCGATGCAATGAACAGGGGGACCAATCGCCCCGCCTGTGAGCCCCTGCCCGTGCGACTAGTCGTGGAAAGAATATAACACACACCCAACATTATCCCACTTGTTGTTTTCTTTTCCACACATAGGTCACAGGAGAGCTTAATCATTGGTACAGCCCTGTAACACCCATTGTTTCTCTACACCAAGAAAACTTCTCAGTGCTCACAGACTTCATCAATGCATCTGCAACATTCTTCAAAGTGCCTACCTTTACCAACAACACCTTTTTTTCCTCAACCATATCCCTCATAAAGTGATATTGAACATCAATGTACTTTGTCTTTGAATGATAAGAAGAGTTCTTTACCAAGAAAATTGCACTTTGGTTGTCACAGTTTATCCCTATAGCTCATTGTACTAACCCCATACTTGAACACAATCTCTGCAACCAAACTACTTCCTTGCTTGCATGAGTGGTTGTCATGTAGTCTGCCTCTATAGTTGAAAGTGCCACTATAGATTATCTCTTTCTCATCCAACTGACTGCACCTCCAAGTAGGTTAAACACATACCCACTTGTAGATCTTCTCCTATCCAAATCCCTAGCCCATTCTACATCAACAAAGCCAAAGATGTCCAAAACTCTGTTCAATCCCGATCTTTCTCGATAGAAAAATCCATAATCACTAGTGCCACGCAAATACCTGAAAACCCGCTTCACTGTCGTCCAATGCCCTTCCCTGGTTTTGACATAAACCTGATGAATACTTCCACTATGCATGCAACTAGTCATGGAAAGAATATAATATACATCCAACAAATTTTTCATGGTCTGAAATCCTAGATGCTCTTGTAGCAAGGATTTTCATGATACCTTCTTTTTGTTTGGGATGATGATGGGAGTCCGAGTGATGATACATACCAGTGTGCATTTTCTTTATGAAAACATGAAACCCTAGTTTTCCATTCTTCTTAATGAGGAGCACATCAAGGAAGGGTAATTGGTTGTCCTTCTCAATTTTGATGGTGAATTTTATGTGTTATGAAAGGTAGTTGACATGTGATAAAAAAATATTAAAGTTTTTCTTTCCCATGACTCCATTT